>DF239445.1:62119-199911 GCA_000507305.1 Breviolum minutum Mf 1.05b.01 | reverse complement strand
TCGTCGGCCATCTTTTCCTCAGTTTTCATTTCCTCAGTTTGTTCCTCAGTGACCTCAGACTCAAGTCCAGGTGGTGGTCTAATACGACCAGAGGCAGCCATTGAACCTTTTGGGTCCGAAGGTGTACTATTCAGTGACTTATGCAATTCTGTGTCCCATTGCTTGGAGGGAATGACTCTCTTGACAGTGCGAACCTTATAGATAGAACCTTCACAGTGTACTATCGATTCGTCAGCTTCAGTGTCTTTACCTCGCCATATCCCAGTATACCAAGCAGTGTCTGCTTTGTTCCTCAGTTTTCCAGGCATACGAAACAGAACAGTTTCTCCAAATTCACACAGTGATCCCTGATAGTCACGTTTCCATCTACGGAAGTACGAAGTGTGACCATCTTCATGAGTCAAGTAACGATTCAGTAAGAATTGGGAGCGTTTCACAATCCATGGAAAGATACAGTGATTCGAATTGATGTCAGTACGAATCCGTTCTTGAAGTTGAAGTCTCAGTGTCCGAGATTGTCCGTCGCTCTTATACTCATACCTCCTAGTTCCTTTGAGACGTCAGTGACCAGTGCTTTCAGCGCTGGCTCTTTGTCGTATTGCAGTATTCCATATGTTCGTCCAGTCTCGTAGATGAACTTCTTCAGTTCCGCAACACTGTATTGATGTCTACCTTTATTTGGAACAGCAACAGCAGTAGCAAGTCCAGTTTGAACGTCCACAGCAGTGAGAACAGTCCGTTGTCCAACGTCAGGTCCAGTATTGACAAAACAGTAGTCAACTTGAATGACGGGCTGTCTGTCAGTTTGACCTTTCGAGTGATTCTCACGACCTTTGGACTTCACACAGTATTCACACCATGACCTATATGGTAAGTGTGTGAGGTTGTGTGTTGCTCGTCGTTGGTCAGTGGGTTCATTTGGCCTAGGCAGTGCCTTGGCATCTCTTGCTGCTTTGTCATGTGTCTCTTGTTCAACGATAGTGTCAGGAATACAGTCAGAAGTTTGAAACAAAGTCAGTCCAGTCCAGACGAATCCGGCATCCTTACTTTCGTCAGTTCTCCATTGATCTACAAATGACTTTTCGTCTTGGTCAGTACTATATAGAACAATGTCAGTCGATACGATCCAAGTCGATCACGTGGGACTTCAGTTTCGTCTGGTACGTACAGTGTTCTTTTCTAGGTACATGATGAAATCGAATCCAAGCAGCTGGAGTGTGAATCCAGCAGTCTGAAGTTCTCAATTCTCCAGTTTCCGTTGCAGGAGTATTGAACAGTTCCATCAAGACTTTATGGAATTCAGTGTCATCAAAATCACGAAAGGTCATCATCTTCTGATTCAGTGTTCTTCCACGATCAGTGTTGAGATCAGGTGACCCTTGCGAGTTCCGGACAGGGTTCCGTGCAGTAGATGATTGTGCCTCAGTAGGTTTAGGTTCTTCCTTAGGCACAGCAGTGCTTTCAGGTGGTGCCTTAGAGTGATACCTACGAGTGGGCACAGTCTTTAGTTGAAACACAGTCCTTCCTTTCCAGTATGAGTCCATCAACATGTTTGGTAATCGGGACAGGACAGTCACTACGTTCAGGGGTGAACAGTGCTCGTCTAGCACGTTTATGTACTCTTGTCAATGTGCAGTTTGCTTCATCCAATTGCCAAACATCAGTGTGATAGTACGTCGGCTTTAAGGCATTAATCAGTGCCTTCAATTGTTCCACAGCATCAACTCCACTGGAGAGTTCTGGAACCTTAGACATATCAATGTCCAGTGTGTTCATGTATTGATCCAGTTCTTGTTCAACTTCCTTCATATCAGTGTGATATGGTACGATTTCAGGAGTGAGATACAACAGTGCGCCGTGTCTTGTGATGTCTACAGAGGCACGTTGTGGTGTCAGTAGCTTCATAGAATCTTTGGAAAGTACAGTGCAGAAGTCCTGAAGTAACATCCGTGCTACTGATACAATACAAAAAGGAACATCACAAACATAGTAATTGGTGAACAGTGTCACACCTGCTGCATCATATCGGATCAATTTCCTTCCAATGATATTCAGTCGCTTACCAGTAACACTTCTCAGTTTTGGTGGATTCTTTCCTACTGGTAGCAGTGGGTAATCTGGTGCATAATCCAGTGGGCAGCAATGTGCTGCAGCTCCTGAGTCAAACAGTATCCAGTGCTCCTTAGGTGACAGGGATGAGATACAGTCCTCATGATGTCTACCTAGCACATCATCATATTCGTCAGTGGTAGAGACTCCAGGAGATGAAACAGTTTCAGGAATCAGTGGTAACCCTTGAGGTCTACCAAGTGAATTCATCACAGCAACGACAGAAAGAAACGCACTCAACAAAACAGTACCAGTTCGTACAGGACGTGTTACTGTACCAGTACGTCTGCTAGGTGAGTGAGTCAGTGTTTCTCCAGTCTCCAAGTCAGTCGCATTCACAGTTGAGTGAAGNTCAGTGTCTACTAGTTCAGTCGTGTCAGCTTCCAAACGTTCCAATGCACTATCAGTGATTGGTGAGCTTGCTAGCTCAGCATCTTCTAACACTCTCAGTGCTTCTACTTTGAACAGTGAAACGTAAGCTTTCACTTGCCAGCTCCAGTCTTCCCAGTTCTCCATCTTTCCATCGAACTTGTCAGGCAGTGGTAGTCTAGCAGATCCTCCAATGCCAGTGTCTCCAAAGCTGGCCATTGCTCAGTTCAGTCGTAGCAGGAGTCAGTGCTCCGCTACCATGAAAAGATCCTAGATCTTTCTAGAGTACAACTAACAGTGAGCAATTCAAGTCAAACCATTGTAGACTCAGTCAGCCTTTTTGTCAGTGACTTGAGCTAAGCAGTGAGTATGCTTGACAGTGTCATTGGAGTGCGCAGTGGTGTGGGTACAGTGCATGTATCTTAGCACAAACAAACAAACAAAGAAACAAACAAACAAACACAAACACAAACACAAAAACACAAGCACACAAAAGCGCTAACACACAAACGCACACGCAGCAAAACACAAACGCAAACACAAACACAAACAAACATAATAACACAAAGATGCAAAGACACAAACACAAACCCACAAAAGAACCCAAACAGACACACACAAACACGAAAACACAAAAACACAAACGCAAAAACATACAGACTAACGTTGCCATTCCCACACAGACTTCAAAAGAACACCTTCACATGGTTTATTGTGGGATGCATCTTTCTATTGGTCTTTGGGGCATCGTTCTTTCGGGCCAGACTGTGGTCTAGATTTTGCTGTTCACCATTGGTTGTTTGGACCAGCAAATCCAAGGATGCTAGAGGAGGCCTCAGGGCGGCGGCGCGAGCCCGACTTCCCCGAGACCACATTGAAAGAGTGTTTGGACGTCCTGCGGGGGGCTAAGGCAACTGCTTGGGACGTGGCCAACAAGATTGATTTGAACAGTCATCGGGGAGTCCTGGCAGGGGAGTTCTCGGCCATCAGCTGGTCTTTGATGGGCATATGGCGGCATACCTATTACCTCCGCAGGTTGGGAGAAGGCCACTATGATGAATTTCCTGACTTTGCTGGCTTCAAAACGACGGCGCATAAGGCGCCTCTAAATTTATTGAACGCCAGTGATTCGGGGAATTCGCGGGGAGTAAAGAAGGAGATGGAGAAGGAGTTGAAGAGACTCTTGGGTACCGCAAAAGCCATCAAAAAGGATTGGGAGGAGTGGCGGCTCACAAAGGTGAAGGTGACCACCAGGAAACATGACTCACCATGCAAAGCGGACATCTTTCTGACCGACTCACTGACAGACACCAAACAAGTTTTCACCACAGAGGCGCACAAATACGATGATAAGTGGGAATTGGAGCTAGCGCATCAGAAATGGCAAGATCTGGTCCGTGAGAACTACCGGAAGATGCTTTACATAAGGGAGTTTATCCCGATGGTGAACACGATGCCGTTTCTGCAGCAACTGATCCCAGGGAAGGAAAAAGACCGTCCCGAGCCGGCCGGGCCTTTTGAGAAATACATCAACCTGCCATCGATGTCGGCCTTTCTGGCAGGAAGCGGCAATCCCCACATGAACAAGGCTGCTTTCCGTAAGAAAAATTGGATGCTCGCACCTGAAAAAGTTCGGGGCTCTAGGCGAACTCAAAAAATGTCGGCTTTGCAATACGATGTCCTCATTCAATTGACCTTCATCAGTGGCTCCGGGGAGGAGGTGGTCCTAGGAACAGATGAAGGTGACCAGCTATCAACAAGATATATTCCCAAGAGAACATGTGGCCTTGATCTGGGCTATCACGATGCTTGGATGCTCCGCATCACCTTCTTGAATGCCGAGGATCAGATGGAGGAATGGAAAGGGAAAAACCGTCATGAGACAGCGACCTTCTTCACAGGTGTAGGCCTGTGCGGACTCTACCGATTTTATCGGCCCACGTACAAGGCCAAGGAATTTGAGGGCACAGGGGATGCCTTCCAGGTCCAGTTTCAGTGGGACCCTGATGAGGAGTTTTGACAGAGGAAGTGATCCGTTGTGGTTATCCTAATAGTGGAACCCAGCATGTGACAGCGTGAATAGTTCATTGTGGCTGAGGTGAGATCCAAATTGCCGAACCCAGCATGCGACAGTGGAAGGAATCAAAATTAAGCAGCTGGGCTGCTGGACCCTGGGAAAATGACTGGTGATTGGAAAGGGAGTGTTTCCCTGTGAAATCTGCAATTTTTTGATTCTAAAGTGATTTTCCGCTGGGGCAAAGGATTTCCCTTCAAAAAGACATGTGGCCAGATGTTGTGGGGGATGAGTCTTTGCTACAACAAGTGACGGGGATTCCATGATACTTTTCAACTTGGCAATAGATTTATATTGTTTGATGCTGTCCCGGGAACTCCCCAATCTATCTTGCCACAAAAAAACGTGAGAAATCCCAGAAGGATCCGCCACGCCGTTTGCTCTCAGGTCTTGGGATCATGTCACCTGTAGCATGTTGTGACCCCACAAAGTGCATAACTAGCATGCACGCCACGTGGTAACTTACAGTTGTATTTTGTTTTTGAAACCAACTTGTGTTCTTCTTTTTGGAGGCATGGCCGATTCATAGACTACACAGTGTGTGTGTGTGTGTGTCACCTTTCTTCTTGAATTTTGAGACCGATTGGGCAGAGGAGAATTTCCAGATATGTGTATTACATTTATGGATGTAAACAACAAACTTCACATTACAATAATTACAAAGTGATTACTGCATCCTACTTTACTTTTGCACTTTCTCCATCAATGTTCATTCTGTGTGCCGCGACCTATAATCGTTCAAAAAATCATGCAACATTGCTATAGGGTAATGTCAATCAGATCAACGAACTTGACGTCGACATGCCAAAAATGCCAGAGGTTTTTGTGGGGTTCTAAAGGGCCTTTGGCCTTTAGCTCTTGGACTAGCACCTTGGAAAGATTCCAGACGCCAAACTGCGAAGGTGCACATGTGGTTATAGGTTTTCCCCTACCGTAATACAGCCAGATTGCGTTGGAGAAATTTTGGGGGAGAACTTATGCATATATCATATAGATTATAGATTTGTTCGGTGGAAACGCCTAAACTATAAAGCACAAAGTATGCACAATGTCATGGTCACAGCTGCAAAGTTCTTGAGGTTGTTTTCGTATATGTCTCAACTATTTAGTGGAACTTAAAGATGACATGATTTGATTTCAATGTGATTCTGGGACAAATGGAATGGACAAACATGGGCATCCTATGTTTGTATATGTTTTTCTATGAATATATAATGGTGGACCTCCGAAGAAAGGGGCTACTGATGATGTTTCAGTACAGTCTTACTAGTGAACACCCACAACATAATCTCAACTCGGTGTCGAAAAAATGCAGTGATTTGTAAATTGATTTGTTTTGTTTTTTTTTCAATCTGTTCACTAGCTCACAGACGGTATCGACTTATACATGATCTCATGATCGCTGATCTTTGGGAAGCATGATTTAGAAAATTGTAAATTTTGTGCTGGACATGATGGCAAAGACTGTAATAACAAACCTCCAACTGCTTCAACTATCTCAAGGTGAGTCACTTGCACCGGTCTTCGGTGGAGCTTAATAGCATCGGTCATCAAAGTTTAACACAATCGTTGGGCAGCTGCTGGCAACATGCCATCCATTTGGATGGTCTTAAGCTTCCTGGTTGGACAGCAATGGTGCATGGGTTGGGATCCAGACTTCTACGTTGAATTGGAAGAAGTTCAAAGATGTTACATCAGTAAAATGTTTGAAGTTTTACCATTCTGTTGTTGAGGAGCTAGCAATCAACTATGATTATCTCTGGATGTTAGCAAGCGGTGGCAAGCAGGGGGTATGGTTCTATATGTCTTGATATACATCTTTTAGCCAAGATACTAGGAATATTGCCTTTGCTATCCAATGACCTAACAAGTTTATTAGGGAGATCACAGTTGGTGCCCCCTTCCAGCAGATGTACTTGTTGGTTGAAAGCTATAGGAATATACCTACCTTTTACAGCGGGGGCAATGGTCAGCTGCTTAGGACAAGCTGGGAGCGCAGTTTGATGCCCCAATCCTGGACCATGGCATTGGCAGCTATCAGTGACATGGGAATGCAGTGGTTGGAGGCGACATTGTGATTTTCCCGTTGAACGTAGTCGTTTTGCTAAAAACGACTGTAGTGTAATCTACAACTCGTTCAAATGAAGAAAATTATAACAAGTTACTTAAAGATGATTGAAATGTAGACGGAGGCTAGAGACTGGTGTTGTATACATACATGCAGATTATATCAAACAAGGCATGCAATTTGAACTTCATTGGTAATTTGACTTTGCAAATACTCTCGATATTTGCAGGTGGATGTCCTTCACCGAAACTCTGCTCTAAGTGCCTGTGAGAAAGGCGCCAGTGGGTCTACCAACGCGTGGTGCCATGGAATGCTCCTGCAACTTGCAACAACTCACGGGATGCCGGACATTCAAAATCCACCAAACTAGAGACTAGAAATGGATGCTTTTTGAAAGTCAATCCGTACGTATGCAGCCATGTATACAGGGGCCACAAATAGCAACACCGCACAAGCACAAGTGTTTAGAGATGCTTCTTTATGTCAATATCGTTTTTTCAATCTGAGCATTGACGGAAACAAAATGGACTGTTCTTTGGGGAAGGGGCTTTGTTTCATGGGTCAAATTTTAAGATTTACTGCGAGTGTCAACGTTAGTGTCGAGTCACCCCTTGGGAGCGTTTGCTCGTGGAGCAAAGGGCAGTCTCATGGCCATCACTATCCTGATCTATTTCTTCTTGCATGATTTCCGTAGCCAACCCAACTAGAAAAAGGACCAAAATGACCAGAGGCTTTCATGACGAAGGGCTGATGTCAAGTGGGCTCAATGGTTTGTGAGGTGAAAGCCATGGAACTGCCTTCCACGGTTCCAGGGACTTCTAGTGGCACTGAGATTTTCTTTAAATATATTTGAATACCTTTGATCAGTAAGCAGGCAGATGTTTTTCATAGTGCGCACTTGACGAAATCATTTCGTGTGGCCGAGGTACTCACCTTTGAAGCGAACTGGTTCCTGCAGCCATGAGAGTGTGAGCATTTGTGTTTGTGCTCATCGGAACAGAAAGAGATGGCAACAATCTTTGTTCCTTGTGCAGCCTGTTGTGATATGTCGATCCGCTTTGGAAATGTGCCGGAAAGGGATGAGGGACATATATACTGCAGCTGGAAGTCCAACTGGATAGGAATTTCAATCTTCTATAGTCTGCAATAGAAAAAAGGAACATCCCTGCCATACTGAAGTTTCAAGTGTCAGAAATCTCGCATAAAACGCTTTCTTTGCCAGTGTCCTTTTTGTCGTGGCCGTTCAATACAGTATTTGGCTATACCGTGTAGAAAGACTCTGAACTCATTGTTCAGTTTCGCTGTATTGGTATACATGCGCAATATATTATCATGGTTCTTTGTGGTGGGTTCTCTCCCCTAGGTCAAACATTCGCCCAGTGTGTGTTTTCTGTAAGTGTTCGCCGTTGTTGACATTGTATCATGAACATCATTCAATTGATGATGATAATGATTATCGCCGGCCATCACAGCACCATCATCAGCAGCAGCAGGAGCAGCATCACCATCCTCCTCCTCCTCCTCCTCCTCATCATCATCATCATCACCATCATCATCATCATCATCATCATCATCATCATCATCATCATCACCGTCGGCAGCACCAGCATTTCAAATCATTGTCATTGTCCAGTCGTCATCCCATCCCTAGCATATCCATCATAACCATTCAGACCACGCCGTGACCCAGAATTATAACCAGGGCCATCACCATTGGCTGTACTGTTGCATCAGCACGGTCATCACGACCTTGATCATGCTAGTTGTTATTGTGATCATTGTCATTACTAATAAAAACATTATGACACTATCCCCATCTCAGTTCTTGCCTTCATGCTCCTTGTCATCCTAATGTTGATGTTTCTCATCATCAGAAAAAATACCATTGTCATCACAAGTTGTTGAAACCTACTACTGTATTATCGTTCTTTTCGCCAGCATTTGAGTCATTGACATTTAAAAAAGAGTGTATTTTTTGATAGGTGCAATGCTCTATGTGAATTCCCGTTTATATATTGCATGGCAATAGCGTTGGTACCAAATCCCAGCCTTACTCCTGGTGAAATCTAGGTAGAAACAAAGCAGGTACCTGCCATCAGGGCAAAAACACTTCCTCGCTGTTTTCGAATGCATGTTTTCATATGATTTTTTTGGAATGGACAAGGCAGTTATTCTGTTTAAACCTCTCACTTCGGACTTTTATTCAGATGACCTTGTCACAAACAAAGGCACCCACTAGGAATCTGGAAAAGAAAGCTTGCTGCGTTTAGTTCTTGGTAGTAACAGATGGTGTAATGTTGCATTGTTTCTCGAAAAAAACTCATAAACCCAAAAAACCATAGTTACTATACGGTGTAGAGTATACCGGTTCCTTCCAATGTCATTTGCATGTTTCAGCAAGTATGTTTCTTGGGAGTATGGATTGACCCACCTTCTTCAAAAACCATTTCCCAAGTGGCTTATATCAACAGGGCATGGTTTGCTTTTGCAGCGTCAGCCACCTAGGTTCCAGGTATATCATCTTCCATTGCTGCGTTTGCCGCCTCAGCACCGTGGCAGAACACATACACACAGATAAATATAGGAGATGTCAATGGTGCTTCCGGTTGAGGGGTTGTACCGTGAAACGTTGCAAGAGTTTGGTTGGTTTGGCGGCCAAACAAGTGATATTGCGGATCCTGAATATTGAATCACTCTTATCGTAGAATGAGGAGACTCATGAAACTCTTCGCCTAGAGTCTTTAGAAGCTTCAAATTCCGAGTTCAACTTTCCTGCTTACATTGATGAGTCTTATTGTTGTCTCTTGTGATGGAACTATAGGTCCATTGTCTTCAATGCCCTTGTGGACTCTTTGGAGAAGACTTGTCGCTGGCGTGAAGGAGTCCAGCTGATGCATGTGATTTTAGCACAACGGATTGCGTTGGACTCATTTTTTTACAGCGCCTTGGCCGCCGGTGATCCGTGTGTTGTGCCAACATGATCACCAGCATGGTCATTTCGAGCATTACTGTATTGTTATTGTATTTGCCGGCAGGCTTGTCATCATTGTATACTGCTTGTTGCTTCTTATCGTAATTGTCATCACAATCATAGGTGTCATTAGCAGCGGCATTATGATTATATACCGTGACAGTTATCACACTGACTAGACTTCACTAGCATGATCATGATATATCATGAGTGTAAACTATCATGATGATAATGATGATCATCATTCTCATCATCAGCATCATCGGAGACACGTAAATCATCAGTATAGTCATCATTTACTTGTAGTTTTTTTCATGTTGCTAAACGTTTTGTTTCCTAAATCTCCTTGTTTGTAGAACCTCTACTTTCTCCATCAAACGTTTGAGCATCAAACTCACCTCCAAGGTTCATTGTTGACTGCTGTGGGTAAAATGCAGCCATCCAGAATTTGGTCCTTACTGAGTGGAACCTCGTTGGTGAAGAAGTTGAGGGATGCAATGTTCAGAAGCCACACTGGATATCATTGAGGCTATATGATGATATATGATATTGCATCTTTTCTGGGTACGGGGCTCTTTGTTAGATGAACGGATTTCTATATGATATGTAATATTTATTTGAGGAATGAAATTGAAGATATGGAATTGAATGACATCAAATGAAGCAGACACTGATTGAAACCAAGCACAATGAAGTGAAATGAAGTGATTCATGTACATAGTGATATACAGCCTATAGCCACGTAGATTCTGCTTTTGAATCACTTACTTGCAAATTTATGAATGATATTTGTTGATGTCCATTTGCAAACTGCATGCAATAAGTGACTACGATTTCAGCAATATCTAAAGATAAACACGTCCGACAAAGTACAAGTTGTCGCCACTACAGTGGCCTTAGTTGGATTGATGGCACAGTTACCCGGACATATCCACTCCATTTGATGCGTCCCCAGACAGGATACATTCTGGCACCCTTCAATGACATTTGTTGGCGGAAGAACTTCCCCACACACCATACTGATACCAGCCCATCCACTAAGTAGATGTTCTGTGCCATGCACAACTTGTAACAAAGTTATACTTGTACAACCTCACTATCAACTTCACAGTGATTGCTTGGAGAAGGCCTCCCAAAACTCACATCATTCAATTTCTAGAGCCATTAGATTCAGCATATATCCATTTCTATCCATGCTTTAAGTGTTTTACATCTACCCCACTTCAACAAAAAAAACGAGGCGAACGTTCAGTGAAGTTGGATGCGGTGGCCTGTGCGGCAGCCATCCAGGGATGCACTTCACCAAAGATACGGCCTTGGCTTCAACTTTTGCAACAGCTGGGGCTGTGGCAACTCGAGTCGTTGGCGGGTCACTCAAAAGACGATGCGTGCCAAATGAGGTGAGAGGATGAGGTGGAAAAATGATGAGTTGAAATTTTATGTGAGATCTATTTGAAGATGGTAGAATGTCTAAGTATCAGTGTTTCTTATTTGTGTTGGTTATCTTGTTTTTCAATGTTATCCTATTCGAACCGGTCATTAACATGTGCAGTTTGTCTTTTGTTGTTCTTTGTTGCTTTTGCAGCTGTTGTTGTTGTTGCTGCTGCTGGGTAGTGTTACTTCTTGTACTTGTTGTTGTTGTTGCTACTGTAGTTGAGAAGATTGCATTGAGTTCATGTACAATCTCAGCGCTATTGGTACTTGGTTGCTGCTGTTCTCTATGTTCAGGGGGTAGAAAATGGTGTGATTGACTGCCAGCAGTAGTGCAACCCCTTGGGGCATGGGGTTTGGGACAGTTGTAGAGGATCTGTGGCACTCGATAAAGGCCTGCTGTGAGGTGAGGGTGTGCCGCCCCCCCAGATTTTGCAATCCTGCTTTTCTGATTTTTCACTTTTTAGATTTCATCGGACACTCTTCCATTGATTGTGTATATAGGCAGACACACACAGAAACGTGTCAGAAAGTCCAAGGGTTGACAAGTCGTAAAAAAGGGTGCTATCCTGTCACCAATGACATGTTCTTTGAGACATCAGTTATTCTGTCATGTCCTGATGGCGTTGAATCACTGGAGTTGCGTTTGGTGTTTCCCGAGAACTGGAATTGACATAGTCCTTGCGCATACTGCAGTTTCAGGTATGGGGAGAAGTGTGCAAGTCAGATATGTTCATGCAGACCTAACACAGCAAGGACACGCAGCACATCCCAGCTGTTCAGATTTCAATTCTCAATTGCGTTTTTTGAGGAATCACATCACATGCTACAAAAGATACTTGCCATGTGGGGGTTTCCTTAAATGGTGGTACCCCAATATCGATGGTTTATAATGGAAAACCCTACTAAAATGGATGATTTGCGGGTACCACCATTTAAGGAAACATCCATGTCTTGAGTCATCACAAGAATGTCACCAACGAGTTGGCAGAATACCCATGGTTATCCAATGGAAAATTTATGAATCCATCAGCACACGGACATGGCACAAATGCGTGTCGACATGGCAGCAATGGGTGGAGGCCTCAGTTGTTAAATTCCCGTTGTGACAGTGATAAGAAGGAATGGTTGATGAACATGATTGGGGGGGTTATGATGGTTATCATTATTCACTGTGATTCTGATGGTTCTGTTGAGCATGTTGATGATGTTGTTGTTGATGATGATTGTGATGATGATGTGTTTGTTGTTGTTCTTGATGATGATGATGATGATGATGATGATGATGATGCTTTTGTTGTTGATGATGGTTACACTCACAAAGACAGGATCACGATTGCACCCACCAACACACCCTACTACAGTATATAATAGCACCATAGGCTTACCTAGGTAGTTAGGATTCAAGCATGTATCTCTTTCCATGAGCGCACTATTATTCAAACTCCAATCCACGAGTTTTTCCAGAAAAGATGCTGCATTTGTTCTAACTGCAATTGGAAAGAACGCCATTGGTGGGACCTTTTCCGTCCCTTCCGAACGGATCAGGTTCAGAACTCAGGACCTCCCAGGCTGGATGGGTGTGAATTTTGGAGACAGTGAGAATAGACGACCCTTAAATAGATATGATATATCTTGGAACTACCCCCCACCCAGGATATCCCAGGATGCCAGTCACCACCAAGATTAATCATTCCGTTTTAGTAGGGAATCCCTATAAAACTTGATTTGTGACTGGCATCCTGGGTGGGGGATAGACCGAAAATGCATCGTATCAATGTGATATACTGCCCTCGTTGAATCCATAAGTTACTACAACCCTGTTGTCATGTTTGAAATGTTTGAATTCTGCCCATTCAAGTTCTTCAATGTGTTTCAAGGCTCTAAAGAACCTCCAGCACTAGAGGTTGTTTTTTGCACCATGTTGTAACAGATTCAAAGATTCCTGCTCACCTTTGTCATATTCCTTTTTATGAAAATACTAGTCAGACAACAGACATGTGACGTCATAGGGTTGTTGCTTTTAATTGACACTACATGGCTTTTCTTGGGGTTCATCAAATCCATCAAATCTGTTTGCAGTGGCTGCATTGCTTAAGATATCCGGTCCAATTAATGGAGCCACAAGAAAGATTGTTCCTAAAACTTTGCTAGGTCTAGGTACATCTGAAAATCATCTGATTCCAGTGAAAAGTTTCTTTTCTCAAGTGGAATGGTGACCCCCCAACTGCTAGGCATTTCAACCAATCCTTCATTGTTATCAGATATTTTGTAAATGGCACCATATAGCACCACTGGGCATTCCACCAGTGAACCCTATTAATGTTGAGACTTGTTTGCCTATCCCATTCTGCATTGCAGTGGTGCATTCGCTCAGCGCCAAAACGGAAACGAGCCAAAGCTACTGACACCAATAGTGAAGCGTTCAATGTATGCATGAACATCGGCCGTGCTACAAAGTTGGCTATGCTTGCAAGATGTTTCTGCAAGATTCGTTTGACCCAAGTGATGACAACACCAATGCTCCCGGCTCGCCTCAGTTGGGATCAGAATGGATTTTGCAGTGAGGACAACTCCTTATGATATGGTAAAGCTTGATGTGAACCGTGCATATTACATCATAAATCAGAATCATCCAACCAAACAACATGTCAAGGCATACTGTACATTACTGTACTACATGTTTGATTTCATTCTTCGGAACAATAATCAATTGGCACGTTGCCATAAGCCTCACTGTTGCAAATTCCAAGCCAAAAATCGAGCTGGTAAACTCTGCATTGGCAGCATTTGATGAACTTGGACTTGTTTATTTTCTATATGGCTTGAGATCATCACATTCCCAGATTCTCCATTTACAACTCCAAATCGTTTTTTTGCCATGGCGCAAATGCCGTCGCCAATCTTGTACTCCGCATTGGGAAATCCAAAGCACGGATTTCCAGGCAGCTTGGTTTTCCAGGTCGGTCAGTGCTGCTGAACACCTAGAGGAAAAGCACATCAACACACTCGATGTAAAGAGACCTATCGCCTAGTGACCGACACTTATGAAGGAGTATAGCATAGAAATAGTAATAGATGTGTTTCTATTATGTACTTCACGAGAGGCTAGTAAAGGTGCCCGCTGGTAGCTCAGTAGCTCCTTGAGAATCATCACCTCCACCACCACCATCATCATTTTCATAATCATCCTCATCCTCCTCAGTATCATCCCTTTGCGACGCTTTGCTATTTATACATACGTATATCATCATATATCATTCTACAACATTTGATCCACCCACCCGCAACATCCCAATATCCCAATATCCCAATTAGCTGATTTGTTTCAAACAAAAATCACCCTGGAGGTTTCTGCGCCTCTAATGCCCCAGACTGGTCTGGAACACAGTGCTCTCATTGGCCCGGTCGACATCCGGAGGCGAGGTCTTTGGCATGTAAATGAAGAATAAGTCGTGTAATTTGGAAAAGGATGGTTTTCATTCCGGAGTCAAACAAAAACTACGAAATAAAGGTTGAACAATGTTGCTGCTTATATTGTTTGGGATTCCCATGATGTTTGGCCACTTGGGTGCCCCGTGATTCCTTGTTGCCAGGTCTATACCCCTTTTCACCAGGGAGATTTGCGTGCCGAACGTCTCGCCGATCATCGGGGCAGGGGACTGGCAGCTGGAAAGAACGTAAAGGTGGAGATGGGTGACATGTAGATTTTCAGTGATGATGTCTGAATTGGATGGTTATTGTGAAATGATGCGAAATAATATGAGGAAACATATATTACATGCGATAGTCTACTAAGATGATCGCCCGATTCTTCCACATATACACGATGGTACCATGTGTTTCTTTTGTTTTTCCACCACACATCATTCTATACATGGTTTGCAACGTCCGAACAGACAACACCCATGGATACATTAATTTAACAGAGCCCCAATTGGAGTTGACATTCAATGCGGGTTGGACATGGCTATTTCAGCGCTGGAGTTTCTATACAGGGGATACATGTAGTTGGTGAAGGACACATGGCCTGTGGCGTTCATTATTCATTACGTAGGCCTGTATTTTATGTTAACATGTTTGTTGTCAGTTATCTTCGTACCAGAGACCTAATTTGAAAGCGTGCCAATTTTTATTTGAGGAAGATTACATCGCAGGTTACACGTTCCATTACGTTGCATTGATGTGTCTCTATGAGAGCATCTTGTTTCTCGATATGTGCGGCGTATGTTTGCTTGGAAGCACCAATTCAGGAGGACTACAGAAAATCAGTTCTGCAATACGGCTTGTTCATCAAATTATTACTCCGACTACAAAAATGCAATGAGCAAGACAGTTCTCCAATGCAAGAGTCTATAGAGAGATTTGCCGTTTGATGATCCATTCCAAGGTTCTTTCAACACGCATTTGGAATACACCCCTAAACCTTTTCCAACAGGCTATGTTTCGGGATTCCTTTCATAATTGGCGAATGGGCGATTGCCTGGGTTGAAAAGACAGGCCGGAGATGCTATTTGCACGAGTCAACCGCCATTGTCGTTGATGCAATACAGCGATTCTGCCAGTGTTTGTCTCTTGACTGAACAACTTCTTTGTAGGTTTAGATTTGCCCAGTTTACCAAGATAGACCCTGCAATGGTGGCAGTTTGAATCGTACATGTTTTTGTCAATTTTTTGGGACAACATGTTCCCCTCATTTGACTGAGAGTGTTCAAGTGAGTTGAAACTTCCAGCTGCATGGAGTTTGGCTTGACCCCGGCCAAACAACATGTGGAGCATCACCCGATGGCACCTAATGTTCACCGTGCCAACTCGAGCTGTTTCAGCAATGTCTATAGAATTGATGTGCAAATTGAATACAGCTTCCTGTCACACACACGCACACTTTCACTTCTGAATCTCGAAGCAGGAATCCCAGTTAGTGGCCATCATTCATGGATAGGGCTAGCGGCAAGTTGTGTTGTTGTTGTTGTTGTTGTTGTTGTTGTTGTTGTTGTTGTTGTTGTTGTTGTTGTTGTTGTTGTTGTTGTTGTTGTTGTTGTTGTTGTTGTTGTTGGTGTTGTTGGTGTTGTTGTTGTTGTAATAAACACTCCAACTTCCAAGGTTTGCTTTGCCCCCCCACGAGGCGAAGTCTGTACGCATTGTCGTCGTTTTTGCGGTTCCTTGGGATCGGCGTTGCGGAAGACCTTACGAGCTGCCAATGCCGGAGACTTGGAGGCCTTGATCCACCGCTGTTGTTGGGAAAAAGGTGATTTTTAGACCATGGAAATTTAGCAGGAAATTTGTTATATGTTTCTTTTCTTGGGTGAAGAGACAGATTTTGTTTATGTTTCACTATTTGTCTAAAACGATTTTATACATGAAGATATGTGTTTCATCTTGGCAATGCTTCTCGTCCTCCATTGATGTTGCAACTAAAGGTTGTTATGCTCCAATGTGGAAGGGCCCAAGACATGTTCAAAAGGATCAAGATGTCCATTAATGGAGAAATAAATGTACAAAGATGTATAGATGGACATCTATACGTGCAATGGCAGATTGTTCTCTGTAGACCAGTTGATGACCGGCCCCTGTTTGTGGGTATGTCAATCAGTTTGAGCCCTACTTCATGATGACGGAGTAGATTGAAACACAAGAATTGCAGAGGTTGGCAACATGATATGTGAAACAGCAAAGCACATCAAAAACGCCTGTTCTGCATTGGCTACACTGTGGACAGGAATCAACATGTTGTACGCTAATCTTCCTAAAGAGATACCTTATCATTGGCTTCAACACAGGGATGACTGAAAGGTCAGCCGTGTAGGGCGTTCACCGCCATTTGCAACCATTTCAACTCACCATAGTCCATAGTATGTTCCCTTATTGTGGGTGAGTTTCACTAGAATTCCAACATCCTGAACTTCAATCATCTTCCGTTGTTTGTTCCGAAAGGACTATTTGGATGACCCTAAACTGGTCGTTCAATTGGAGGAGGAGCACTGGCATCTGAGAGGTCGTTTTGAATGCGACTGTTGCGATGCAGTCTTTTGCAGCGAAGAATGTTGCGGCGGCTGCAGATAAGTTGGATGGAAAACAAAACGTGGAAGGAAGAAGTGACAGAATTCGTTGGTGTAGAGGTGAGAAAAAAAAAACTAATTTTGTCCGAAATGGTTCGGTGGAATTTGTGTGTTTAAAATTAGTATACCGGTATACCGTATACCTCAGCATACTGTTGATGGAAGACTTGCTGCACCACCTGGGATGTAATAAAACCCTGTAAATATCGGAATAAACAAACATAAACTACCAACCTCAACTGGTGCAGGATCCTATGGGTCATGGGTCATGGCTACTGTACTTCATGGATTTCCCCCGCCCCCCATCAGTCTGCAAGAACTGATTGTGAGGCTTAGAGGCTGGACGTCAAGAAGGTTGGCACCGAGTGCTGTGTACTGACTTGAGCTCTGAGCAACGCAACGTGTCTTGGGTGAAGGACAAGGGACCTCCTAGATGAGTCGATGAGTCAGATGGATGCTGGATGGGGATTTTCTGTTTTCAGTTGGCTGAGTGGGTGAGTTTAAGATAGTTTGAGTGGTAAGTTGTATGAGACTACTGATTTGTTATTTGATTTGGAGACATGATGCTGTTGGGATGTTGCTTAGTTTCGCACTTTGTACAGAGAAAACCTGTAACCAAAAACCACTATCCTTTAAGATTCCCTTGGGAATCTAGAAAGGACTGTAGACGTTTTTGTTTGAATAGATTACTGTAGGGATTCTACATGTAGCAGCGGTGTGCATACACAAATCCTAAATACATGTACCATGTATAGAATGTAATATATACATAGGTATAGATGCATGCATTCATGCATATACTGTTTGCCTTTGAATACAAACATTGTCGATCACAAGACAATTGGACAAGTAATAAGGTAAAGATGAAAGATCGTTTGATTGTTGATTTGAGTGGATGACAAGGTAATATCCAAACATTTGAAATTTGAATTTGCTCACTCAATGGTCAAACGCATCCATCCATCCATCCATCCATCCATCGAAACATGGCTCCCTGAAAAACATCCGGCGAAAGGTTTGGAGATGTTTTCAGCAGTATTCCAAGAAATATCACGAGCAATTTACTGCCGCTGCTCGTGTCATCGCCGAAATCATATCTTTGGTGGAGTATCTTGGAAATCGTTGTGTTTGGATACTGTAGTCATCGTGCTTTAAGTTTTGCTCTTGATGCTTGTAGGTGAATGTAGATGATAACTCTGCAAGACATGCACTGCAGACAAAACGATCAAATTTGATGTGTTTTTTTGGGGGGAAGTGTTTGCAATGTCTAGCTGATATGGCAAAGCAATAGTGGCACACATTGACATCCTTGGAGCGAAAGACAAAGCTGTATGATGTCGAGAATTCTGTGGTATCATCGCAGGTTTCTTCTCAAAAGGGCCTCGAGGTCAAAACATAATGATGAGAGGGTGGTATCCAATATGTATATGTAATGTTTGTATTCATAATAACCTAACTATCAATCAGGATAGATGCTTTTTCACTACCAATTATTGGATTGCATTCCAGCCCCAATGCTCCTCAGCGACTGTTTGGTTGCAGCTTGATCAAGGTATCACGACGTCAACCTGTATGAAGCAATGGCTTATTTTAGCAGATTTATGCAGCTCGGGCATTGGATATATAAACATTACTATAACATTACTATATTGAACGAACCTTTTAGTTGTGTGTCTTTTTTTGCAATATCCTGGATCTACACTGGGACTTTTACAAGGGTCTTGCCCATGGATGTCATTGTTATACATGCAAACAGACATTCCAAGTTTTGATCCTGTGCAGTACACCTGTGATCACCAGGTTTGACAATTTATATGTGTGGGTGGATGTTATTGCTTGTGATTTAGCATGTTTTCTGGTTCAGATAATATGTTTACGGATGTTTCCGTGTCTAGTGACCTGTGTGTTGTCCACCCTGTGTGGAGAGGTAGGTCCTCCTGCGTTTGCTGTAAAAACACTTTTACAGAATCATTACACTTGTTGAAGAAACCAAATATGGTTTGGAACAATATAGATATATACATAGAGTAGTAGGTCAATAGATTGGTGCACGTCCTTTGGTGAAAAAACACATGATTTCATAAATAGAGTAGTGGAGACATACATGACTGCATATATTTGAATGGACATATTGTAGGAAGCAGAGTTTGATAGACACACAACTAGGTGGGTGGACACACACACACACACATGTATACATATAGATATTGTCACATAGACATTTGTATATAGTCAGTCTATAGTGGAAGCATATGAATATGTAATATGTATATATATATATATATGTATGAATACATAGCCACATCTAAAGGTAGGTAGCTCCTGTAGATGACAATTCCATAGGCAAATGGGGGGGTTGAATAGAATTAAGACATTATTGGGTACTTGATGGAAAAGTGGCATGAAACCTGCAAAAGAAACCCAGTTTCGGAGCTAAATTGGACCATCCTTCGCCATCCTAGATCCAAATGCCCTGGACATTCAGGAAGATGTCGTGGCTCAACATGCAGAGTGTTCCCTCTATGTCGATGTGCCAAGCTGGTCCCATTAACGGAAAACTGGGTGCCATTGCGCAGGGCAAACGTGAAAAGCGACAACAAGCCACTCGGTCCATAATTTTTGCAAAGCACCGGCCCGTCCGCCTGCAAACTACATACACATAGATGGAAATATGTCGTGTTGAGGTATCAATGTAGTAGTTGTTTCCAGAAAGACAAAGTTTCGATCCAATATAGAATCATACACCTCACCGTCTTTAGTGTTTTCTATACTCAGGAGACAGGATTTACACCGGATTGCATACTCTGTGCGTTTTGTTCTCAAATATACATGTATTACATACATCCTAAGGCCATTCCTATCATGTAGCACCAATTCATTCTTGTCGAACTTTCAGCACAATCTGGACAATTTTGATGCAGGTCCACCCACAAAGTCATTTTCCTTGCACTCCTTTTGCGTGGGGGAGCCTCTCACCTTGCCCAATGAAATTTGAGAAGGATGGTCCTATTGGTTTACGATGCTGTAAAGAAGAGAAAAAAATCCCATTTGGCATGCATTTGGGAGTGTTTTGCCAGCATTTTTTTGACATTTGATATGTATTTTCAAGAATATGTGTAATCTCTGTCTTGGAAGCAGCAGTATCTCATGGGATTTGTGCGATTTATGCGGGAGGTCTTATTAGCATCCTTGGAGTTGCTAGTTGCTATCCTGTGGGAAGAACGTTGGTCAGACTCTCGCACATCAATTGACTCGGGTCACTGGCCAGTTTTGGGTTGATTCTGTGATATCATCCGCAGACAGTCTATGGGGAGGAGTTGCTTTTGAACTTTTTAATTGGACTTATAGGAGTGTTCCTACATGAGCAAATGTGAATATTCGATAATTCAGAAATATTGTATACATATATCTACTATATAGATCTATACTTACATCTACAAACAGTATCCACGTTGTTTGAATATGTTTGCCTGTTTATATCAAGATGTCGCACGTCTATATGCAATCAAGTAGCGTACATGTTCTTTGTGCAAGTTCAATACTTTTTTGAGAAAACAATCCCTTTTAGAGCACCGGCACTTGGCTGCTTGACTACCCACAGGCACTTTTGAGCATGGTTTTCCTTTTCCCAAGGTGCGATAAGTTAGTTCCCTGAAGGGTATCCTTTGAAATCCAGACATGCAAAGCAGGTTGATAGGTTGTCCCTATGTCTTGGAATTCTCGGCTAAGGAGCTGCTGTCATTGGATTATTATTCCAATTTGGTTGGCCAATTCTCGTTGTCCAACGTGTGGGTCCAAATGGAGCCATGGAACGCATTTTTTTTGGGATGTTTGAACCATCCATTGATCACGGTGTGATTTGTCATGTTTATTCATGTACCAGTAACGGCTCTTGGCATGTTGATATTACATATTTTCGCATGCATAGGATTCGATATTGTCTGTGTCTTCTTGGTGACACTATGGATTAGCTCTGGCTCAATCCTGCTTTCAGAAATCCATACTGTACTAATACTAATATGAAAATACTATTCTTGATGGAAGAAATCCTGCTAATCAGTTGAAGTTGGTAGATTATCCCAGTATTTTCAAAGATTTAGCACCATCCAAACAGTGGTTGGGCATGGGATTTCTGAACCATCAACAGTATTGTGAACAGTTCTCTGTGGGGCCGCACATCTTTGGACCAAGTCACTCAGCTGAAATTTTCTCGAAGATCCAGGATCATCCGCTGAACCAGCAGTTGCAAGAACGAGTCCAAAACGATGACCGTTTCAGACACAACTATGGAGGTTCCTTCAGCCCGATGTGTCATCTGCCATTTTTGTTGGCGATGAACTCGTTTTATGCATAGTCTGCATGTTGATGTATTAAAGATGTGTTGAACATTTTACTTAATCTTATGACTCCACTTGTTTTTTCTTTTGAAGGGGTGTATACACGAAGTCTCAATACGAGCCCTCCAGCATTTCGGACAGGTTTGTTGCGTGCATGTCAAGAGGCACTGCAAAAGGTTAAAGCGACTCAGGTGTGCCGGGTTGGGGTGGGACTTGGATGAACATCTGACAGTCTTGGACTGTCATAGAAACCTTTTTGGATATGGAATGCGTTTTGTTGTTGTTGTTGTTGTTGTTGTTGTTGTTGTTGTTGTTGTTGTTGGTTTTCTGAACACTGTAGAAATCAGTGGAATTAGAGGATCCAGTGTCAAAAGTCCTGATAGATTCAATTGTGGACATACTGGTTCGTCAAATGGACTCTCCCAATCCGAGGGCACTCCATTTCGCACCAAGTGGTGTCAGGTTCACAATGATCGGTCAGAATCTAGAATGATTCTTTGGACGTGGTCTTGCAAAACATCAACAACTCGAGAATATGCAACAGTCTTGTATCTATGCTATATAGGATTTTTTTTTTGAATTGGCAGAGGTGTTTCTTCACCAGCATGATGTTATATCAACATTTGTGTACAATTTGTTCTACAAGAACTACGATTTGTGAAGATAGCACAAAAGACCAGGATGCCTCCCTTCCACTTCCCCCCCCCCAAAAAAAAAACACGTTTCCACGAATCTATCATTGGAGGAAACTGACGAACCGACGGAGCCTGAAGAGACGGGGAAGCTTCCGGAAGCTGCGGAAGCTGAGGAGGCCTTCTCGCTACCACGCTTTGAAGGAAGCGCCTTGTATCCTTGTGTCGCCTTATCCAATCATAGTTGTAACTTAGCCGCAGATTCACCTTTGAGATGAGCAGTGGGAAGATGAAAGATGAAAACTTTGGAGTTTTATATAAATTGATGAACCTCGTGAAATACATTGATGCACGCATGCCTTTTGCGTGATGAATTGCAATTGTTTCACACTGAGCATGTTTGATATACTTAACTGGCTATTGATGAGAAAAAACCTCTCCTGCCCCTCTTTTTCATCATCTTCAATGTGTTTTATCCCTTTTGTTGTCTTTGCTCAAGCCTTTAAGAACGGCAGCCGATCATGTCCATCCAATTCCCTTCATATTGTCTCCGGCCAACAAAGTTCAAGATGGCCCTAGGTGTTCCCAACTTCACCATGCGATACCGCGATGGAGCGTTAGCGGATATGGTCGCACTGAGAGACATCCAGGACACCTGGGTCCGAAGTTAGGGGAGGGTTGCCAGTGAGGACGTCCATTTCTGCTACATTTCATTACCCCCGTCGTGGTGCAATCAATCAATGAAGGCAATAAGGGGAAGGATGTGCTGAAAAAGCAATGTACTGTACATTTATTTATATACATTTATTTTGCGCCAGCGACCCAAAGAAGAACATTGTTTGTATGTTTGTTCTCATGTGTATATATATATATAGACCCCTGAGCATACTTGGACTTCAAACATCATCACAGTTGGGATATTGGATTCATGTGATTGAATTGTTGCATGTTTTGATGATCTGGCCATATGTTTCAGTCCTTACCACTTTGTTCGGGTTGGGATGTCTTCTGAACTTTGTAAATGGTGTGTAGATAGGCATCTAGCGGGAGGTTATCCATTGTAGTAGAGTCAGATCACTCCTACCCTCCTTGAAACTAACATAGCACCTGAAAACAGGCCATCCCAAAGGAAACTGCTATTACGACCATCTTTTCTCAGATGCGATGTTAGTTTCAGGGAGGGTATCCCTTGCAACCACATCTCCCCAACTTACAGTATTGAAAGAGTTGAAGCTTTGTTGGTAAAACTTCATCTTGACCTTGTTTTTTGGGAACAAAGAAAAGACGCCAAATCCTTGATGTCCGAATTGTTGCCATCCAAATCAATCCTTGTACCCGCCTGAGGATATACATATACTGTAGTATATATATATATATTTTTATTTTATATACACTATATATATATATATTTATTTATGTCTTTAAAGAGTTACCAATGAAACCGAGGTAGGCCACGAGCTGAACTTGGCTTATGTTTCTCCATCCTTGCCTTTGCCCGAACGAGTGGGCAGCCTGTGGAAGACATGGGGTTTTGTTTGCACCTGTCGCAGGTGCAAGTCGTCGGTCCGGGAAATGGTGGTACCCCCAAAACACCCCAAAATGGTCATGTTTAGTAGGGAAAACCAATAGTTGTTGGGGAAACCCACCATTTTAGGAAACCCCCATATACATAGTGTACCCTGTTTTATGGAAATGTAGATTTAGAAGTTATCACCAATGGTATATACGGTATAAGGCTCCTTATTCGCCAATCGGTATGATGGAATGTTACAAGGGCTTTACACATTGCTCAGCTGTTTTTTTCATAGACGTAGACCTCTGAAAGCCAAGGTTGCACCTACTTGTATGGAGGTTTCGGTTTGGTAGATAGTTTTTCAACATGCATCGGGTGATCGGCAAGTGCCATTTTCAGTTTTCAAGGGGGTTAGGTTGATGACGTGTGTTGTTTGCTTTTTAAGTTTTCTCCATCTGAGTTATTTGAGACATCGGTGAAACCTGACTCGACCTCAATTGCAACCTAGTGGACTGAGTTGTAAAGTAGGTTTTCTTATAGATTTCCCTTCCAATGGGGAAGGGTGAATGATTGGAAACAAACATCTTCATCCACTAGACATGGATCTATTTCCTCGCACTTGGAACTGCAGGTGTTTGTGGGTGCAAATGGAACTTTTCACAAGCACACATTTCCACATTTCCAGTCACACCTGTAGATTGATAGTTGTCACTTGCACCAAGATGATGATGATTCTAGATGAAGCTCCCAATAGTAGTGGACCAGTTTAACCAAACACATCATCAAGACGAGTGTGGGAAACCACGAACGGAAAGCATTCACCAGTTGCCATTTATGCAACATGACCCCCCTTCCTCCATAGCCTTACCGGGGTTTCCCGTGCATCTCAAACTGGCCGTTTTGCGAAGGTGCCAAGATGACATCATGATCCGGGCTGTGACAGAGGGCAAGCCGGGCAAGACAGAGACAGGATTTTTGGGCAAAAAACGGTGTCCAGTGTCGGTGTAATGATGGACATTAGTGACATTAGGTATCAAATATCGCCCGAATAGTACAGTATGTTCACTGTATGTTACTGTATGTTACTGTATGTTCTTACTTTCGAAAGTATTGAACTACTAGCAAGCTGTTGGATGGAGCGCCAGCTATGCGTAGAACGATCTAGAGAAGGCAGGAAAATAAGATGGACAAACATGAGTCAGAATCGCAACACTCCAAGTCTCAAGCACTAGTTCTTGTACTTGATATTTAATTGACTCTTGATTATTTTAGTATGATTTAGTGAAGCTACAGTTCAATATGTCAGATTTGACTGACAACATTCTGAAGCAATTCTATTGATCAATACTCTACAGGGGCATGGAGAGTGGATTGACGCTGGTGTTATGTGGCCGATGCTTGCTGCTTAATCCATTGGGGAACGTCCTACAGAGGTGCTTTCAGAATCTTGAAGTTTGAAGGAAGCGAGGCAAATTGAAGTACTATGATACTTATTTATTGGAAACAACACAATAATATGCTGTATATTCTATGAACATACTTCCCCGCTGAATGGTTGACCTGAAGCTTTTTGCGGCATAGGAAGCCCTACCCTACTCAATTTGGAAAGACAGACGAAATGTTTTTCACTCTCTACCATGATGCTACATGTTGAAGACTTGAATGTGGTTAAGTGTGCCCGAACACTACAAAACGATTATATAGGTCATCTCCAAAATACAGTATCTGTTCAATTTGATGCTGGACACATAGAATAGATTTTGACGAGGCGGATATAGTCTCACCGTTTACTTTTATTCATCCCTGTAGCTTCTGTATTTTCCATGTCTTTTTGCTCCTGGTCTTCGGGCATTTAAACATAAGAATATAAAATTGCTAATTTTGGTATGAGATTTCTAGGACTAACCAACCATCCCGTATGTTCGAAAACGATCCTGTTTGGTGTCCAAGGATATCCACCAGAGTTAGCTGGACTTCAACTGTCACCTGCGGGCATCGCGGCAGCAATCGCCAGCGTGAGACGTGATGACCATCAAGATGTGGAAGACATCACCGAGGAGTCACAACGGGGGCACAACAAAGATGCTGGGGTGTCCCACATGTTTGTTTTCGATCTCTTCCATTTGAAAAGGACAAAAAGTACAAAACATGATTTGCATAGTTTATTATATGGAGAAACAAATACGAGAAATAAATAAAGTGATATATTATAGTATAATAGTTGTATTTGATGTTAATAATCTATTTTGTACTTGAAGGCTATATAAAGGTTCCCTGTCGGAACTCGCAAATCTCCAGTCCAGTAAATTGTAAAGATCCTCTACCACACCCCTTTTCGTGATCCCAACAACTACCACAACGACAACAGCAGCAACAACAAGAAAAAGAAGATCACCATGATCACTGTGCCTTGACATTCCTTGAGAGGATACTTCAGATTGTTCTGAAGCAAGTTCCTCCAGTGAGAGCGAGAGTGTGGACTCGGATCTGGGGGATACAGGTCACTCGGAAGCGTTGCGGAAGGCCATAGGGGGTTGTAGGAGACGATCCATGTCACCAGGAATGATGTTTTTGGTGTCAACAGATTAATTTCTTCAAGATCCATGGATGATAACATATCGCCAGAGGAGTTCGGATGAGTTGTAGACTTAGATGTATACGTAATACATATATTTTGAGAAAGGGATGTTGCCCATTGATTCATCTAAGAAATTTGTAGGGGTCACCAGGAAATGAAGACCATGGAGGGTAGCATTTTTGCTAAGGAATCAACACCTGTTGCTAGTTCCATGCCATTACCGTCCGATGTGCAAAGCTTGTCCGGTGTGTCCGGTACATTTGCCAGAAACAGCATCTGGAAAGAAAGCAACCCTACTTAAAGATTTACCCCATTCATTCAGGTTCAGTATTGGTATAATTTGTTGCTTTCACTCCACCTGTAGGGTGAAACTCCTTCTTAACTTCCCGGGTCCCATGAGTGTCATGACCCAGGTGTTTCAACGGCACGTAATGCTCCCTTCAGTGGACCGTTTGGTGCATCACAGATTCCTGAAAGTGTGACTAAAATTGAAGCTGCTATGCGGGATCTCATGGAGGAGATGGGATCATGGGGATGTTTTTGAATAGATGGGTTCCGTGGGGTGAGACTTTGGTTGGTTCCATCAAGTCCCGGGATTTCTTCAAGTACTTTGTACTCAGGCACCATTCCCAATATTGCTTCGCACTTCTGGGTTGAAAAGCACCCTCCGAGTGACGTACTCAGTTGATCTCTTTGATTGTACGGCAGCTTTTGGGAAATCACAAGTCCAAGTTTCAGGACGGCTGTTGGCTGTTAGAACTAGAATCTGGAAAAATGGGTGCAGGTTTACCCCTCCATACTGGTTTTCTCTTTGGGACAGTTCAAAGTTGCACTTGTATATTTCTTTGCAACTCTGACTCCTTGTATTTCGGTATAAACATTTGGAATTTCTCAGCAGTGCAAGAAATCACTTGAGTGGATTTGTTGTGTAAAGTTGATGTACAATCTTAGATTCAATTACTGACTCTCTTGATCGGCAGCTCCGAGAAGGAGTTGGCCTTTGAGTTCTGTTTTTTTCCTGAAACAGAATGAATGTGGGACTTGACATCCTTTCAATTCGAAGCCATGCTAAGGTGTTTAGTTTTCATAGATGCGATATATGTGTTTACAATTACACTTTTTTGAATCTACTTTAGAGTTTCACACCTCCGTATGTATTTGTATACATTATGAGCTTGAACATGTTTTGGCGCTAACTCCATGCGTATTTTGTTTCCAGGAGATGGCCGAGATGGAAGTTGGATGAATCTCAGGGTCAACTTTGTTGGAACGTTGACTGCCAGAAAGCACTCGGAGAAAAACGACAGCTGAAAGATGTATTTTATAGAAGTCAAAAGGTCCTTAGAGTTGTTGATGGTAGATGATACCTTGGTGGATTGAAATAGGTTTCTGTTTGTCTCCAAAGACTTTAGAAATTGATTCGTTACAAGCCAACCTTGACCAGCAAAGTTGCAAACCTCTAAAGTGGCAATTTACCATGGAACAACATCTAGACATGGCGGAATTTGTTGTTGCCATGATATTTGTTTGCCTCGGTCTATTGTTTCACATGATACTCCTCATGAAGGGATGATGACTGAGTACTCGTAGCATTCGGTCTCGAACAGACCAAGTGAAGCCAGCATACGAGCACACACACACACAGACATGTGACCAATGTCTCGAGATGCTTTGAGAATTCTTTTTGGCACGGAATTTGATTTATTTGCGTTTCCCTTCAGTGTCAAAGAGTTCAAAATGAACTACTCGCTGTTGGACTTGAAGCCTTTGGTGACCGGGTTGCCCAATCGAGATGGGTTGCCTGCGCAGGCTAGTATATGCAGTACTTTCAATGTACACATTCCATGGTAGATGGATATACAAAGATGTATGATATGAACGTGCATTGTTGTGTAGTATTTGGGCATTGTTTGAGGTCTCATGATGAGTCAACTGGGGATGGAAAAGGTGTGACATGACCGGGAACACCATGCAGTATGTCCATGCTTTGAGGGCTGTTCCTTCCGAACAGCTTGGCTCAAATGAAACCCTTAGCGAAGAAAAGGAAGTCTCAAGTGTATTCGCTTGTTATCCAGCAGAGGTTTGCTTCTCGAGGTTTGACGTGTTTGTCTAATGAAGATACCACGTTTGGTTAAAGAATGATATTTCAAAGCATTTTGAATCTTTGATCGTAACATCCTCCAAGCCTTTGGGAGGCTGTGGATCCCTGCCTCCCGACCCATGATTGACAGCCACCTCCCAACTTTTTTGTCTTCATGATTGACCATGATTGACACATGTCACACTTGTTTATACAGTAGATGCATTGTAGAATTGAATGGTTAATGATTAGATTTATATGCACATACCTTGTCCTGCAGCACCAATGGACCAAGTCCTCGCGGGGTACACTGCAAAAGTTCGTTGCATGAGAATGAAAACTGAACCGTTCGGGATTCCGGTTGCGGTCGTTTGAGCGGAGGATTCCGATGTCAAGTATGCAGTCATTCCCTGAAAAACTTTGTTTCAAAACCAATGAGATATGGATGTCTCAAAATGATTGAGCTCAAAATAGCTGATTTGCAAGCCAAAGATTCCTAATCTCTGGTCCTTGTGATACTGGATACAGTTTAGTTTAGCAAGTTTAGGGTGTATTTTGTTTTAGGGTGATCCATTTCAACCTTTGAGTTGTTGAGGTATTTACAGATTTCAGCTTCAGATTGGCCGTCGTTTTTCCACGGCTTGGTGAGGGCGGCCTCTCCGCTGTGTGGCAAGCTGCTAGTGCTGCAGATGCCGAGGCGCTTCAACATGCTTTGAGGCGAGGCCGGAGAATTGGGGAAAATGAGCAGTAGAAAACCTAGGTGGTTTACCCTCCTGGGAACTAACATATCCCTTTTTAAAGGTACTTTTGAAGATGATTTTCGTATTCCCCAGTTGGGATATGTTAATTCCCTGGTGGGTAGTTTCAAATTCAAATACTTTTTCCTCAATCCCCACTTGGGGAAGAAAATCCGATTTTGACTATCGTATTTTTAAAAAAAATGTTGAAACCACAAACTAGAAAAAAACATTTGTATCCCCCTTCCAATTTCCTCTATAAAAATGGTGTCGTGTGCAAAATAAAATGATTTTCCACCTTAGTCAGGGCAGGGTTGAGCCACCCCATTTTGTAGTTGCCCCTTCTCTTAAAAATCCTTTTTATTTTATAGAGATCTACTAAATGGGATGTTGGTTCCACAAGCCTTTTTTTGCAAAATGAGTTGCAAGTCGATTCCAATAGCACATGTAACATCAACACAACTCTAGGTGTGTGCAGCCATTTTGTAGAATCCAACAGATGGAGTGCACACCCATTTTGTAGCTGCTGCCCATTTTGTACTACAAAACAGGGTGCACAACACCACTCCCCACCCAGTAAATCCACAAAGAGAGATCCATTTGTTAAATACGTCTTTGTTTGCATGCCCTCCTGATGCACATATCTTAGTTGTGTGTGCACGTGCTGCTCGTACATGTTTGCATACACATCTCCTAATTGAGATGTTTAGTTATTCTGTTATAATCATTGAATCATGATTGGTGCATGTCCATATATATATATATATATATGTGCATTTATATTCTTACATTCGCAGATAGGTACGTGTTGAGATTTATACACAGGTTGGGTATAGTAAGTTTCTCTATTTCAAGTATCGGTGCCTACTTTGTGTCAGGTCAACGTTCGGGGCACCTGACAATGGACCTAGTAATGAAGAGAGAACACTCAGGTTTCTCAAACACACTTTGGGTGAAGTTTCTGTGAGGTTTCATTAACAACTTCTACACAGCCGTTGCCGTTTTACTCAGTTGTTTGGTTCTGAGGACAGGCACTCACTGTACTATAGGTGTGAGAGTCAAACCATATGATTGCCAGGTTTTCTGACTATATGCCAAGTAATACCCTCCGTGAAACTAACATACTAGTAGCACCTGAAAAATAGCCCGGGCCCCACAAGGACATTTCATTTTCCAAGCATCCCTTTTCAGGTGCTTTTACTCTTAGTTTCAGGGAGGTCATTTGGGACTCCAAACAACCAGACATCACCAATGGCCAGGTCAGTGCGATTGAAAGATATGTGCCATTTTGCAGAGAGCTGCCTGGGGGCCATACGACATGGTGAGGGTGAAGCGTTTTTTTAGGGTCACGGCTTTCCTTCAGAAAAAGGAGTAAACTTCCCCCAAAAGAAACGGAGGCCTACCATTTTCCTATTCTGAAAAGCTAACGCATGGCGTGAATTGTTGAATTTCTCCCAAACCCACCATGTGGTACTCTACGGTTCATATTTACAGCAGATATCAGAAACACGCGAGCAATAGAATCTTCAGGGCTGAAATGTGGTCACTGCTTCCGTTGTCTCTAACATTGTTACTTCGAAAGTCCAGGCTTTGACGGAACATGTTTTTAACAAAACCCACAGATCTTGAATTTTTCAACGAATTGGGAAGGGAGACTGCGACTTCCAATTCCAAATGCAATTCCCAAATTGGTGTCCAAACACTACCTTCTCCAAAACAAAGTGCTGTTGAATTCAATATTTTGGACTTGTAAATTGACTCGCGAGATGCAACCATGCGATGCCCATGGGCCCACTGGCCATGCCCATTGGCCTTTGTTTTTTTCAGCTGTTTTGAGATCACAAGATGGATTGCTGAAAGGCTTCCAATTGGAGAGCTAGCTTTCCATATAAATGCAGGGTTCAGTGTTTTTTTAGCCAACTGCTAACGGCTTTAAATGCTCAAATGTTTGCCTTGTAGTCACTGGAGCTGGCATTCAAAGAGCAATGTGGGACTTTTGTTGGACGAAAATCATGTTCGGGTGATGCTCAACGGACTTCATGAAGATCCGTGAATGTGTGACATTGCCGTTCATTGTTGGCTCAAAGGTCCACTTTAACCGAACCTTACACACTAGATGAATCCCCAAAATCGCACTCCATGCAATGGATTTGGCTTTTATTCTTCGCCGCATCTGTCACGTGTTCTCTTCCACAGCTGGACGTGGAGGCGCCGACCTCACGCGACACATCGAGTGTGGTCTCCTGTGAGCCTTTGGAAGGACCAGCTTCTGCTTCCCGCGTGCTGTTGCAATCTCAGTCGGAACTGATCAAAGCAGAGAACAGCAGCAATTCCACAACAGCAGCGGTTGCTTGTCTGAAAAGACCCCAGGAGTCGTTGTACTCCTTGGGATAGACATTCAAACATAGGCAACACTTGTTACGTAGATATTGCAGGGAAAAAGGGGATGTGATACTATGTACAGCTGGTGTCTTTACATTTGAAACAGTACCAAATCTCCTCTCAAGAAGCTGAGATTGTATACATGAAAAGAGAATTCGAAGAAACTGATAAAGTGTATTTGGGTCATAATGTTGCAAGTTCTTTCTGTTTGGACAACTCCCTCTCTCTCTGACTTGCACAAAACATCCCGAGGTTTTAGAAGTTCTGGACGACTCGGTCGACATCCATCCAACACACTCAAACTTTTTGGAGCATTTCTTTGGCGCTGTTGGACTATTTCTCACCGTGCACCTTGCTGAGATGAATCCAATTTCAGAGTAGATGCTAGGAATGAGTAGTGATGGCAGTGGGTACCCAGGTTGACACTCGATTTTCAATCCATATCACAAACACATTTGATGCATACATTAACATACATTAACGATCTTGGTACCAAGTAGAACTTCTTTGGGACACGTTGTCATGTTTTCTCATCCTCTGTGGCTTTTAACTGCAGACTTTGCATAGCTTTGCAGCTTTCAAGGTCCTTGACAATCTATTTGAAATATACTGTGGAGGATTATGAAGAGAAATCCTCTGCAAACAGTCCTCCATGGTTTTGTGACGAGAACATCATTTTTCAGGTGCGGATCCGGATCCCTTTTTGCCATGGGGAATCAGGTGTTTTTTTCCTCAGTGCCTGGCATCCGATGTGATTCATGAATCTGAGAAGAAAGATGCAGACGTTTGGCTATGGTACCCCCCTTATGTGCCAATATCAACAATTTTTCCAAAGTCAGAAAATAGGAATGACATCACATTGTATGGCATTGTTTTGCTGGACGTGCAGGAAGTTATACGAATTTGAAACCACCTACAAACTGAATTTAGTTTTGTGGTGCTGGTAGGTAGCACATAACCCTCCCAATTGGCAGTATATCCCAATTACTCGTACGTATACATCTACCATATTTACCTTTAAGGAGTTTATATGCTACCTACCACCTTTTGCTAGAACCAGACAAAACAGCATTTGGCCATGTCCACCCTTTTCCACCAAGATGTTTGTTTGTTTTTGTAGTGACACATTTTTTGCGGAAAGGGTTGAAGAGCCCAGTTCAAGCACCCTGCAGGTAGGTGGTGGCTTTGTTTTGGCCTGGGTTTTGATTGGTGTGATGGCCTTCACACAGGTCTTGCATTTCACAGCTCCTTGCATAAAGGAAAGAAAAGGGTAGTACTTTGACACGGATATATGGCAGAAACACCGGAGTGTTTCCGGTGTTGTTGGTTGTTCCGGTATACAGAGTGAATTTCCGTTCAATTGAATGTGTGGGTTGAAACTTGTTTTGGAAGGTGGCCTCAAACAACCTCAGGTGATCTCAGGAGATCTAGAAATATAGGGAAAGTCGCAGGGCTTGAATTCTTGGAGGAAGCGAACTTGCCCACACCCAAGGTGATGGGAAAGGAAAGAGTGCTCACGGTCTTGGAAGCTAGACGTTGCATTATGGCCGTAATGAGCGCATTTTCGTTGTTCAATTGGCAGCAGTTTCCTGTGATTCTGGCAGCCAATTGAGAGGGAAATCAACACAGAAAAACAAGAAGTGCAAGGGAGCTTTGTCGAGCTATTCACTGATTTTTCGTTTATAGAAAAGTCACTCCAATGCGGCTCAGTTCCTTTTCGAAGGCCTATTTGGATTTAAGTGTTGGGATCAACTACTTGCCAGGTATGCATTGTCGCATCTATGATTCTAACCATTTTGCGCGAAGTCACTCAATCAGAGATGAATAGGGAGAGTTATATATACCTGAGGAACACCTCAAATTACAAGGAAGATTCAGTGAGTTTGTTTCAGCACTTCATTGTATATTTTGTCGCACACAGAATGTATCGGTCATATGAGTGATACCAACAACTAGTTGCAGTTATTACAACTCATCTTCCAAACCTCCATTTTGGGGTTACATGTTAATTTTCCAGGGTGTATTTGATTGTGATTAGTTTAGACATATTGCCATGGATGGGAGTCCACCATCTTGCCTTCTTAAACCAGAAGGTTTAGGATCTTTCCAGTGAGAAGTTGCCAGGTTTATTTAGGAGCTTTCCATGGTGCAAAAGAAGATAAGTACATCTGAAATCCTGACACTTTGGATAATCATTAAGGTAAGCTTTGATGAACCTATTTTTTTCATTGTTGCTTTTACTTACAGACTTCAAAAGATGTATAGTTACAAATACTGTATATGCACTCGGACTTGATGTGCGCCTGTAACCATGACCGGGGATGTGGGTCTTGTACCAGGAAGCTCTCTATGTTTGTGCTGAAATTCTCACTACTGTGGGCTATGGTGATTTGTCACCCAGCAGCTATGCTTCGCAAGCATTTTGTACCTTGGTAGCTCTTAAACCTGGAAATTTGTATGGTTGGAAATTTCGGCTGGAAGTTAAAACGATGAAGTCCTAACATGGGAAATGATACGATGACTTTTCTCGATGCTTTCACTTATTTCTTGTTGTTTTCTACTTGGTGTATTTTAGAGTGCTAAAGGCTACTGAAAAGGTTGAGCACACTGACCTTGAATCTTGAGTGAAAGGCCAACCATCCAAGATTCTTGTGCATGGGACCACTTTGAGAATCAGCAGACGATTTTGAGTATGATGTGGTAGGTATGTCTAAATATGGTAATTGTGAAACTAGGGAACCTGCCCCGATGATCATAGACTAAGCGGTGTCTCCTAAACAAATCCCTCCATGTTTTCGTTTGATCTCGGTTTTGTGTTGTGTGCATGATGTACTAGGCTTTTCCTTTGATTAGCAAGGGTAGTACAAGTAAATGTAGAAGTAGAAATCCAAAAATTTATACACAGAGAGAGAGAGGGATCTCCTTGACATAGCCAATCACCAACCATAGGGAGTCCCTCAGTCCCTCGCTACAAGCCCATGTGTACTCTGCCATTGAGGTGCTGTATATTCCATTTTTGGTTGCAGCATCATTGCTGTCACTTGGTCAATGCTTGGGTGATGGGGCACTAGACATTCTCGGGAGACGACCTCTGACTGTGAGTTACTGAGAAAACTGCGAATCTGCAGATTTCCTGACAGTGAGGATAGGGAGTATCTACAAAGTCCATTATGGCCGTAGTTTTCTTTTATTTTGGTGCCAGAAACCATGACACTGCAACAGTTCAGTATTTCTCCAGCGTGTCATTGTGTTTGAACAAGTCATTGGACAACACCTTTTTGTTCAATACGGCAGGTACCAGTGTACAGTAAAGTAGTACTCAAAGATGCTCAAAGCCTTTGTGTTGTTTCCATTCCCCTGAACATACTGCACAGATTTTTGCAGCAACCATGAGGTGATTGATACTTCCGATAGCAGAATTGGATTAGACGCGGAGTTGTACATTCTTTGTGAGAGTTCAAGAAGTGAACGCCAATGAGGCCAGCTGAGGCACACTATTTGGGGGATTTTAAAAACTGGATGTTTCCTTTCGGGACTCTTCATGGGTATTACCCATACTTTGCCCTTTGCCCAACCCCAACTTGTCTCCAAAATAAACCTCCATTTTCATGGCACTTTTTCGTTGTTTTGCTGAGGTTGTTTTCTCCTTGATTTTCAACCATTGCCTTGGCACTCAGCGACATTTGGTGCCCTTGACGCATCCGGCCGTGGCGGCCGCCGCGGCACATAGCCGTCCTCGATACAAGGCAACGATCCAATTTGGGGAGTAACACACGGTTTTGTTGGTAAGGTTACCATTTTCGCCTGGTAACTAGGGTGAATCAGTGGTGACTCATGGTGAATCATTAATACTTGCAAGGGCGAAATGCTGAATATAGTCAGATCACCCTCCAGATCACAGAGGTTTTGAATTGATGTGAAAGGAAGGTGGCAAGAAATGTTCTTTCCCAGATCAATGTTTTTTGATGGCTCTTTTGCTGAGGGACGGCTGTCGCCACTGCACCAGCTAAAGGATAGTCTGTACTAGGGTGAATTTAAGTACCTTGAACCCGATTGGTTATTGTTAGAGAGGAAAGGTCAGCCAATCCGGGACCACAAGACTTCAGTTTCGTGTGCAGCATAGTTGCTAGATGTTCCCGAGAGTGGAGGGCCTGTAAGACAGATAAGACAAATTTGTCAGATCGCAAAGGGCCTATAAGAACTACAGCGTGAGAGTTCGAGATCGGCGGATATACAGCAAATTTTCTGTGGCGATGATTTTGAAAAACACACCCATGGCAATAGATTCTTCTGGAAGTGAGTGACGGATGGAAGTTTCCCCAAAAAAATCTTGCATATAGTTCCTAGGCCTTAGTAGCTATACTGATTTGTGCAGAGATAGATCGCGTGGGGGCGTTTCACCATTAAATAAAGAACAACATTGATAATTCATGATGACATGTATATATATATAATCATAATGATAATGATAATGATAATGATAATGATAATGATAATAACAATAATTCAATTATGATTATAATAATAATACTACTACTAATAATAATTCTGATGCCATGACGCTAACAGACCCCAATCCTGTCCATCTCATTCTTCAACCAATTGGTGGACAGGGTGCTGTGAGCACTTTGCGGCCTGTGTTGCTGGCGCTAGCCATGGGCACTGTACCTTTGGTGTTTGTGTTTTTTCCCAAGCAGATGGGCACCACACCAGAGGTCATCAAAAACACCATTTTTTTTGGGAGGGAATCAAACTAACAAGCAGCAAATGTATGGTAGATTTTGAGAGAGGGATGTCCCTTATAATGCATTGTTTTGGGAAGGTAATATAATTATGACTCGTTACACAGATGGGTTCTTTTTTTGTAGCACCACCTTTTAGAGGAACATTTGAATTTAGATGGTCCTGTTCCAACCATGGGAACGCAGGACTGTCACCCGGTACTATTGCTCAATTTTAGCCCACATGGTTGCGAAATCTGTCTCTATGTCCAGATTTCCTAATATGAAGTTGGTGGTATCAATTGATGAATAAAACTGGGTTTGTGTATCAACCTTTCACGGTTACCCCCACTTCTTTCACTCTTTTGGCTTCATTGTTCAATCACCAACTGGTAGACCTGTTCCAGAATTCCGGTGGTTGCTCCTTTACCTATATGCAGCGTGCGTGTCAAACGTGAAGGGTTGCAAATAGTCGAAGGATGGTATTGTATCAGTCCTCGTACATATTAGTTTGTCCTAGACATTCATGATGTGATTTCATGTTCACAGCCGCTTTGATGGATAGTGAAGCTCAGATGCGAAATTATGGTAACGCTGAGTGAATTTCATTGCAACGACCTCACCACTTAAATGGATCCGACGCTTCCCAGAAGGACACGGCAAATATCAACTCAAGATGAAGAAACAAAGTATTCAAAAATTGACAGACTAAACATCAAAGCCATTTTTGACAAGAACACGTGTCTCTCTATGTTTTCTAGGTGCCACCTCAATCCCTTTTCTGTTCGGACAAGTCCATGGCCACTTGAGGTATTTTTCACCTATTATCCAGGTGAAGATAAGACTCCTTGGGAGTCTTGGCAAAATGACTTCCTGTGGACTGGAGGGAACATACCACCTGTGAACCTTAAAATGTGTTTGCCATTTTGCCCATCAATTTTCTGCCAAGTACAGGTGTTAGTTTCAAACTAGGTGGAGTGTTTCGGACCCAACAGTGCAGCAACACATCCGTGGGAACTACCCTGTTCAGGTGACAAGATACCATCGTGTCAACCCTTGAGTTTACCTCCAGGGATGTTATTGTCCTAGGCATAGACATCAGTGTTGAAGTGATTCTGTGTTTGTTGGCATTGACTGAGTTTAAAGCACATGTAGGTGTTTTTGTTTTGAGAGAACCTATACCTCAATTTCAGAAGCGAAGAACTCAAGTCAGAAAACAACTTTGCTTGCATCTGAAGGAAAGATAAAAAACACGAATGACACAAATATACTCTGGGTGATGCTTTGGTTACAGTAATCTGTGTTTTGTTCACCTGTTTCTTCCAACATGTTTTTTCTGAACCACATCAACTGGTGGGAAAAAAAGGTGCCCACCAACTATAAGCACAACAACAGCCGCTGGTTTCCCGCAGCGTTTTTAAAGTCCAGTCCCTTTCGGCAGTTGTCGTTGGGGCGCGAGATGGCTGAGCCAGGGGATGCATCAAAAGGCCTTCAGGGCATTTTTTTTGGTGAATGCAAAAAACAGGGTTTTCAAAGGTTGTTTTTGAAGGCCCAAAGTGGCATCAAATCTGTGGTTTGGCTAACAATTAGGTGTTTTTTTTTCAGAAATTGGTTTTAATTTGTGTACATCCCAGATAGGTAAGATCTTGGGAGATGACTGGTGGTCCGTGGGCCCATGATTATCTGCAAACAAAGGTTTTGATCACCACAGCTTCAACAACAGGACGCTGTCCTTAATATTGAAGTTTGAATGCCACAAGACTACATGGTGGCCCTAGCAATTGGAAGTTGTTTGGTACCTCACAATCCAAGAAACTATTGTTGATTTATTTTGTTGCGTCAGTTTAGAGATTTGGTGTAACCATGAAGAACAGAAACTTCCGGAGATTTAACCGCTTGAGTTCAGTGTGATACTTGCATGATTGGGGTTTCTAAGATTACACCAACGAAATGGTGAGATTACACCAACGAAATGGTGTTTTTTTCAGTCGGTCGTTATGTCAGGTTTTAACTGCGATAGGCAAACAATGTCGGTCAATCATGTGTTGTGCACATATCATAAGTGTATCACAGACATTTAGAGTCTTCGCAGTCCTCAGAGCAGCTTCCTCAAGATATGAATCTCAAACGCGCGAAAGTAGACACACTCTTGGTGTCAAGGATCCTGTTGAAAGCATGAAACCAAGCGTAGTCAATAATCCTGATTGAGAGCTGCAGAAGTGAGCATTGATACGGAAAAAAAACAACACCCCTGCGCTGCACCAAGGCTAGACATTACCTTTGCCAGGTTTTGCCAGTCCAAGAGAAACAGCTCTTTAGGTTCTATCTCAACTCTAGCACGGTATCTACTGATGTCGATGTGTTTGCTTGATGATCTTCCATATCCTACCACTTACATCCAATTGCATCATATCGCACATTGCAGGTTGGTGGGGTTTTAAAAGAGACAGCGACTAAAATCTATTAATCCAGCACCAAATTTCCCAACTTCATGCTTTAGGCATCCAGGACTGGTCTGTTTTAAAAGATATTTCAATCCTAAACGGAGCTCGGAGCCGTGGAAATTCTCTTCGTGAGGCTGCGCCGAGCTGGAAGGCAGTGAGTCGACCAAACTCCTGGAGGATGTGCCAATGACACCCATGAGCGACTGGGTTGGAAAATCTGAGATATGGCGTAGTTAGGTGGTCAAAGCCCTTGGTGAAAGATGATTTTTGATTGGAAGAAAACGTTTGGTAACCAATTGAAATATTGGGACAATCAGTAGGAAACCTGGTATGGACGATAAGGGGGATACCATCGTATACCAACATACTAAAAACCATTGCAGGGGGTTCATATGTTAGTTTCATACAACCATAACATTGGATGAGTGTAAGTATAATCCTTGTGGGGTCCAAGATGCTCAACCATCATTTGAATAAAGCAGAAAGTGAAGTGTCAAGTGGCTGAATCTACTGAAACAAGTCAAACTTCTCACTACGTCCAGTACAACCAACTCTTTGAAGATGTTTGCAAGTTCTTTGTGTGTTTTCTGTGTGCATTCCGGATCTTAGCAACTGTTCGCCTCTTGTGGTCACCAGCGTCACAACCTGACCCTCGATGATGTAGGACCTTATATTATAGGACTTCCAAGGCAACCAAGGGAAATTTCACGACATGGATCCAACAAAGAAAAGAACCTTCAAGTTGCTGTCGGATAATCTGATTTACCTTACCCAAGAGTATATGTATAACTACAATAACTATATATTATATATATATATTACCTAGAACCCAAATGAGGGCCCCTTGTTTTGGTCGGAGTTTAGGCCTTGTTTTGAGGAAGAAAAAACCCCGAGGTGAGGAAAGTCCTGTGAAGGCCCCGGTGAAGGCTATGGATCTTTTGGTACCACGAATTCCACGTGGGCCGAAGCCTTCCAAACGTCGACCTGTCACACATCCCAGCTTGACGCCTGTTTTTGAGAATGATGAATCCACAGAAACAGTGCTGAAACCCGAGCAATCCTTGTCTCTACAAGAGTTTCTTGGATGAAAGGTGGGTTTGATATGGTTTGATGATTTGTATGGTGTTTTGAGGTGTTTGGGCATGTTTTGGTCGTATTTGGAAGTTAGTCGGAAGTTATTTCTATCATTCAGATCACCCCTGCAAAGCATGAGTTTGGTAAGAAAGTCTTCATGTGATGATTTGGCACCTACATAGTATCCCCTGACATTCTTTTTGGGGTACAGTAATTGATTCGGCATCAAGTTCAATCATGGCCCTCTCAGCCCCCAGAGTTGTCAGCAGATTTTTTGGGGTTGACCTTGACGGGCAATGATGATTCTGGAATCCAGGAGAGTCATATTTTGATTTCAATGGATGTCGTGCGTGTTGTTCATGTTCAAGGGTCAAAAGCCTTGTTGGAAAGTTTCGCTTTAATCTGGCCGATCCCCGAAGTAGTTTTCCACCGGACCACCAAACCAACCGGGGGCCCAAGGAATTTGGTAGACAAGAAACCATCACAAAAATCACCACCTGTGAGGCTATCGGACAAGTTCAAGGACCTTTGGGCCATGGAAAAGTTGGGTTGTATTGAACCTGTTGCTTTGTTTGACGGGCAGGGTTGATGATGGTAAATACACCTGTCAATTCTGTCAATACGAGCTTCACCATGCGGAAGCAGTTGAGATGATCCAAAGTTCGACAGTCTGTACCTGTTGTGACCTAATCCTCGTTCTCCAAACCACTTCTGAGTGTGGCTTATGTTGGGTAGGTGTATAGTATCATGGAACACAAAGTCTCATAATACAGAATGCTATCAATATGATATCATATATGCACCTTGTTTTGGTTGGAGTTTAAGGCCTTGTTTTGAGGGGAAAATGAAAAAAACCCTTCACAAATAGAGATCATTTAGCTTCCAGTGGTTGTGGCTTTTATGATTTGGACGATGCTGGGGGATATCAATCCACCAAGTTCATAGGAGAAGCAGCGTGTTCGAAAACGGTTTCATGGCAAGGCAGGGTTGGGTAACCTCAAGAGCAAGCTGGGCCTGTATTGTGATATCAATATAGTTACAAATGCATATTTAAGTGTGTATACCGATATATATATATATATTTACACGCACCTATATACGCAGTACTACATATGATATCCTGAATATATGATTTGTGGAGAGCTATAAATGGAATATCAAATGAACCAACACCATATATTTGCCAATGTGTTGGTAAATCATTGGGTAAATCATGGGCACAACGCCTCAGCTGAAAGCATTGGGGATTGTGCTTACCATTTAGTTTCCTTTCCACAACTCTTCAGGTGTCCAATTTTATCAAAAGCTTGTGAGGTTTCACGTGAAAATTCACTTTCATTATATAATATTTAATAATAATACATATATACAGTATATTTATTTTATTATACATAGATATATGTGGTTATATTTGTAGATATCGTACCCCCTAGCCAAAATGAAAGAAACTATATTCTCTCTTCTCTAAGATTATCACAACTCAAAACGTTGTGGGTGTCACCGTTGAGGCCTTGGCATGGTGTCGGGAAACCTCCGACGATTCACAGGCAGTTCGCTTCGAGCCATGACTGAGCCACACACCAGTCACACCAAACAGAGTGTATCCTCGCTTTTCAAGATTCGAAACGGGTATCATTTTAGAGCCGACTGTCTATACAAGTTATACACATGAGACATGTTCATCAATTTTTGTTAAAAACGCAGGTGCACGATTGAGTTGTTTGAAGGCTTACAAGAATCAGACTCGTTACTGGCTGTTTCATGTTCCCCGACCCGTGAAAATCCTTGCAGGCCCGTTGAATTTTCAACCCACATTCCCAAGTTTCTGGACCTCCCGTTGAAAGGACTGTGGTGAATTTTACACACTGCCTCTTTTTAAATTTGACTATATAATACATACAACGTCAAATGCAACGTGTCCAAGTCTTTTCCTTTACACTTCCCCACAAATCCAAAGGCATAGAAGAGGTTTTTCGAGATTTTTCTCTTAATTTTCCGAATTTTTCGTCACTGTGTGTCACTGTGTCCCTCAAAAATGTTTCTTGACGTCCCAAGGATATGGATGACTTGGACTTTCTTTTTGATGATGAAGTGGACACGTGGAAACGTGGTGCGACTGTTTGAGGCTTGGCTGCTTGACATTTGATGTGGAGTTATGCGATGGTATAGAGATATTATACACATATAGATTGTGTTTTGAAAAATGTATATGTATATACAATATATATATATATACAGCGTTATATATACAGCTTTTGCCTGTACAGTGTACATAGCTATGTTGATTTACAAAGGTACATATATACAGACAAATTGAGCAAACATAGAATTGTAGAAACATCATAAGTAACATACATATGAGTAGCCGACAAAATTACTGGATGAACAGAGTAGTAAGAAGTTGCCTTGAACTTCGAAGCGGCTCATGAAACCTGAATAACTGATAGGGGACCCCAAAACCGATACCCCGTAATCCATGTTCAGATGAACAGATGCCATCAGTTTCAGATAGGGCTTCACTTTCTTTTTTTGTGTGCCTTTCACACCCCTCATGCATGCTTTGCACCTTGCTTTCGCATGTTTTTGAAGGAAAATAGGCAGGACGCACCGATACCGATACCCCAACCGATACCAAGCGATACTCAGTTTGTATCATTTTGATTCCCGGGCAGACCATCCAGTGTGGAATTGAACAAGTTTAATTGACCAAGACCAGCTGTGGTGAACACATGTGAAAACCATGCCTTCCTGTTGAACGAACTCTTAGATACTAGACTGGGAAGCTGCAAAAGGCTTTGACCACAGCTCAAGGTTTATGGTTCGCTGTCCTTGTTGTGGCCCATAGAAAATGCTATCCTCCTGTTTCACCCACAGGTTTCGTGTTTTCATAGGTGCATAGGTACGTACTTGCATCAACGTGTACACTGTCTAGAAACAGATGCTTCGTAGTTTACATGCTCACACGCATGAGATGTTTCACTTGATTTAAATATGTGCATAGTATATACGGAACATACTTGACAAGTTTACAGATATGGAATTGGATTTGCACATACTTTGCACACACTGGCACATCTACATGTACATATTTTCGTACACACATCCTTACATAGAAACACTGGTTTAAATACACATTTATATACATTTCGTGTTCATATTCACATGTGTTCAATGTTGTACATAAACTGCAATGCACATTTACATATACCTTTTTATGTGTAAATAAATGTAAACAGTTTATATACATATGTATATTCATGTCTACATTTGCAATTGCAGATTTATGCACGTAGTATTAATGTATGTGTAAAATATATATATACACACACATATGGACATTTCTTTTATTTCCACATAGATGAACACATGTACAAATACCAGTTGCGTTTGTGGCTTTCCAATCTCCAGCTGCAAGGATTTACACCGCCGAACAGCGAGGTTATAACGAAGAACGATCGCCACAACCTGACTGGAAACACAAATCCAAGCTTCACACGCTCAGAAACACAGTTTGGAGTTCATTCAAGCAGTTGGACTTTTCCCCACGTTGGCTGTATTTGGGTTTCCCCAAATCAATACGTATCGGTACAATGCAGTTGTATTTCATGATTGCAGGATCAACATCATTTAAAATGGAACAATGGAACCGGAAATTTGATTTCGTGGAACATCTCTTTGGGTCCTGCAATGACAAGTCTTGCCAAAGCACTGTAAATTCTTTACATGTGGAGATTTACAATTCACAGACCTCACGTGCGCATTTGTTTGAATGGGTGAAGTAATCTGAAGTCCAAGGAACACTATATGAACAAACTCTATCAAAAGTTCAAAGCATGCTTGCATCCCATTTTTTGACAGGATCGATTTGCTGCTGAACCAGGACACAACTTGTTCTCAAAGTTTGGGCTAGGCAGGATGGCAAGCAACGTACTGGGAAGGTCACTTGCAATTTTTCAAGACCAGAATTCTTTGCAATAAAACAACGAAGCTGTAGTAAAACTTACCAACTTCATCCTCTCATCCAAGAAAGGGATTTGCAAGAGTTGCTAACAACATCGGCACCTTGTTACATTTCCGGAATGGTTTTAATCAATCACTTTTGAATGTTGAATTGTTAGCAATATACCTACGATATCGAGACCCTATATTGTTTCACAACTTGACTAAGCCCTACAAACATGCCGACAGTTTGCCCAACGACAACTATCAGAAGAGCTTGTTGAAAGGATGAACGATTGAATTGACGAAAAATCATGAAGACTGTAGAAGCAAAGGATGAGCAGAAACTTGACATGAAAAGGGATTGTATTTTGATAGTATTAGTTATAAGTTATTGGTGGTGTCGTTCATGGACCAACTGTTGGTCTATGTTGGTCTTGAAGAGCAATTGTAGAAGTGACATCAGTTCTTGTAGACGAACGTTAATATGACACAGTTTAGTCGCAGACTTGAACACCTGATAACTAATATGCATTTCTTCCTTGTTCTCCCATGTTTGTCAAAATCCCCTTTGTATCTGGGTCCCTCCAAATCTGCCGTTTTTTTCTTCGCCCAAAACATGAAACTGGCTCTGAGCACAGGTCGAAAAATTATTGCGAACAGGCAACAACTACAGTTCTCTTGGTGTTGCAAAGGAAGCGCTTGCCAGAGAATGGAGTCAAACTGCTCAAACGGGTGGCGTCCAAAGCAGATACAGGTTTTGGAGTTTTGGACTATGACATGACTGTGAGGGTTTCCATTGTTAACTGATACATACTGATACTACTATACATTGTTTCATTGTTTCATTGTTCAGATAGGAAACCAACTTTCCACGTTGGATGTGCAGTTTTTGGACGCGCCCATGGATACTTTTGAAATAGCACAACTTTTTCAGCGGAGTCTGCCAAACATGTTTGTATTTCTATACATGTCAATTTGTTGACAAATACACTGCAGACTGTTAGGATAGAAATGAAATTCCAATTCAAATTATGTAGGGATATAAGGTGAACAGGTTCTTATTTGCAGCGATACTTTCAGTGGCAGAAAACAGTGGTGGAATCCATGTTCTTCAAACAACTAGAGCTTTGTTTGTTAGTTCCGCGGAGCGGTGCTCCCTGTCGTACAGCCACAGGGGGCGGGGCTGTTTGAATCTTCCAGCTCTGAGCTCTCTAAGATGTCCACTGCAAAAACAAGGCGATGGGCATCTGGAGTTCTGTCCCAGGGCTGTGCAAGTACTGTAGTAGTCTACTTTCTCACTGAGGAAATTTGTTTAATATTCCAAAGGGCTTCAATTTTTCTGAAAATAACTCAACAAAAGCAGGTTGAGCATCGTTGAACATGTTTTCCTTGGAAGTTTGGACGTCCTTTTGGAAATTTCATGGTGGATGTTCTCGTGGGCCGGCTACAGCTGGCCCTGTTTTCAAGCAATCTGTAGTAGATTGAATTGAATGCGTCTAAAGACAAAAGTTCTGGCAGATCAGCTTGCAAACATTTTGAAGTGTATATATATATATTTATTATATACCCATATATATATATACATTGTATAATCGTGTGTATATATATATACTCAATACGGAAGCCACTGATGAACACATTTGTATTGTAGAAGTTGATTCTTTGGACGCATCATTTATTGGCATAGGGGGATTCACAGCAAAGCCAAAATTGGCAGTAGTATGCTGCAGTTTCTGGCATTTGCTGAGTTTTTTAGATCTCAGCGGAGGTGGAATCTGTAGATTTGCACCGTTGTGTTCCCGCAGCCAGTTCGCAGTGAACTTGCGTTTTGTTTTTTTTTGATACATAATTTTTGGTTAGTTAAGCTCTAAGTCTTCCATTCTGTTGTTTGTGCCTTTGAGTTGGATATTGGGATGATCTATTGTCAATTCGCTGCCAGTGCTGAATTTGAATTTGTTTTTTCTTGCGATTCTGGGTATGCTTAAAACTCGAGGTGAAACTTTGCAGTGCCAAGCACTTGTCATGAGGGTAGTTTCAATAACTTCTTTCCACCATTATCCAGGCGATCAGTTTAACAAGTTGCATGTTGTAAGTTGATCATATCCCCACTTAGGGTAAATAGGGTTATCTACAGGCTTGAAATATCAGATATTTTTACCCGACGGTCAATATAAACACCGGCGCTGGGGGGGAAGCAGTGGCATGGGCCCACGGATCACTGTGAAAGAGCGACAGTTTTCAGCATTCCCAGAGGAACACCACCAACATCAACGGCGTGGAATAGCACCGTGGAAAATCAAACCAATTTTGCTCCTTTAATCCTATTTATGAATCCTGTTTTTTGAACGGAGTTGATCAACCTTGGCTAAGAAGGCGTGTAATCATTGAAGCAACAAGTTAGTAGTTGAAGTCCTCCACCGACTATGCCATCAAATTTAACAAACACTTCCGCGGGTTCAATGATTTTGACGTACAATCAAAAGAAAATGATTCAAGTTGTTGACGATCGAATGCCTTCGGTATTCGAAAAGGGCCGACTCTATTCCTATGTTGTTGTTATATGGAAGATGATGTCATGCAATGCAAGTTAAAATTCAATTGTGATGTTCGAATTGTTTCAGCAGCAGCCCCTGATTTACAACTGTTTGGTCAAATAGTATCCAATATCAAAAACTGATAAAAGCATACACCAAGCCATTCTCACGGAACAGCCGTCCTTGAATTCTTGCATTCCTCTCCACGGGAGCATAAGCACGGCGTTATCTCATTCAGCATTGGAAGCTTGCCACTCACGCTTGGGAGCCCCAAATGAATGTACTCGACTTGATGTTAGACGACTTTTACTTGAGATTATGAAGTGGTACATGTTTTGAGTAAATACAATATACATATATTGATATATATATATATATCTACATCTACATCTAGATTTATATATATATATACATGTCCATTTCAGTTGTTTGTCCATATGGATTTCTTGGAAGTCGGCACCATGATTTTGCCTGCCAAAGTCGGACATTGCTTCAGCTTGCAGTATATCAATATGTTTCGGGAATGTTACCATCCCAGGCTGTACATGACGTATGGGCTTGACATGATGTTTCTTGCAAGATGAACACCTTAGTACTCTTCTTCAGGTGCAAGTTGACATTGTCAAGATCATCAACTGATGTGATGGGGCCTGGTAGTTTTGAAATGTTTGGAATGCTACCATTTTCTGTACTGAAGAGCTTCTTTACTGAAGCAAGTTGACTGTATGCACTCGAAAGCAACCTCGCAAACCTGTGTGCTCCAAGTGTATCCTCCAAGTCCGGGTTTGTTGTCTTATGCAGCAATTAGTTGTAAATGTCACAGATTTTCACCGGAACGGGATCAACGAAATTGGGCTTTGACCCTGTGGGTCACTCCTTAGACTCATTTTTCTGTGGCAGCCATGTTGAATCATTGATCAACGTTTACTCAAAAATAACCAACCATGGGACCCCAAGAGCCGAGTCGAAAAAAGCTCCAACAGTTGGCAAATTATGGAAAAAAACACCCAGCTCTTTTCGTCTTGAAGAGTTGGGTGTATCAAAAAGTTTGAACAACGTGCGCTTTTGACACAGTTCGAGATCCAGTCATTGGAAAGTTGGTGAACATATAACTAAACTTAGGCCTTGTTGAAGTGTTAGCATTGCAAGTAATTTGTCATACATTTTGTGGATATATATTCAGATATTGGTAATTATACACATATATGTCTAGAACAAGTATGGCATTGATTGGAAAAGTGAATCTTGTGCTGGTTCAAGAAAATTTGCAAGTTGTAAATATTGAATACCGATGGCTCACACGGAATTGACAATTCTTCATCTTAGGACTTTGGAGTTGTTGGATTGCAATTTGACCATGTTGGATCATGTTGGTACTATTGGAATTGAGTCCTGGTGAAGCATATGGTTGCAGTGCTTTGATATACGAGGATCTAACACAAGGGACGCTGCAAACCATGTCGTTGGACAAGACTTCAGTCCATGTAATTGTCGAGTGTTTGTTGTCGAGTGACTCGAAACAACAGTGTAATTGAGATGCCTTTGACATATTTTAACATTTTTCCATACCTTAACCTTTCAATTCTTTTGAGCAGCTGTCATGCATCTGTCATCTTGAGGTGTATGTCGCTGGGAGATATACCCTCGGGATCCCAACCAAATTGTCAATATCAATTCCCCAGGAATTAAAAAAGGATGGAACATATATGAACATATAGTAGATACGACGATGTTTACCATCGAAACTTCCCGTATCAGACATCGGCTGCCCTGTTGTTGTTTTTTTTTCTCCGAGATGTCCAAACACCATGAACCCTTCAGGATTTAGGCTGTGGTTGATTCACAATGACCACACGGACTTTAAAGGTACCCCTTGGTACTCCTTGAACATGAAAACTCAACAGCTTTTTCTCCCGGAAAAACATGAAGATGTTTTCCAGCTCTGTTTATCAAACAGGGATTTGTAGCAGGGTTACCTCTTCGAATTTGCTAAAATTTAAGCCTGCAGCCGAAGCCAACAAAAAAACATCCAGTGACTGATTCACTGCTTAGCTGTTGCAGCTTGGATCCTTGAACAGTTCGTTCCCAAGGACGTGTTTGAGGAAAATTCCTTGCATGTTTATGTTTGGACATGTTTGGACCCTTCAGCCGCTTCAGACCTGAATCAGACAAGATTGAAACCCATTTTGATTTTTCAATCTCAAAAAGAAGTGCTTTGTTCGCTTGCGTTTCGGCAAACTTGCTGGGAGGGGCTTTGACAAAATTGAAGATGGAAACACTATTTCCTTCTTGATTTGGTGATACTGTTTTTTTGCCACTCAATGCCAAGCTATTTAGCTGCAAGACACATGTGAAGTTTGTATAGCTGATGTCCCTTTCACCAATTCGATTCGGCATTGTCTATGGGAAGTCTGATCTAAGGGCCGCCCAATCCTTGAATAGTTTGGCTAAATCAATGAAAGCAAGGCGCAGCATGCCCAGGAAGGGAAGAAGTACTTGAAAGAAAATCGCTGTTATTTGTCTAATAAGAAAATAACTGTCAGTTGACACGCTACTTGGAGCAACATCCCAACATACACTCTGTCAATCTCTTTCACAAATTTTATATACCTGAATCATGAGATTACGTATGACTCCCCACCAGAGCCGGCTCTCAGGAAGCCTTCTACATGTCGGTTCAGACACTGACCACTGTGGGTTTTGGAGATGTGTATCCTACGACCCAAGGGGGTCGAGCCTTTGCGTTTCTTGGTCATCACAGGTTCCCTACAAAGTGAACCAACAAGAAAACAACGCAGCACTGGGTGGCACCCAAAAAATACGCAAACATACCGACCAGAAACTAACTATGATTGTGGATGTTGAGCCTAGGACTTGGTAAAAAGCTTGCAAAGAAAAGATGACATAGGTTCAGGCCAAGCTAGTTTTGAAAAGTCAGAAAATGCCAAGGGCAACTCGTTGCGTAGAGGCCATGCAATGAACAAATCATAACAGCCGTGATCAACCATCAATCCCAACATGGTAGCTGAGGACCTTGTGGATGTTGCTGGGTGTAACTGCCGCAGCCAACCTCATTGTTACAGTCCCTGGATCTTTGAAATGGTTGGAGGGTCATGTTTTTCATCCGTGTGTAACTTGAGTTAACCTGAGTGACAACAGTTGTGTGATTGTGCAAAGGAGGCTGCTGTGGGCAGATGGGAACGTTGGGATGCGAGGTGTTACCGTCACCCATTGTGGTCTGGGTGGTGGTTTCCAATATTTTTTTGTGTTCGCCTATTTGGGAAAATGATCCAATTTGTAATTTGACTAATATTTTTCAGATGGGTTGAAACTACCAACTAGTGTTTCAATGTGTTTAAAACGGTGATGAAATGATGAAGTATTTGTTCACATTATGGAGAAATATCTTGAAGAGACTGCTACATACCTTGACGATCCCAACTTCTTGAAGCTGCATCGCCTCAAGCGACGTTTTTCGCGTGCAGCCCTGTTCCCTGGAATTGTGAGAGTTCCCCGCACTTTTAGATACAACTCATTTAGAATACATAAAACTCAAGAGACTTCAGTTCTAAAAACATCGGACTGTCTTGTTCAGCTCAAGCAGCTGGGAGATTGCTTCCCAAAAAACCAATGGCAGCCACAGAACATTCAGGTCACTGATGGCATCTTGAAATATCGCAAAGAGTTGAAGGTGGGCATGGATGATGAAAATATATCATGAAGCAAACCTGTATGATGTATGTCTTTATATATACCTGGTTGCCTTCTAGTCATTTGGCTCGTCTATTCGTCTTCCATGCACGGTTTGAACTCAAATTTTCACTTTCCTGTTTACTAAATGGCCTCTTTGTTGGAGGGTGTCGAAAACCTGTTTTGGGATGGCGACATGTTTTATTGAAAAAAACACCCCTGGACACTTGGAGCACAGAATTGGACCATAGAATCCCTGGTCCAATGTTATGGACTTTCCTTGGATTCACCCTACGTAGAGGTCAGGTTCCAACAGTTTTTTCCATGCTTTCCCGGCACGTTGCCAGGCAGAACACATGACAAAGGACGGGTCACGTTGGTGACAGAAAATTGCGGAGCCAATCAGATCCTTGTGTTATTTGTTTTTCAGTTCGCCAGTTTGTTTAGAAGTGAAATGCACATGGTATCCAATCCTACTGATGACACATGATCCTGGTGTGTCAAGTGTGGTTTCAGGTTTCTGCGCATTTGATACATGTTTGAGTATATATTATATATTCATACTCATGACAAAGTTCATCTTACTTACCACTGGCAAGTGTGGGTTTTTTTCAGATGATGTTACCTCTCGGGGCATCGAACCGGCGTCCATCCCAGCATGTTCCCTGTCAACTCATGAAATAGGTTCCATGTTCAAATGAGATGCGCTGTTGAAAGCACCAGGTTGGTACATGTCAAAACCATAATATGTTAGTGTCATGTTGATTGGTTTGGACATGTTGCTCGACAAGCTATCGAATCAACATTTGTAACTGATAGTTGTTCATGGGTGAATTTGACTGTCTTGGATGGACAGGATGTCAACAAAAAGTACTGTGTTTTTGCTAAAAAGGTCCACCTTGGTACCCTTCATTCCATATTTAATCACCAGAGAACAGGCCATTTGGGAAATTTTTGATACGGTAAAAAACTGCTTATCTTATGGATTCACAAAAATGCACCCAAGTGTAGTGAGATGTTGGTTTTGCAATCTATCATTATGAATGAACATGTTCAAGTCAACAAATCTTGATTGTGTATATCTGCTAGTCATGTTGCGATTAGTGTCCACAGATGGAAGTTGTGCTTGGTTTCAACCTTGAAAACTTCAGTTGTTGGAACCCGAAGGGGAACATCCACATAGGAGCTGTTGCTGCACATCAGTGATGGTTCCGGAAAAGTCTTTCGGCTCCGAGACTGTAGATGCTAAATATCCTCTGAGTTGAAAGGGTGATTCGGTTGATGCACAGGTTTGGTTAGAATGAAGGAGTTACCCCACAATTCATGGCCTTGAAATGTCCTTCTGGTGGTGTTCGGTTCCACGAGTTTGGCCTTGAACACATCACTTCGCAATTTTCTGTTCGTGTGTTACAAATTTTGTTGTGGTCATCATTTTTTTTACTCGTCATTGATTCAAATGTCTTGCTCCAAACGAATGATGTGGAAACCCTTTATCCTCCAGGTCTGTAAGTACTGTTTGCAAAAAGATGTACAAAAGCTTTGGGCTGTATGGTGCAAATCCCTCGCATCATTCCCCGAAGCACCCATATCTTGCTTCATTCCCAATCAATGTGCACACCATCAACATGACCACAAGAACAACACATTTCTTCAACTAGGCTAAGAAGTCCGGACACACTTCAGCATACACCTTTTCTATCCTTTTCTTGAGCATTGCGCCAAAACCGTGCGGTTTGAAAGTTTTAGGCTCCGCTCGGATCCTAGGTCAGCAAGACGGACTTCTTATGTTATGAATTGCTGCGCCGAGGCAGCTCAAACCGGCGCAAATTCACTGAAGATCCATGCAGGAGTTAAAACAGATCCGATCCGGCCCAAAATTTGTAACACTTCATGTAAGAAAACTATAAGTACAATATTCATGTTTACATGATATGAATACATATGGTGGCCACCCTTCCGCTTCTGAACCATATTTTTAGGAGATATGAAATGTGTGCGTTTGGTGTCATTTTCTGACTTAATTGGCATGAGACGCTTTTGAACATCAGCCGTAGCAAAGTCAACCCCAAGCTAAACATGCTTTGATTTACTGTAGGTTCTTTTGAACTTCCATGAGTTTCCTTGCAAAAAGGGGGCTAAGAGATTCATTGCCCCCGTGGTTTCCTCCAACATTTCCACTCATTTCATGGCTCCAACCATAGGTCTTTGTGAGACAGATGAGTTGGCAGAGATTGTAGGTTTCTTCAACAAATTGGATAGTGCCTTCGGCGGAAAAAAGGTTGGTACAGCATCATCAAGGATTGGACTGTTCATATTTGCAACCATTGATGTGTGAACTTAAGTTTGCCAAGGTGGGTGATTTGAGACTTGTCCTCTTTGCTGTGCCGCACAATGTGAGGTTGTACTGACGATGCTTTGGGATGTTTGTCCCTTCATTATCTTAATAGGTTTAACAGTTTAACCATGGTTATGATGGTTGGTGTGAATCATTAATCCCCCAGATTATCCAACATGTGCCACCGACTTGGACAAATGGTTATGTGTTTAAACACAATTAGTTGAAATCATGCGAATCTTGCTTCATCATCATGATTAGAAGTGACATTGTTTAACCGGAAACTCTTTCACGGGCTCAATGGTAACTTTGTTTGATGTCAGATATCAGATTCACGTCAAGCAAGTTGGTGCTACGAGATTATACGATGCATTTATGAATCTAACAGCATGCCTCTCTTGATGTATTTATTGTAACTATGACCCACCCTTGTTTTTGTTTTCCAACCTTTTTGTGGAAGGTGTGGATGTTTTTTGTTCAATTGTGTTGTAACACTAAGATATGTATTTACTTTATGATAGTTATGGAGTCTAGAATACATGGTAACCAAACCCCAGCCGAGGTAAAAAGTTGGGTTACCTGGACTTCAAGGATTTTTCAACTTTGGTGACCCTCCAATCGGCTACAGTTCCATCCTGAGGCTAAGGTGTGGGCAATGAATGCCTTGGGGACCTTTGAAGGGTTTGTTTAGATTGTTTTTTTTCCCGGTACTTCCCCAAAAATGGCGATCTCCAAAAAATATGATATGGTGGTTGTCTTTGATGTTGCAGCTCATCTTTTTCAGAGGGGTACCTCCTGAGCCTTTTGTCATCTCGCTGCCAGGCTCTATTTAGTGTATGGGAACCATCAGAATCATGGTCGTAAATATGTACAGATATATAGATACAAATATACATGATGTAATATGTGTATATGTACCTGTTCAATTTATGTAAAAAATAAATACCGTATCTGTCAGTCTACATATATGTAGGATCTTGATCAGACTCACAAATCGTTTGGAAGCTCTGCAAGGACCCTATTAGATGATGAGATCAAAGTTGAAAAACTGTAAAGTTGCCAGTGTCTATAGATCGCATCGACAACGGTAGCATGTTTTCAGCAGTATTCAGCCCATGTTTTTCGGAGTGCTACAGGGAGCCAGACTCACAAGCATGTTATTGGTAGAATCAAAACCAAAATTATGGATCCGTCAGTATTTTGGTTTGGAAATGGGATTTGTGGGATAGTTGCATCCAAAGTTCTTCCTAAAAAAACTACCTGCAATGGATGATATCCTTGTTTTTTTCACTGTGCTGTTGGGCAGGTTCCAAGCAAACCGTTGCGTTCAGCACTGACCAAGCAGCTTGCACCTGTTGGTAAACCGGAGCATATGCAGCTCCCAATGCAGAAAAGCGGCTTCCAAATAGGCCGGTCTCCATCCTGTTGCGCAGATGCCTCAACCGTTGAGCATACAATATTACAATATCCGAGTGTGCAGTTTCGATTTCTTCAATTTCAGTCAAGTGTCATCAGAATGGTGGTAGGATTGTTGTGAACCATGTGGCACACCGGAAGTCATTTGATCCGGAAATGAAAAGAGCCTGGAAAGAATATCGAGCAAGTGGCAAGGCGGACAAAACCGTTCAGTGGCTGTGGGTTTATTGGCACAAGATCCAAGCAAGTCATCCTGAAATGATATCAAACCATCGTAAATCACCAAGTGTAGAATGGATAACAAAAAGGTTTGTGTGTGCTTGTGCATGGGCCCCGAAAAGATGTATACGGTCAACTCTGGCTACAAAAGAATTAACCACGTAGCAACCAATGTTGCAAGGATCTTCAATCACACATAAATGACATTTGTTTGAATTGTTTCATTAGATTCATCAGTGTTTACAGTGTGGTTTGGAGCTTCCCAGTCCCGACATTGAAGGGTCGAGACCATTCCAGACACACCTTGGCCTGAGGTCAATGTCAACTGCCTGAGGCGTGAACGGTGTTTTGAAGCTGTAAAACTGGGACCCAACTGCACTAGGGCTCGACTACAAGTGTCCTGTAATCTTTTCTAGTTGAAGGAATTATGTGATAATGATAATCATGATATGTTACAATATGTATACATATATATATACTAGACTATAATGATTTTTTTATTCACCTTAGAATTATATTCACTGACTTTATTTTTTGAGCTCTCAGTTTTGTCCACAACATTCCAAATGTTGATTGATGCAACTTGCAGGGACGTGAGGAACCAACCTGCGTGAAATCCTTCCTGTCGAAGCACAGGAACTCTGCGTATGTTTGGGCTACACTCCACTTCATTGCGCGGCGCAGGCGCTCGGATGATGTGCCAACTGGACCAGATGCGGACGACGTATCATGTATCAGTTGACGCATGCATACGTAGATATGCAGATATGCATACCAGAAAGAGAACATGGGCACCAAAATTCCAGTTACGCTGTATAATATTGTAGAATATACAGTATAGTTTCTTTTAAAACGTGTATATATATATATATACCCGCAAACCGGGACGTTCGCCGACCCTGAAACGCACCCCTTACGTGCTTTCGTGCCCTTTTTGCCTCGCGCAGTTTTGGCTCTTGGACCCCTTTTTTTTTGCATTTTTGAACGCATCGCTTGCTTCTGTACATACTTGAAACGGAAACATGTTGATACCCGTGTTCAAAGTGCTACGGAATGGACTGCTTCGGTACATACTTTACACATGCCCAAACATGTAATGTAACCCGTGTTTAAAGAGTACCGTGTTGCTTGTTCCGAAGGATATGCAAAAGTCAGCCCTTCGAATGCTTTTCAGCCTGATGCACTTGATTGGCTTGAACCACAAGAAGAAAATGCTTCTTGAAATACAAAAAAAACTGACGCCGCACTCGAAAGAAAAAACAGCTCAAAACGCTGTACTGTCGGGTCGGCGAACGTCCCGGTTTGGGCGTATATATTTATATATTTATATATGTACATTTTGAACTTCTTCTTTTCCAAAACGCCATTTTTTGTGTACATGTTGAATTTCACGGGGATATATGTCGTTGTTTTCTTGGGAGATTAAGAGTTCCAAATCAAAGTTCAGCTCATTGAATAGTCATGCAACAGGTATGGAAGGAAGAGTATCATTCCTTTGGAAAGACATCATGGAATGATGCAGCCTTCTAGCCAACAAAGTCTCTTCATCAAGGTTAGAGCCCCTTACCTTGGTCCATCTATATGCATTGCATCTCATTAGTGATTGATGGTTCAATGGTTCAGAAATCCTGCAAAACACCAGTTGAGGTTGGGATCCGTTTATCCCATTGTTTTGCAAGGTTTTATACACCATCCAAACGGTGGTTGGCCTTGGGATTTCTTCCCATCAACAGTATGTTCAAATCTTAATGAATCTGCCAAAAAGTTGGATCAGTTCCTTGCATCAAGCTGTTGTTGACGGCCCAAGCAGATGTGTAGTGGATGCTCAGGGGCCTTGGGGTAGCTTGATGGTTCAAGTATCAATCCACCAAAGATCGGAAGGTGGATGTATTGGAAGTATTTATGCTGGGAGTTGCCGGTATTAGTATTTCAATTAGAAGCAGTAGTCAGGACTGCAACTTTGCTGGTGAGTTAAAGGGGGCAACATAGTCTCTACCGATATCAGGAGCCAATGATTGTCAGCACAGTTTTCAGAGAGGGTCAATCCCATCACTTCTACTGAGATGCGAGTATTAGCCAAGTTTTCAGTTTTGCTTGGCTCAATATCTTTATTTTATGTGATGTGGACGAACAGCGGAGTGTTGCTATCACATCACCCGTTCAGGTTAGTACCAAGGTACCATCCCACTGGTGTGGGTGTATTGTTGTGAGTCATTTCTGGGAAGAATTGCCTTGATGTGAAAGTGAACTGAGCCGTAAAGCTTTGATCTTATTTTATATGGGTATATGGATTTGGATTTGAAAATAAGTGTGTAAATCATGATGGTTTGTATACATTCAGACAATGATGTAAATATGTAGGAAGTAGGTCAGTAGGTATTCAGGAAGGGACATCTACTTTATAATTGGATTTCAATGCGCACAAACAACTGATTATTTGCTGTCTCGAAGCGTCATCCTTTTGCTGATTTTTGCGTTGCAAAGTTGAAAACGTTTGTTAGTTTCTCTTAATGTATTCACCTGAGATGTTGAATTTCATTTCCAGCACTGTTGGGGGGAATGGGGGATTCCATCATCCGAGGTGCGGGGTAGACTAGTTTACGGGATTGAAAACCCTCAAGGATCATACACGATTGAAGTCTTGGGCAGGATCCTCCTAGAGACGTGTTTTTGAGTAGATGCGTTGTGTAGTGGTTGTTTGGTTGTCTTACTTGCTACTTCTTAAACTGTCCAAATTGATTAGTGTTCGTTTCACCCCATGGTAATCTTTGTATATAGTATACTGGTTGTTTTCCTGGGGTTCCCATGCTGCGGTGAAATCTCCAACAATGATACTGAACATACTACTATGTTACTATATAACTTTCAATATTGCAAACTAATCAGCCTTGTGTTTCAGCCCTGTATTTTTAGACATGTTTGCACAAGGTCTCTGCAGAGTGGACATCTTCGCTTTAACATCAAGGGAGTTGATGGACATGGTCATGAGGCAGAGCTGTGATGAGTAGGGTTGGAGTTGGCGGACAACCAATGCCATGATAAGTTCTATAAAACCATGAAAAAAATAAGATACTATTGCAATATATTTGTCAATGGATTTTGTTTCATGATCAAACGAAAAAGTCGTGATTGCAATGCATACCCCCGCTTCATGGTGCTTTGTGATCAGAACACCTGACCTCAAAATGACGACGTAGTTTGAAGACTGAAGGTGAATTTCAGGCTTGTGAAAGATCATAGTCCACCCAGACATGATAATATCAATCACATTCGGCTTGGTTGTTTGGAAAATTATATGACTTGGTCACTTGTTGCAATGATTAGCAAGGCGTTCTGTAGCTCATGCGGGACATGATCCAGGAATCAGATTCAGAAAAGGTAGAACCCCGAGTCATGCCACTTTAGCCCTGAAGATGTCCAACAATTTAACACATGGATGATTAGCAAAGAAGCTAATGGGATGTATTTGGATGATTAAAGATATTAATTGAAGTGTAGAATCTGATATTTTGAATTTGGGGTGGTGGTTTTATGTCAAAAAAAGTAGCGTTTCTTTTGAATTTGACTTGATAGAATGGCCACAATACACACAATACATCCCTCAAAGGTGCCGATTGCTTGCATGTTGATGTTGTTAGTTGAAGGCCCAAGCATTCATTGAAAGGAGTTGTTAAATCCAGGTTGCAAATGAGTTATATGTAATTATAATATATATATTTATGTATTGTACATAATATGTATATTTATGTACATATATATATACATGCATTATATAGTTTTTGTAAGCCATACCATGTCATAGATTCATAGATATTATCAGATCAAGAGCTACTGTCCATCCCAAGTAGATATTCAATAGCAACACCCGTTGGATGGTCGCCATGGCTCGACTCAAGGCTGTAACTGCCGATGGTTTGACAGCCCTTCATGTAGCAATCGCTTGTGGACAACGAGAGGTGGAACAGCCAACCAAATGGGCAGGAAACAATTGGGAAACAAGTTGACAACGGGACCTTGCTTCAGTTTGGGATCTTTGTTTCTTTGTGTTGCAGGATTGAAAGTGAAGATCTGTGTTTTTTTTCATCAGCCTCAACCACCTCACCACTAAGCAAACTTGTAGCTTCAGTCTCTACTTCAAAGGTGCTTCAACTGTGATTAGCCAAACTGTTGCTGCTGCTATTGTTATGGAAATCAAACTTGTTGTTGAATTCTAAATGGATAATGAACTTGTTGATCTATGTTGATCCAAGATTCAGCGCAGGTCACGCAGCTTTTGTTGGAAAGTGGTTCTGCCTGGAGCCTAAGGGATGAAGGGAAGAAGACCATCATGCTTCCTGTGTGGTTTAAACACTGGTTACAGTAATTTTTGAACGTTAAACTTGTGTCTACAAATGCTCCAGATACCGGAAGATACATGTTTGTTTCTGAAACATGATACTCCGCAATATTGCTGCAAGACAAAAAGCTTGCGGATGTCAAGAACCCATATGGATGTTTCCGAAAATAGTGGGTTTTCCTCCCAAATCATCCATTTTGATAGGGTTTTCCATTATTTAAACCATCCATTTTGGGGGCCCACCCCTATTTTCGGAAACACCCACATCTATAGGTAACTCGATTATGGCCCAGTTGTACTTTCCAAGCAAAACCGTGAGTTTGATCCATCCCCCTTTCGTGTCAAACAGATGGGCCTAGGATGTGAATCAAAAGGCGAGAAAACCTATGAAGGCTGGGACTGGATGGGTGACCATAGAAAAACACACACTATGAGGTGTTTGATGCGTGTGTATTATGTATATATATAGATATATATACTATACTAATAATATGCTCTCTGCAATCCATGTCTACAAGTGCTGATTGTGTTCTACTGTTCAGTACTCATTTCAGTTCACAAAGACGCAGCCTCCCTGCATGGCTTATGCTTGGGCCTTGCAGGAGCTCACTCCCAACCAGTGACAATCCTGTGAAAAATCGTTCTGAGCACATTTTATATTTCAATCGGGTGGGTGAAACTATGAACATGACATGATGAGACTTGCATAGAGACTTCAAACTCTTCAATCAGTTCATACAAATATGACTCAATATGACAATATCCCAGGTTTCTTCCAGCAGCTTCCAAGAACTTCCTTGATCCACTGCTGGCAATTCTGCTTCCACTGGCCTTCAACCAATCTCCGCCAGGCGGCCATGGGTATTGCAGTCAGGGAGTCTCAGTTTCTAAGTTGTTTTCTCGCTTTCGGGGAAGGCTGGAGAATGGTATTTGAATAGATGACACGCCACCAATTCTACTATAATTTCATGTACTTCGATAACCTTGAACAATTTGTTTGGGTGAAATGACGTCCACACTCACATTCTAACACATACCATTAAGTAATTACTTGGATAAACCACAACCCTACGTATATACTATTCATGTGTACCATTCACGCGAAAAGTGTTTGCTGTGGGTGGGCAGCCTCACGTTTCGCAAGGCTTCACTCAGAGGCCTCTGAGTTCTGTTAATATTCAATTCGATCAGACTTGAGATTACCCAAAAGGTCTATGATACCGGATTTGAGGAGACATTGTGAATTCAAATTCTACATCATGCGCACATTCGTCCACAAAGATTACAAAGCATGAGACAGTCGCTCTGAAACAGACGCTCTTTTCGTCATATGGTGAAGGTCTTTCACTTGACCATAGCTACCGCCGAAGGTTTGGGCACGACAGCCGGAGTTGAAAGAACTTCTTCGAAGGTTGGCCATTGAAGAGGTCCCGGCGGCGTCTTTTGGATGTGGAATTGGCGATGTTTGCGATTTCCTATAGTATGTTGGTGTATTTTTATTTCGGAAGAGAGACTGGTCTCCACGATGCACACAAACACAAAACTCTTGCAGAATCTGAGCTTTATTTTTGATAGAGCGGAGCTTTATTCCATGAGGTTATTGTTCGTTCTGACTCATCCAAATCTATGGTGGAAACCACAATCGACTCATGTCTCTTTCAAAACATGTGGGTGTCTCGACCCTCCACTTGTTCAGGCAGAAAAACAATTCTTTGGCCGTTTAGAGCAACCCCTTCTGGAGGATTTTTGGTGGGTCTCTAGGTTAGCATGACATCCTCATGTTCGTCTTGAAGATCAGAGAGAGGTTTTCGTGATGTTCAACCCATGACATGTAAGTGGCCAACTATAGACTATAGACCATTTTGATCAGATGTGGCATCCACAGAACATCCAAAGAACATGTTAGATAATTTTGTGGCTCCTAAAGCTACTGCAGGCTTGGAGCCGTGCGGAGATACAGGAGACTCCAGGCTGGGTTTTATACACCTGGCAACGAAACCATGAGTTAAAATAATTGAAACTATACTCGTTTTTTTGTAGGTATGAGGAACAGATGTTGGGATTTTGTTTGAGGGTGTTTTGATGTTGCAGCTAATTTTTGTCAAACGAATTCAGACAGCTCAGGATAGTTCACCATTTGTTTGAGGAAACTGCCAACTTTCAACAACCTGACGTGGCTTCACTAAAAAACATAGAAAGCGTGTACTTAAGAAAGGGCAACCTCGGAGAAAAGACTTAGCTTAGTCGTATTATATTCAGGTTGCTGAAAATGATAGCGGCTGGTTTCCCTGGAAAATTATTTCATAATTTTTTTGCCAACTTGGATCCTAAACTTCCCTGGTATCTCCGCATCTTGATAGCCAGGTTCAGTAGCTCGAGCAAACCAATTCCTTGCTGCGCAAGGAGTGGTAAAACCTCAAGCTCGAACGTTTTGTTTTTGTTTTCAGATTGTGATTCCCCCCAAAAGAACGAACACACAAATCAGAGTTAAACGATTGAATATGATTGAATGATTTTGTTGGGTTTCTTAAGATGATGTGCAATGTATTTCTGCTTTGGCACTATCCTGAAGGAACTGGCTTTGACACTTTCTCAAGAATGATGCATTCATTGCATCTTTGTGGAAGTGGTACTTCCGGTCTTTAAACAAATCGCACTATAAAGCATTTTGTAGATAACCCTGTCAATCGTTCAAATTGATTCCTGCATGCAGCATTCAGTTTCATTGTCAGCATGTGCAATGCTTCTTCCGATATCCTTTTTAGGTGTGTTCACGTTCACGGATTAACAGATCTGTATCATTGGCACAAACTCCGTGTGTTATAGTTTTGACCAATATAATATGGTTCCTAATTGGTGTCAAGCGGCAGCAGGCTAACGTTGACACCAAAGCAACACTGACAGTCACAGACCATGTCTATTTGCTAGGACCATCAATACGCTTGTTCCAGAACGAGAGGCGCCCGGGTCTTGCACAGTTGCTACCAGACCCGATATGAAAAACCAGCTGACTTCACATTTGACGATGCAAATTATGTCATAATGTATATGATGTCATATACCTATGTTACATGCATGCATGCATACATACATACCTAGATACCTAGATACATACATAAACACATTGCGATTAAAACGAGCTTCTATCAGCCTCTTAGAGGATTATGAGAAGCTATGGAACATTATCATGAGACAATATTTTGGCAGTTTACAACTGTGACAATTATGCCCATTATCGTTCACGGCTATCAGAGGGGTGGAAGATGGCTCTTGAACATTGCTGAGATGTGTCGCCATCAATGCTGTTCCCATGAATTTCTGATTCTGTGTTGAACATGTTGCCGTTCACTTGACCATGGACCTTCAAGGAAATTGTGTAGTGACATCATGTGACATTCATCGCCAAGGTTCCAAAGTGTAGCAATGATGTTCAGATTCCATGGTTGGAGATTCGAAGGATTCCCTTATATATTGACATTTAAGATCACAGCACTCCTTTGACTGTAATTTTCAAGAAACTTGTCTCTTAGGATCTATTTGTTTTTCTGTCCAGGTCATCTTAACAAAACAAAACAATGCAGTGCGTTTCTGGGTCTACTGTGATTCGATCAAGTAAATGTGACCTCTCAGCTACACTCGAAGGCTCAGCGCCTTACATCGTCGTGTTTTGGCCAAGCAGAACTTTCCAAGGCGTGCAGGATTGCGCCAATGGGTCGAACGGTTTGCTGCGATTTTCTCTGTGCCTTTATTGTCAGCTGATGGATTCAATATGTTTACAGTATTTTTTGGGACGTGCGGCCTTACTTGGGCAAAAGAATATGAAACATGATATATGATCACGATCTATAACTTGTTTTCCACTGGGTTGAAACCATCACGCAGGTTGTGTGTTGTACAAGAGTTCATGTAGATTGATGTCAGGTGACATCACTGTATTGGTTCTCCGAATGATACTCCATGTATCCTCACAATTGACTTTGGTCACCAAAGTCCTACACCAAGTGATATGGTAAAGGTACATATTCCAGGACAAATAGTCTTTTGACCATCCCAGCATATCTTAACTGCTGCAGGGTTTTTGTTCATCCCAGGCAGATCATGTTGTGGGTGGTTCTTTGGGATTGATCTCAAGTGGATATATTTGGAAACAACCAAATCGTGTCAAAGGATACCCTCCCTAAAACAAGCAAATGGCAATAATCGCACCTGAAAATAGACCATTCCAAAAAGTTAACTAGTATCTCGTGTCCCAACCATCCATGAACGTTATGAAATCATTTCAAAAGGCCCGGTACTGTTGATGGTTCAGAAATCCCGATCCCAACCAACCAACGTTTGGATGTATTTCAAAACCTTGTAAAATAATGGGAGAAACGGATCCCAACCTCAACTGGTGGAATTCCCCAGGTCAACCTGGACACCTGATGAAGTGCCCGTGTGGCACCACGGAATGGATGATCACCTTGTAGGGGAATGCAAGGTGTGACGTAGTCATTGTAGCTTCCTCCAAATGCCAAAAGAAATGAAGTTTTATACAATGACTTTGTATCCCCCAAAAACACTTTCAAAGTTACTCAACTTCTCATTTTTCTAGATAGATACTAGATACTGGGATGTTTTACACCTTTTGGCTTTTGGAGCAATAGGAATTTGAGACACCAATACGGTGCAAAGTGGTGAGATGGCATTGCTTCAGCTGAATTGTTTAGGGAAAAATACCGCTGAACAGATCGGAAAGTTAATTTTCCTGGAAATCAACCTGGAAACCCACCTGATGATGTCCCAAAGGCATGGATTCGGGATTGGCGTCACTTGGTGTGTGGACTTTTTCGTTTTTGAAGCAGCATCATTTTCTGATCTCTGTTCAAATATACAATATACCTGTACCTTCATTTGTATGCTTTTTTTTTGCTCGTTTTTTTTTTCCAACGTTTACAGAAAATCTACTCGATTTAGGACCCACCAAAAAAAAGTCCACGAATTTTTCCTAGATCACGCATGAGCAAAAAACATTTGGCCAAGCCAGCAGATGTCAGCAGTACACTGAGCATGTCAGAGCATGTTTTCGAGAGAGCCAACGCTTGTTGCCCCAAAGGCGGCGGTAATGGCTGAGACAATGTGTTGTCGTTCTCAAGGCAATTCCCAAGGCATGGCAACGATGCGAAACACGACATACCTTACACACAACTGCAAATGTAGGACAACATGATTGCACATGATCATGTTCCAAGGGCAAGTTCTGGCTCAGGACATGCAATATACTTGTGCAATTGCATGCGTCGAAGCAGCGCGCCCTATGGAATCTTCATCTTGCCATGTCGAAAAACCTGACCATAAAATGTCCATTCACTTTTCAGAGTGTTCAAAGCCACATGCATGCAAGTGATGGTTGAGAGCTGATCGCTGATGAAAAGCCTGGGCACATGCACGCCCTTAAACAAAACAAGCTTGGGTCAGTGTATCACAGCTACCCAATCTCCTGTTGCATGTGAGATTTTGGCTTGACATTGAACAGCTTCCACCGTTAGGACACCGCATGCGCATTCAAGGCACTGAGACCTTCCTTGGGTGCACAGGCTTGCCTGCCGGCAAGAAAAAATGTCCTTCATGTAACATGCATGATGATCACATGTGGGTATGCATGGACATGCATGGTTCTGCATGAAGATGCATGGGCATGCATGGACAAATAAATGGGCATGCATGAATGAAGCAAAACAGTGCCCAAAGGCACGCTGCAACAGTATGCATGCAGCAGCTTCATGCTGTATCAGACAGGTTTTTTTCCATCCATGCCTCCAATTTTCAGTGAACTGCTGGCACATGCTTGCACATGTCATTGCTTGTTCCCTTGACAACCATGCATGCCTTTTGCCCACACCCTTGAAATAGCCCTCCACGCAATGATGTGTCCAGCGAGGAAGTTCGAGGGCGTCAGCAGGAGCAGTCTTAGCTCAGCCAAAAACTCACTAGAGTCACCACCTGAAGAACCACCACCACAAGCAGCGCATTGAACAAATTGTCGATGCATCCAGCTTGGTTTCATGGTTTGGCTGAAAATTCTCCGATGTGACCAACCACATAATACCACATAAAGTAGCCACTGTGAAATCAGTGCGCAAACAAATACCTTTACACAGCCACCTGCCCAAGTCTGAAGCCTTACATGGGACTGCGCATCACAGGAAAGTCATGGCCTTGATTCCACCATATTGCCATGGTGGAGGCAGAAGTCCCGAACCAGAGGAGGTTTAGCCCTTGTCTACAGAGCCGAGTGACTCCTTTCACGTCTTGGGCTTAAGTGACAATCACTATAGCAAATTGTTGAGCCGTCGATGTTCCGTTCGTACAAGCCATCGGTCAAGCACTCGTACACAATCAGGATCGCTTATACCACATGTAGGAACAACTCCGAAAGTATTCCGGACCCAAAACAACCAGAAAAAAAAAGCGCTCGTTTGCGCATTTTTGCGCTCGGTTTGCGGATTTTTTGCGCCCGTTTGCGTTTTTGGTTTTCTCCGAAATGGCCCAAAAGTGCCCGAAAGTGCTCCGAAATGTCGTCCGAATTGGGTGTCCGAATTGGGTGTCCGAAAGTGTCCGAATTGGGTGCCCGAATTCGGAGTCCGAAAGTGTCCGAATTGGGCACCCGAATTGGGTGTCTTATAGGTGTTTTAATAAAGTGCCAGCATCATGCATGCCTTGCCCTGGCAAACGAACATTCAAGATCACCAACTATATACTATTGTGCTCCGNTGGGTGTCCGAATTGGGTGTCCGAAAGTGTCCGAATTGGGTGCCCGAATTCGGAGTCCGAAAGTGTCCGAATTGGGCACCCGAATTGGGTGTCTTATAGGTGTTTTAATAAAGTGCCAGCATCATGCATGCCTTGCCCTGGCAAACGAACATTCAAGATCACCAACTATATACTTTTGTGCTCCGAAAGTCGTTTTTGGTTCGCACATGGTTGTGGACCATGTCTCCGGAACATGTGGCTTTGCTATCTGTGGGATGATATTTGAAGAGTTTTGTAGATATCGAAAAATTTTTGCATCAGGCCATGTATCCTTCAATGGCAGCCGTTCAAACCGCTCAAGGTCTGACACGTCTTCAGTAATATGTGGTAGTTTTTCTCCACATGGGCAAGAAACTCTGAATTGAATCCTGCATGGGTCAATATGAATGGGCTGTATGCATGAGTTGTGCATGCATGGTTGTGAGCCTTAGAGTCAGCAAACGTTCTTCATCAGCAGCTTGCAAGCTCGAGATTGCATTTTGTGCTTCTTACAATTTTGAAGCGTGGAGAAACACATTTCATGAACGTACAGAAGTACGATTAAACTTTATGTATGGCATGAATGCAAGAATTTAAACAAATATTGTCAATTTCTGGGCCACGAGGGATGCAAAGCGAAAAGAACTGGTATACTGCTTGCCATCCGGAGCGATGACATCCTGGTTTCTAGCAACGTCGCCTTGGCCCATGCATGATTTTGCATGATGATGATGGTGATGATAATGATGATAATGACGATGATTGCTTTTGTCACAGGTACATGCAGGCGATGAGCCATGGATATGCATGCAAGTGTCTTCTAGTAAGCTCCTTGGCCTTGATCAGACACACAAACTGTGTTTTGCCCCAAGAACCTTTAGCACTATTGTTTGCCCATGCTGTAGCAAGCACAGCTATCTGCTCCAAAAAGGCCATACCAAAAACCCCAGTGCTGTCTTTGCCCAGCAAGTCAGCCGAAAATCTGCAAGGCTGGAGGTCACACATGCATGTTATGCTTGCCATGCTAGTTGGAAAGCAAGCGGTACACAACTCATGCATGAACAAGCAACAGGCGGACATGCATGAAGGCACTTATAGTGCATGAATGCCACTCAGGCCTTCGCCATGATACGTCCAAAAACATCATTGGTCACGCCAGGCACCTATGAAAGACCTAGCAGCAAATTTACATGATATAAAAGCCGCACCCCCAGCAGGTCACACATGTGTATGATCATGCTATGGTGGCCTTCTGTCTTCTCAGCCGGCATCTTGCCCAGCACAGCTGTTGGGAAAGAAAACTGCTGCTGGCCGAGGCTTGTCACCATGCATGTACACCCAATTGTTGCAATAAATGACAAATCAGCCAATTTCTAACAAGATAATGACATTTCATTACTTTCATGACCAAACCCAAAATTACAGAAAAAAACAGGTTCTTAAAAAAAAATGCTCGTTTTAGAGGCTTGAACGAAAAAACGCTCGTTTTTCAAAAAAGTACTACGAATGAAGCATCGTCAACTTTTTTTAAGACGTTTAGAAGGTGCAGGATATATTGTATTCTACCAAAGTCACGGGCAAGTGCGCAGTGACGGAACATACACATCCTTGCATGATGTTGCATGATTTTGTTGTAATATAATAGGCATGCATGGACTATCCATGTGTAGTATTATGTTTTGTATAATGTGTAAATATCTACATACATACATCAACATATTTACGTCCAAGTCTTGATATATCACGTACATGCACGTGACAGAGCCTGATTTAGCCTAGAGTGATCATTTGAGTGACGAATTGTTTCATTGATTGATTGATCGAGTGCTTCATCAAATGATAGGTTGATGAATTCATCACAAAAATTCTGCCCAGCTTGCAGCTTGCAAAACTGTCGGATCAAACGTTCATAGTGCTGACACAGAAATCTAAAATATAGAAGCAAGAACAGCACCTCTTTGCGCATGGTGTGAGTTGCAGCCAGGTTTTTCTTTCGCTTAACCGCCTTTACAAACATCCCATGCTACTGAAACGCAAAGTATAAGCAGAGTCAAGGCTTGAACACTTCGGGCTAACTGCAAGCCAATGTGATGAAGAAGCCACCAGTCTGGATATAATCGTTGGGTTGATCCCTATCAAAGTGGTGTTGGCCCTTTAGGTAGTGGTCTGAAATGGTCTGAATTTGTATGCTGCCATTTGAAGATGAGTTCAGTTACCGTACTTCATCCGGTATCATTCACATATATTGTGTAATGATTCTTCCCTCAATGTTCACGCGCGGGGAAGGTTTCCAATTAGTGAAACTTGCCAATTTGACTAATTTCAGAAGAGTTGACAGTTGAAACTACACATTGAATTGGCTCGCAAACTGTTGCCATACACTGTGCCCCGCTTTAGTGCTTACACATGGAGTCTGCTGAGTGGGAGGTTGAGCACACGGTGGGGTGGCCGTAGGGGTTGGCGTGTGAGGGCCATAAAAGTTGTGGAAAGACAGTGATTTTGAATGTGATGAAATGTGTTTGGACACTTTTGGATGTTAATTAAGTTCTTTGAGTTCATAGCTTCACTGCAAATCTTTTTGGACCAATCATATGACACTTTGGAATTTTGGATGGGCACAGTTGAATGTTGGGGTGGAAAATTGTTTGACTCACAGCCATATTAAACTGATTTAAAATGTACTTTTGAGGTGGGTTTGCCACCCAGGTATTGTTTCTTGCGAAAGGACCTTGTCATATCTCTTTTCCCCAAACAAGAGAAGTTGATTGAAAGATATAGAGGCACTGAAAACTTTCGTTTGTTGTGTTGATGAGTTGGTTCTTGTTGTTTTCAAGTTTTTGTTTCCCAATTTTTAAGATGCATTTTGTACCATTTGGTCTTCACATGTTTCAGCACCGCCCTCCCAAACATCCCCACTCCCCAGCTGTCGTGTAGGAGGCCCCACCTGCACCACCTGCTCCACCAGCCGACGGCTATGGCGAGATAGCCTATGACCTCACAGTGGGTGGCAGCAGTGGTGACCTTGATGGCATTTCCACGGGCAGCCACACATGAAGAGAAAGAATGGTAGGCAAATTGTTAGTGGTCGGCTGATTTATACTGATTTTAGCCTTGTACTGTATAATGGATTTGCCAGCCAATACGATGGTATTATTTGAGCCCTGAAGAATGGAAATCCCTTTTCCTCGTTCGATACTAGGCAGAACCGATGAAGACATTTTGTTTCACCTCGAAAGAGGGAGCAAAGCAGTCAAACAACTAAACCGTTTGGTTTGTTCTTTCCGTTTGGAAATGGACACTTTAGTGTTCCACGCATGTGGTGTGACATTCAAGCACGATTGATGTGGCAATGAAGTGAGACCCGGGCATAAAACAATCAAACAATGACAGGTTCCATTCCCAAGACCTTCATTGACATTCCACTACTCAAAACTGAAAAACTGTGAACAACTGAACTTTTGGAGAGATTCCTCCGCAAAACGTGTTGCCAACTTTGAGTTGGATCCACGGATGACGACACCAAGGTAGCTGTGGTAGCTCTCATGCACCCGAAGTAGAGGTCACGATGGATGATGGGCTAATGGATTCTGTATTTCTGCGTTGCATCATGCAATGTGATATCATAGTGATATCTCTATGTCGTCTATACTCTATATGGACATATTCCGTATACACTAGTGGAAAGGCGTTTGAAGATCACTCAACGTAATGGAATCAAGAGAACAGATCCCAAGAGAAGATCGCTGTCGTAGAAGACACCAACTGACATTTTAATGTATCGCTGGAATTAGAATGCAGAAAGCATGCAAGAGATTCGATGAAGGCAGCATGTTTGATTCGCCTTTGGGATCACGATGCCGCCGCTTTCCATGTTTGAAGTCCCGCTATGAAGCGGCCTGAGACAGTTTTGTGGGATGAATTTCTTGTGTTTGAAACTTGTATAGGATGTGTTGGTTCGGCATAGGTTGCATTGTATTTGTGGTTTGGATGTTGAAGGTGACCTTTCTGATTGTTGCTTCACAAGGGAATCGGTTGCTGTTTGGCATTTAAGTTGGAAGTTTCCACAGAAATCCTAGGAATCAATTCCAGTGGTAGAAGACAATTCCATTCAGTTGACTAAGTATGGCTCTATGGACTAACATCATTGGTACATACATGAAAACTGCTCATGTCAAATGCAGGGGGCTTCAGGCAAATGAGAGTGATGAGATATATGTTGCAGGCAAACATCCTCATTGGCAGCCAAGGTCCGGTAGGACTTTTGGGTACATATTATTTTCCAGATACATTGTCAATCACTGCAACCCACCCAAAACACCATGAACTGCAAGCTTGATACCTAAGTCCTGATTGAAAATATTCATATTCTTAGCTGCACAAGTGTTTGCCCAGCATTTGAATATGGTTGAAGTTGCTTCCAATCCCCCCCTTGGAGGCTACACTGTTACCAGGGTTTCCCATGTGTCGCCTCAAGGTGGCTGCTCAGATGAGGAATCTTTTGACATGGCTCAGGGACGAGGCTGGGACAAGCACAGATGTTGAAAAACATAGCTATGCTACAAGTCTCTGTTTTTTTTTCGTATCTTTGTTCCTGTAGATCTATAGAATTTTTACCATGTGATGATATGTGCTGCACAAGTTTCGGATGTTAGATGATGACATGGCCCCTTGACAGAGACCATTGTCAGTCCGCAGTCTCTTTGATCTTACCCTGAAAACTCACATGCCACTTGAGATGTAAACTCCAAAAATTCACACATCCAAAAATAGCAATCAGATGTTGTTCCAACAAAGATATTCCATCATTTTCCAATGACCAATTTCATATGTTTCTCATGTTATTTCTCCATCCCAAATTGGCCCATTGACATCCAACGACCTTCATCCAAAGATTTGACGACAGTCCTTCATCGCTTTGGTGGCCGAATGGTCATGGGATGTTTCTATGGAGTTTCTTGGATCGCAGCCATGAATGAAATGATCCTTACAGGATCCTCCCAAAACATCCCAAAATGACATAACTTCACCAAACTTATTGAGCTTTAGGATTTATAGAGTAAAATCTGGCCAGTTTGGAGAAGCTCCGAATGGTCTTGATGACATGACCGTGGGAACATCAATGGAATTCCAGTGCTGTAAATTTTGGGCACTTCTTGAAACTCCTTTTTCATCATCAACATACCTGGCAAATGAAGGTGAATTATGAGGACCCCCAAAAATCCGGAACAGAAATCGAAGTTGGTCATGTTATATAATCACTTCGCGGGAAACAAATATAAACAATCTGATCTTTTAATGGCCACAACTTGGGTCGAAGCCACTTCATGATTCCATTGCGGTCCATCCCTTTGGTCAGCACAGCTCAAAATGTGCACTTAAAAACCGATCAACTGAGGTGTAAATATAAGTCAGTCACGGACGAATTGCTGATTGAGCATTTGATGATTCACCATCTTCCAAGGCCTTGTACTGAAAGGTATTCTCACTTGGGAATCCTAGTCCTACCCTACCGTGCCACCAGGCCCCAAACCACAAAGTCCAATTTCCAGGTTTCCACGTGATGGCAGTCTCTTAACCACCATGGAGCATCCGTTGAGATATACCGAGGTGGCGCCGCAAAACAATTGGGATCTGGAACACAATGATCTTAGGGGATAGTCCTTGGAAGTTTATATAAGAACTTATATCATCTGTGAGTTTTGGATGAATTTGTGTGTGTCATGAGTTACTGTATTTGGTGGGGAATGAATTTGGATGGTTTTTTTCGAGGCGCATCAAGAATATCGTCAACTGTTTGAAGCTCGTGCGGAACAGCAACCTGGTTGGAAACCACTCAAGATGTGTAGAAATGTCAGAGATGTTCGACTAGGTTTTTTGGAGAATTATGACACAGCAAGAGAAGTGTGTACTGATGTAGAAAGGGGAACTCACAGTTCACAGCAAAACCAGTTCAATTCAGTTCCTTGTACTATTCTACATGCATGGTCGAGGAATCATGAAGGGAGCCCTTTTCCATGAGAATGCCAGCTATTCACAATTTGGGGGACATGTGGGCAGAGAAGAGAAAATAGAACTTCGCGGGAAGTGGAACGCGGTGAAAGAGTGGGAATACATGATGTAGATGTATGTAGGAGTGTTCAAATAATTGTATTTAGGTGCACTGAGCTTGTATAAAGGTGTCCTTTCCCATTTTCTGTTCTCATGAGGTTTTAACACTATCTTCTAGAATATAACTTTGATTCATCTTCCATTTTGTAGATAGGAATTCCATCTCAAATCAACTAAGTCAGTCTGACTCTTTTAACCCGATGCGTAGTTGATAAGCACCCGGCTTTTCAAAGCTTGCATCTTTACTAAAGTAGCTTTGACCAACAAAAACACTAAACATGTTTCTCCAACTTTGCCATTGAAGTGAGGGCGGATGGTACTGTATAGAATAGCTTGTACTATAAGACTATCATCCAAAGATTGGAAAGCAGATCTTACATCCTACATCTATCCATTTTCAAGATTCAAGATTCAAGATCCAAACTTAATGAGGTTCAACACGGGATTTCTTCCGAGCGTCGGTAACCATTTCGGTATCCATTTCGTCCAATGGTTGGTGAGGTATCTCCACCATTTCGGTGTGGAACTTGATACTTGGCAAGGTCAGGACTTGATGAGTTTGAAAAACACCCCAAAACGTTGGTTTGCTATGAACATGTTATGTTCTGTTATTTTCTATGTTTGTTCATCTTGATGACAGCTTCACAAGTTGATACCTTTCATGTCTCTAATGAAATGAGGAATGTTGAGGTACTGTATCCTTCATTTTGTTGATTGACCATTTCCTTGATTCTCAAAGCATTAACCTTCTCCGTTGTTGCGAAGATGATTCGACTCTCAACACTTCGGACTTTGAAAGCTGGAACATCAAAATGTGAAGTCCGCTTTCTACAGATTTTTCCTGACTGGTAGGGTTGGATAGCCTCAGTTTCTTTCTTGTTGATGTTTGATTCTGTATTTCCATGGATGTGTGTGATGTCCGTGGACTTGGGAAATTATACGTTTCCTGTGTGGATGGTATGATTTGTATTGATTTGTGTCATTTGAATCAGGATGTGACCAAGTTGTCCAAACTTTTCCAAACCCAACAAGCTACCAAGGACAATTTTTTACAGATGGCTGTCGACTATTTGGTCGTTCTGGCCTGTTCATCAGTTGGCTTAGAGCCTCAGTATTTCCTGTATGTTACTTTGTCACTGGGTACAGACCCTGACTATGCTGTCAAACATTGTCAAGAATTTTGTTTAAAGGAATCCTATATAGTTGAATTGCAAAGTCCAGAAGTCTCTGAGTGAAGTGGAGTTGTTCAACTGTGCTGGGCCATTCCAGCAAAACATGCTGGATTTCAACAAGGCAAAGGTCAGTGTGGGCAGTTTGATTTGTGACGGCATTTGCCAGTCTGCTGAAACTATGGATGACGATGTCTTTGAAGGTCTAGTGGCAAGCGAAAGTCCTTTGGTTGCAGTTGTGGTTGACTTGGAGAGTGTTGGATGATTTTTGGTAGTGAGCTCCAAGTTGCTGATAGACATAAGTTATATTCTATTATCATAGATTACAGTATAATAATACTGATGAGTTCATATCATAGGATCAAAAGCAAGCTTGAAGTGTGGTAGGCTCTTCATGATCACAGAACACGCAGCACGGAAAGGGTGCTTACCCCACACACATGATGATGCATATATATATATATATTTCTATATTGCGAGAAATGAAAAGAAACAACATTTCCAGCAGACAAAAAAGAGAATACCTAAACCTCCCCAATGATGCAGCTCTGCAAGCCACAACCACCTTGATGAAATCTCGTTCTGCGAGAGGGTTTTTTTTAGTCACTGCAGTGTTGCTGTTTTTTCACATGCATTCAGGGTTGTCCTCCAGTGTCTAGGGCCGTTATGGCCAGAAAATACACGGCTCATTTATTTTGGCTTTCATTTTTGCAGTTGGACCTCTGAGGTTACTCCACCTTCTTTATTTACATGTGCACGGAGACTCAGTGAAGAAGTCTGAGTTGGGGATATGTCAATTTCAAATTACGGACAAAGGCTATTGATGTTGGAATATGTTCAAGTATCAGCTTGTTTTAAGATTTAACACTACACCGATAACAATGCACCATGATTTTAAATGTTGTCTCTCAAAGGATAGCTCCTGGCATTTTAAGTTTGAGAGCCTGAAAAAATGGCATCGCATTGGGTTACTGCATGGATACATCGTGGGGACATCATTTAATATTCATGCTTGAACAACTTGTACTTTTGTCATTCACTGTAAACTTTATTGTTCAGATACAATATTCATGTTCATTCCAGAAAACAATATCATAAAGTGCCCACGGCTTGGTTTTCCAGTAGCAAGAGGCAGCAATATTGCTGAGCAACACGCTGCTGAGAGATGTGTTTTCCTGATCTTTGAAACTTGCTGTGGGAATTTGCTTCAAACACAAAGGTTGAAGGGTGGAACATCCCAAACTACTAAGAATTATATTAAATATATTCAATTCCACTAGCAACCCACTAGCAATGCCACTGATCTGGAGATTTGTAGTTTGAGAAATGAAACTGGAGTCTATTCTCTGATTGTTCTTTTTATTGTCAACGATAACGAATTCGTACATGGATTCTTTTGCGCAGTAGCTGCACTCCAAGAATTACTTAGGCACCAAGTGCCACGCTACGCCCTCAGGCTCTGTACGCCGGCGTCGCGAATGGGCGGAGCGGACCTTGTGCAGTGCTATGGACGAGATTGATTGGTCCGGGTAGCATAGCGCACATGTCATGACAATGGTCATTAAAATTTATACACAAACACGAAACAGCTGTGACTTGTTCAACCTGCTCCGGTATTCAACTTAGGAGCATGTTCAAATTTGTTGGCTTTATCCTATTGACAACCTACCCCGGAAAATCCATGGCGCACCGGTCATTGTCTTGATGCGGTAGTTTTCAGTAAATTCCAAGATGTTTCACAGTTTTTGTTTCACTTTAGGAATGTTGGAGATGAGAGTGAGAGTATAGACACAAAACAAGAAGCAATCTCGCAGAGTTTCCAAAATCGGTTCTGACTTAAAGACCCGAAGTTTAAGTATGTTAAACGTTGATTCACACATTTTTTCTAGACAACTTGTTCATGGGTCTTCTATGATTTTCTGTGCCAAAAATCGCCAACCGAAACCGCACCTCGGCCGAAGGTCGGAGCTGATGCGCCAAGCTATACGCAGAGATTTGGGTGATGTCACGGTGCCACCGTTGCAGAGTGTTGCCTCATCAGTTTGTTGGGAAGGAGTAAGTGGATCTTGGAACTTACAATATGAAATGCTACTCGTATAGTCTGATTTCTGTAGACAAAGTTGTGGCAGGAAAAGCAACAATAAATGCATTGAAGTGCATATATCATACATTATATTCACCTATACCTATGATTATCTCTGTACACAAATACAGCACGAGGTTAAGACACTATTTCATCTTGAACATGTTGATACGTATATAGCGTATGTTTGAAGATGCATGTGAGATGATCAAGTCAGACAAAATATATACCGAGTGAGCTCAAGTGTTCATGTAATAATATGTAACTTATTGTGTGTGTTTGTTGTACACCTACTAGTAGATATCAGGACGACTTCATATGATTTACTACACTAAATGGGATGAATGATAGATTCCACTTTGATAAGCCATTTGATGGGAATGAGTTGGTACGAAGGGAGGTTGATATAGAAATGATCAACAAAGTACTTTGCATGTTGAAAAAGATCAAATCCAAAGTGGATCGTTTTTTGGGTTTTCTTGATGAAATTCCTTGGGTCTTCAACAGGATGGATGCATCACCTCAAGAAGTCATCAACTCTTTGTGTAAAGTCATCATATCCATACTGTATAGTATACTTCAGGTTCAGATTGGTACAGATTGTTTTATATGTATATGATTATTGTATATGTCTAGATACAGGTTGCATATATGTTGCATCTTGGATGCTGGTTGTTTGGATCCCTAGTGTCCCTTCTATTTAATCTTCACTCTTGCGAATGTATCATTGGACGTTTCATAAGAAGGTACTCGTCACTAAACGAGCTCAATGGGAACACATATTGGCCATGGTAGGGTAATGCTGCCATGCCATGATTCCAATAGCCTCTTAAAAACTGTATGAACAGTTGAATAATCCGAGCAATCTAAGGTTTGATTTTCATTGGATACATGGATTTCTTGATGTTTTTTGAGGTTTCGTGAACGAATTCAGATGATTTGCCGGATTCCTCTGCGAGATTGTTGTCTCGTAGGTTGGTGACGACTCCGACATCGAATGCCTTGAGTGAGCTCTGGGGAGATGTCTCCTGCGTTGACCTAAAGAACCCGTGAAGTAATGGCACTAGCTGGCAGAGGACTAGAGATTCAGCTAAGGTTTTCTACTTGGTCAAAAGTCATCAGATATCATTAGGTCACCATCTCCACTCATGGTATTATTTCAACATAGTTTATGAACTCTGAAGTACATAATTATCTTGAAACTTACCAATCCAGCAATCATACGATTTTTTTCCAATCATGGGCGTCCAAAGCATTGTAAATAGACTAATCGGCTGTTTCATGGGTATAGCGCGTATACCTGCTTTTGTGCACTACGCCTGATTCATTGATTCCCCCCATTGCTGCAAGCAGCAAAAGATTACAGTAGAAGCGTGGATATTGATGAATATTGCACCTCATGGTGTTTGTCATTATGACAACAATTGTTTTTGTTTTGTTTTGCATTCGGTTTGTCCCGATTATTGTATGTCATTGTGGTAGCGATCAGCATCATTGTATGCATTGACACTTTTGTCATTTTTGTTGTTGCATGACATAGCATTATTCTGATTTTACTGTAAGGTGCCTTTCTTGTCGCCGTGGCCGGCTTGTTGTTTGTTGACAACAGTACACGCAGTACTTGTATAAATATAAATATCTACCTGTATCATGTATCCTGTTTGTTTGCAAATTATTCATATGTTTTCATATGTTTGTGAAATTGTTTGTGATCCCTGACAGCATGATACGTTGGCACCATCAGTTTTCGTGGTTTGCTTCTTATAGTCGGAGTCCCAATCATTGTTTCTCGACATTGATTATACTTGATGAGGGCTACTACATGGACTATTGATCTTCATCCTGTATCTTCAATACCATGCCTTAAGTATTGCATACATTACCACCGCAGGAGCCACCGTCATTGTCATTGTCAATGTCATCAACAAGGTCTTTTTTCATTGTCATGCACATACAAGCACATCAGATAGATATTTGCATATACATCATGCGTGCTCATGTATCATGATACTGCAAAGACACATCATCAGCACAACATTTACACCATCCCGATTAAGGTTCCAACTCAGCTGACTGAGATCTGTTATGATTCACCCATATCAAGTTTAGTTTGGGTCCTCATCATTTGACAGCTAAAAGAGCCTCATACATTTTATTCAGCTGCAGGTGTCCATCTCTATGACCCTCAAACATTTCTCCAATATCTCCAGGCAGGTTGTCAAACGCCATCATGTTGATACGGTTTCTCTTGCCACACAGGCTTGAAATCAGAACAATTGCATGAAATCCCTATGAATACCCAGCATTGCTGTGGACATGATCGCCTGAAGGCGAACATGAACCAGACCAGTCTTTGGGCGAAAAAAATGGAACAGGTTCAGGTATTTGTCCAATTTTTCGGGAAGTTGCCAGGAGTCTGACATCGATTTGGTATAATTTTTATAATAGCAGTCAGGTCACATGTTCCTGCCATTTCTCTTATTGAACGTCCCATCATGTGATATCTATCCCTTTGCCAATGTGCGGTATGACTCGGCATGACCATGTCGATATGCTTTCTCGCATTAGAGCGATGTCAGATGATGTCGCTGTAAATGATGGTTGATCTCTGTTGATCTTGCAAAATGCCTGTACTAGAGGGTTACCCGGTGTAGTGAAATATTTTGTTTCATCAGATGTCTAAGTATAATTATGCATATTCAAATTGGGAACTAGTAACTACAAATCAATACAAATTATGTCGTTGTTCTTATTTGTTTCCGCCATTCTTATCGTTTTGTCTACAGGGTGCGTATGCCATCACTTTCTGAAGGTCGTGGATTCCTGGAGATATTTGATAGCCTTGAAGGTTGAGGGAATTTCATGTGGGCAGTGGATGCGGCTCCAGCCACCCAAATGGAAGTGTTTCAACAAAAGGCCCGTATAGATCCATTGTTAATTTGAAAAACAACCGTCAATGGCGACATCCCTGAAAAGCCATTATTGTTGGATCAAGATGGCAAAAACAAACATGTTGATGGCCTGAATAAGTTCACGAATTTCATTGATAGCACTGCATCAAGAGTACGTCGAACCACAAGCTGCGCGACTCCTGTTTTATAAGGCATTACCCAAATATACCAAAATTATCATGGGAGTTATACTTTACAGTGTTATTTAGTCTGATCTTTGATGCTGTGAAGAGCCCACCACTAAGATAATGAAGATCAGATGATCACACCCTCTCGTAGCAAGTACAATCTCACGTAGCCAAGCCTCGCGATGGGAATTAGAACTCTGGAGACTTTGCCGGAAGCTCAGTGCAAAAAAACTGGATGTGGCAATGGTAGTGTTCTAAAATAACAGGATGTGGCTGGAATCAATGGTGAAACCCTTGGTAGTGCTCGTTTCAAATGATGCAGATTTGGGGAGTTACATGCATAATGACAGGAGACTCCATCAACTGATGTATTGGATACACGGCAGGTGACTGATCAGAGGGTGTTTTTTTGTTCCATTCCGGAAGCTTGCACTGAGCTTTCATAGATGGTGGAAGGTATACTGGAGGATCTGGAACAGCGCAGCACAATTTTCTTTTCAGCTCGTTTTGCTCAGATAAGGCTTGTTTGAAGAGAACGAAATTGATGTACAGTCCAAAAGCATTTGATTTAAGTTTAAATGTACAGATATTCTGTATATCTTTATCACATTTTAGAAGCGCATATACCCGTGATGGCTGGTCCATCAACCCTGACTACTGAAGTAAACCTTTGTTGGTTGGTCATCCCTTTGCGCCCATGGCAGGTGGCAAGATGGGCTTGAGACTTGGTGACGGGATGCCTTGAGTCAGCTTGTATTAAGAAGGTATATCGGTATATTATGATATGATGTGGTCCTGCGAGTTTGCTACATGTGATTGTTATATTGTAGGTATGTAAGGGAATTGTGCGTCAAAGTTCAATGAATTGCCTCTATTTCGATGTGGTTCTACGTCTGGTATGTATGTTGTTTGAGGCAATTGATACGAAGCTCCATTTTTTGAATTTGTTTGTACATCACTTGTTTTTGCAGCTAGGAGGCTCCAATGGCTAGGACAAGAACATCTTGGCATAGGTAAGAGACAGAACAATCAAGACACACCGGATAAATCCCAAGTGGCCCCGGAAAATGGTCACCGGAAAGTAAATACTGATCATGTAGCTTGCGGTAATTTGCTACAGGCTTTCTTGCTGGAGGCCAGCTACAATCATCAGAATTGGACGGATATGAGCAGCAGAATGGTATCCGACTATTGTTAACATGAAATTGTGTATATATTAGATATATATTATATGTTTATATCATATATTTCTTTACAGTGTTTTGTTTTTGGATATACAACATCACCTCATATCGAAACAGTCCAGCAACATTCGGTGAAGTGATTATTAACATCCGTCTCGAGTCTCCACGTTGCCCAAAGCGCCAACGACATGTCAGCGACCAGCCTGTTGCTGTGGAACACGGAGAAGGGTGAAGAGACGCTGAATTTTTTAGAGGAGGCTAAGGTGCGGCAGATGGGACAGCGGGACAGTGAGTTCCAACTTTGAATTATGCTGGTCAATTTTGCAGCAATATTTTTTGATTGGAAATGAAACAGTTTGTATCCCCAGAGGATTTGATGCATGCATGTTGAAGATCATTTTGGATGAGGTAGGTGGATTAAAGCATTCAATCAACACCTCTAGTGAGAAACCTGGTCTCTTAGTGTTGTTCAGATCATCTAGACATACCTTTACGGAAGGTCTCAAGTCCTAGTGTTTTTTTTTTCCATGGCTCACCTCGACGCCAGAAACAGCTGAATCTGGCAGCACCTGTCTCCAGACTCTGAACTTTGGGATGTTTGTGGGGTGTTTGTTGTTGATGTAGTCATGTATTAAAACCGATATGCCAGCTGTGATTGTCAATGCTGTTTTTGAAACGAAACAGGGAAACAGCAAACCGTGTTTAGCAAACAAACTCTGCCAATGGCCACATCTCATGTATTCTCATGCAATCAAAAGCCATGATGGATCGGTTGCTTGATTCTCATGGTGGTCCCACGAGCCCAGAAGCAGGATGCATGGTATGTTGATTTGATGTTTACATTTGTCCACATGTCCAAGAAGGGTCGCAGCAGGTGTGAAAAGGCTGTCCGTATGTATATATATATATAAATATATACGTATGTGTATATTTATATACAGGTACGTACCAGTATTTATGTTTACGTACATATTGTTCGGAAAACCGATTACGGGTCACCATTGGCTTGCCAATAGAAAGTCTACCTTAAGACCCAAACACACATTTGCAACAGTTTCAGGAGACGGGAGGTACACGACTTTCCCAACTCAACACATATTATATTGTTTATTGCTCTTCATGCATATATATATATATATTTATTTATATCAGTTTTATATCTATTCACATATTGACTCGGACAACCATATTGAAATATGGACCCTTATTGCTCTTGGAAAACTCCTTCTTTCAGAGGATTGGAACCCCAAAATACAGGAATCTTGGATTCACAGATCATGAAGGAAATATCACATCCGACATGCACACTGACTTCCCGCTGTTGGATCAGGTTTGTTTGGGTCTCCTCACAAACCGCTTGGTCATCACCGTCGCAGTGATCTGTCAGCAATAGAGAAACTTCTAAAGTCTACCTCCCCTGACCTCGAAAGGTGTGGAAGTTCACATTGTTTGATGGGGCTTCAAGCAGCACAACCTGCTCTATTTGTATCTTCTTGTTTAGGCCCTTTGACACTCTTATGTTTGTGTTATATCCCCTCAGCTTCTTTGAATGCTTTTCAAGGTGCCTATTCTTGAGACAATCTGAGATCCTACTTGTACCAGACAGGGTCGGACTTTCTCAATTTTGCTCTGATCAGAAGACCTACTGACTCTGATCAACTGCAATGAGTTGGTCAGAAATAGCTCACTAGGTTTGCCACCGTTGGCCCCCTCAAAAGAAGAATATACAGGTAATACATATCATATATATAGATATAAATATATATATATATATCTATTTTAATAAACATAGATGGTATTATGGATTGTATCATAATTTTGCATACCACAGACAGTAAGAGTACTCAACCCTCCGCGAGTGTTGGCCCGATCTAGGTTCTGCCGACTGACCCACCAAAAGTCCGGATGGGTTCAAATCAATTGATATTCACCGAACTGCAAAATTCTGCAACATTAGGTCAAAAAACTGTAAGTTTTTTTGATAGTGTCTCTGATGAAACAACAACTATTTGCGGGTGATCTCCACTTTATCATTAGACACAACATCTTAACATCCTGGTTTATNAAATGATAAAAAAAATGAAAAAGAAATGATAAAAAAAATGAAAAATAAATGTCAAAAAAATGGAAAATAAATGATAAAAAAATGAAAAATAAATGATAAAAAAATGAAAAATAAATGATAAAAAAATGACAAACAATTATTTTTAGGATTTCCAGTGTGTTGCTGGCAAATATTCTTATAAATCCTGGTGTGTGTTTTTTCTTTTGTAGCTTTGTTTGTGCCATTTGGTGCTGAGATGTACATGTACCAACAGAAGATGGAAGATAGCCACAGAATCTAAGCAACCATCAAAACAGAACAAACAATACGTATGGCTTTGCTCAGAGAAGCCTGTGCTCAGACTCCAGGCTCTTAGATGCTTCTCTCCACATAAGTCAATCCTATGAAAAGCGTGGCTTCACCACCAACTAAAGTAAATGGGATCAGTTGTGCTTTTAACCAACACAGGTGGGTCTTAGAGAAATCAATTTGAAGCCTCCTACCTTAGATTTGGATTTCCCTTGCCCCACCCACCAGGCGATCATCGTTGGTCACCGCAGTCAACTGGACCTGGCAGCCGTTGGTTTGGCTATTAGCTTGGCGAATGTGACAGGTGCCCTTGACCTTTGTGATGCAATGTTGGACTTTATACTCTAGATGCAGTACATGATATGGTGTTCACCATCCTACGTTGACAAATGTTGTTACAACTTTCAGGTTTTAAGATGTTTAAGAGACTTTGGGGGGAAATTTGGAAACAAAACAAGTTCTGTTGCCACTTATGGTCACACCTGTGGTCCATTGGGTTCAGTTTTTTATAGGGCAAGACTATCAATGAGTGGTGCTTGTTGATCAATTGTACATATATGCATTTATAGATAAGTACATGTATGCTTGTATACATATTGCATGTGGCCTGTTCCCGAAACATGGGGTTAAACCTGTTTGGGATGACTTTTCACATTGGCAGATACATTTGGGATGCGAGACGACGAACGTTTTATCGAAGACCTAAGACTTATCTACTTCTACATGAGTCTGCCAAATTTATGGTCAAAGCCACCAGAATCAACGCCCAGCTCGGCGGCGTCAACTGACACAGGATATAGCATTGTGATTGCAGTTGCTGGAACCCTCCAGAAACTTGGGCAGTGATTTGTGGTCATGACATGGGTTATCGTGAAGGTTGTGGTGTGTTTGAGCTTTGAACAGTTCTTGTTTTTAGAGCTAGTCTGATCAAACAGGCTGCTTGTCCTTGTTTGGTTCAGAGTGGAAGAAACCGATTGTTGTTGACAGCCTCAAGAATGTTCAGATAGGGTCCTGTATCGTCCCAAGTTGATGTGCCAGCACAGGCAGTGGTAAAGTTGATATGCCATGTTTGATAGCCAATCACGACAATGAAATCTGAAATCTCATGTTCAATCGTTGGATCCAACTAACTTTTGTAAAACGAGGTTTGTGTTCATAACAATAACTTCATGAAGAAGTTATCCAATAAAAAGACGCCGCGAACACAAGACACTTCATCAACGTATCATGTGTTTGTTTCTACTTAGATGGAGCCCTGTAAGGACAGTGGCGGGACAAGCCTATGGTGCTAAGAACTTTGAAGAGGTGTCCCTAAGTTTGCAGAGGTGCCGGCAATGGTTAAGAAGCCCATGGCTCCATTGAACCCCTCGAATTTCTCAGAAGACGGTGGTTCTTTCTACCAAGTTTTGCCTCCAATCATGAAAGTGTTGGGAGCTCTCAAAAGGTTTAATATCTTTTGTTAAGACAGTTAAGACATATCATTCCATCAAGTATTTTACAAAAATGGTGGTGTGCTGTCACATATTTCGTAACGAATGATCCAGAATGGAATTTCTTTGCACACTTTCACGGCATTGAATTTGAACATAGTGGAACATAAGAAACAACATGAACCAACCATACATGGCCATCATGGGCCATCAAGCGAGTGTGTCAGGTGTTTCCTGCTCTCCATGGCAGTCGTGGCAGTGGTGTCATTAATTTGGCTGAATGGAAGGTCGCTGTTGCTGGCATGTGGCCGCTTGGGCTAAACAGTTTCTTGTGGGTGTTTTCCTTTGATCTGTCCAAAGGATTATAGTACTGCAGCGATGAGAGAATTCGCTAGTTCATAATTCAGGAATCAAACGTATTTGGGCCGCATGTTTTTCTCTTTCAGAACGTCCGGTTTACATCAACAAATATATCAGTTACCTTTGCTACCTCATCAGTTTACTACACCTAGGGTCATGGAGAATATCCAGCACTCTCCCTAAGTTTATTTTCTGAGCCAGGTCAAGAAGAGGCAGTGGCATCTCTGGCAGGAGAATATTTGAGACTTGGAGGCATTCTTGAAACGCATAGGTTGGCCAGAACACAAATATGTTATATGTTGTGTTTACAGTATTAGTTTTGGTTGATCAAACCAAGGACCTGTTTGGTTCCAGGGCTGTTCTGTTCCTTGGGTGCAGAATGGTGGGTTGGGAGAAGAGCTCATAGATGGTCACAGTGCTCGAACATTGAGGTTGTGGGATGCTTGGTGTATTCGAGTATAAACATAATTTGCATATGTTTTTTTGTTGTGAGGATGGTTCTACATATTGGACGTATGTAATCGTTAATATTGCCTATATAGATGTATCCGCATATGTATGTATATTATATGTGTACAGTGGACCACACAACTTGTGGAGGGTGTATCGTAAGAGTAATCGCACACGTTGTCTATTGCCTAGTTCTTGGGCCTCCGAGCGAGACTGACCGGGTGTACTCCAAACAGTCTAAATGGGGTCCTCGCACTGAAAGCACGCTTGCCGTGTTCAAAAGCACCCCTGCTGATCTCAGACCGGAACATGATTATCCGTAGCTAATCAAACTATGTCCATGCAAAACGTCGATGGGATCAGGTTACAGCATCACAGTGGTCTTGGAAAAATGGCTCGCCGCTCAACGTCTGACAAAGATGCAGGCAACAGGCAGAGCTGGGCTGTGGAGTGCTGCCAGAGTCTGACTGTATGGTGTATAGATGTGCATACTGTAGTCAGTATCAAGGTATGAATTTTAAACTCTACAAATCACCCAGTGATGTAGGAGAACCTACCGTATCCATCCTGATTTGTACAAGGCTTCCATCTTGTAAGTAACATATGAGAAATATCCAGGAACTCATTCATGTGGGTTCTCTGTTGTTCTTTTTTTGGGTGTCATGTTTTTTCCCAGCCGAACCCACTGCCGGATTGCCGACCGGAAGCAGGTGGTTTAGTAGAGCTGATAGGCTATGTCCCAGTGTGTTGCTGAGATGACAATTAAGGGATGGCGTTGATGTCAAAGATCCTCAAACATGGCATGGTGAAGGCTTGAAGAATGGAAGCATGTTTCAAGATGCTTGAAAGGTCCAGAGGTCGGTTGTTCTTGAATTGTTCAATGTTGATATACGCATGATATACACATACTTCAGTGTAATGATATGTTCGTTACAAGTATCTCAGTATCTCTATTCATTGTGTATGCATATATTTATACATATAGCTGTACATAGATACATTCATATGGTTGGATTCCTGCAGGCTGTGCAGTAGTGTTTCCAGTTCCAGTTGATTACTGTATTTGTGAATGTGTTATTCCTGGTTCTGCGCAAATTGTTCACGCCCCCAAAATTACACAATGTTTGACTTCCACCTTTGCGCCAATTGAACGGGTGTCATGGCCAACAACAAAGAACAAACCATGCAATCTTGTAATGTTCCTTCCTTCTTCTTTAGACCCAACTTGGAAAAGTGTCTCAATTTACGGGTTTCTGAGTGGAAAAAGACCACTGCACACCTGACCACAACAATGTTGCAATCTCTTATTGCTCTACTTTTCAACTATCATGTGCATTTGAGATATACCAACATACCCCCACTTTAAATTACAAGAATGATTGATGAATCAAAATCCGCTTTTCATCGTTTTTCCCTGTAAGTTAGCCACTTTTCCAACGATCCTCTCCCCAGGCTGGGTCCTTGTGGATGTGGTGAATTTGGGTGCCATTGGCGCTGCAATTTCGAGTTCTTTGGGCCATGGATTTTTAATGTGTTTCTCGAATTTTAATTGAGGAACGGGTTGTTGTCAGAACAGTTTCAGGCCCCCTGGGGGAAGGTATCTATCCTACCTGGGGTGGCATTTGGATAGACTGCTGTGAGGGGTATTCTGTTGGAGAATCTCTGTTGATGAGGCTGTATGTTTGGTATTTTTGTTGTCATGTTATTTGTGAAAGGGTGAAGTTGGGTAGATGTGGGTAGTGATCGATGGCTGCTTGGTGTACTCAGAGATAGGTCCTTACCTGTGTAGTCACATCTACGTACAGAGAAGATAGAAAGGATAAACAGTTTTTTGTTCAGAAAGCTGATTTGAGTCTTTGGTAAGTGATCATGATTTTGGGGTCTGGTTCCAAATAGCTGGGTTTGTTTTGTTTTATCAGCCGTCAGCTGGGAAACAATTGAAAAAAAACATGTTTTCTGTCAACTCTGAAGGGTCTTCCATCCTTCATCAATCCCAACCAAGTACTCCTTTCTTAATGACCAGCAAGTTTACCAATCGATTGTATTTGACTATAGATGACTCTCATGGCAGCCATGGCATCAGGTTGGATGATATACCAATCTCACCTGGCAGTGCGTTCAAGTCATTGGATGTGTTGCTGGGTGTGAGGATACGAGAACACAGAAAAAGGGGAGGATGTTGTGAGATTCAAGAGTGTTTGTGGCAATACTCTGAAGATACTTGATACTCTTTTTTGGTGAACGGTGGAATGCAGGAGAGGTTCGTACAACCAAAAAAGGGTTGCGGACTGGTTGTGAACGTCACCATTCTGCAAATGGCCCGGGTGATATGGGTTGTCGCGTAATCGTTTATGACTCGGACGGACTTGGCAAAGTTCTGCAACAACACTTCTCTACGGGTCCAATCACCTGCTGAAAATGGCACTGGAACTTCCAAACCACCCTGAAGATGAGCTGTTTCTTAATTGATTGGCAACACAGCGCTGAATGTGAACAACCAACCGTGAACATTTGGACGAGACAGATCCATGACATCCATAATCGGATTCTTCCGGTGGTTTGGAGCATGTTTCAGAATTTGCCCAGAACTGCTTCACGGATACGGTTTGTAGTCATATAATATAGATGTCATATAGTCATCAAAATTGCTACTTACCACCATCCAATTGAGCAACAGGCAGACATGTTTGTTTTTAATGTTTTGTCAATTGTAATCTGCATTTATGATATGCACCTACCTCATAGAATTCAGTTGTGTTTTTGAAGAAAACATGTTTATCCACCGGTGGTCCACTTCACTTCTAGAAGCAAAAGCATGATTGCCGTGGTGTAAGTGGTAACCATCCAACTTTTTGTTGGGATACACTTGGGTATGTCTTCAGGTGTTTTTCTTACAAAACTACAGTTTGGAATGCTGGTTCATGACCAAGACCTTTATGAGAAGTGACCACATTTGTAGTTTTTTTTTTTCGAAGATCCCAGCTATCGAGTCATCACCTTTTCATAGCAACTTCGCATGTTGTTTCTTGTTGATGAATTCCATGTTCCTGATTTTTCAGTGCAGTTGCAAGAGTTGATAAGTGGAACGGCCACATCTCCAAGACTCCGAGCATGTCATCAACTTGGCGTTTTCAAAAACTCGAGGTTGGCAGGGCATTTCAAGTAACTTGGCACATAGGTTGGCAGGATGGTGCTTCAGATAGGGGGCTGCACATCCACTAGCTGATAGGTGTTTTTTTTTTGCATTTTTGGCAGGTAGGCATTGTGAGGAACCAAGCAAATGAAGCCATGTTCCATTGATGTTTTGCCAAGGTGGCTCAGATTGTCTTTGTGGAAGTGGGGAAGTTGGGAAGTGTGGTGACCGTGGTGCCTCCCATTATCAAATATAATATGTTAATATATGATTTTGCATGGTCCATTTTGGCAGTTTCCACGATGTTCACAGTTCATCAAATCACCAAGGTCGAATCACTGAGGTATTACGCTATTCCCTTAGGTTTCACCCCCCCACCCAGTTTCACAGTTTCCACCAGAATTGGAACTACCCCCCCAACCAGGATGCAATCGTCACAGTCACCACCAGGATTATGATTCCATTTTTAGTGATTAGTGGTTGAATCCCTAACAAACCGTCATTTGTGACTGTTACCTGTGCAGGGGGTTAGACAGAAATTATTACATTTGTAGTAGGGAATTCCTGGCATCTGCCGGGTGCGTCCAGTATCCCTTGGTTTTTGCAGGCAAAGCCTTGATGAATTGGGGGCCTTTGTTGCGACTGGTGCTACCTAGCTTGCTACTGATTTCAGCACCTAGGCCCAAAACTGGCCGTTTTTTGTTTTCGATTGGGCAAAAGGTAGCTGAAATAATACATGTTCCAAAGTAATAGCCAATCATTGATTGGGCCGAAAGTTGGGTTTTAAAGGAGAAACACAGACAACCTGGTAGAAGAACTAAAAAGCACATCAATCTGGGATTGATGGGAGACATGACCTGGTTGTTCTTGCAGTGTTGTAACAATCACATGAGATGGTTTGCCGGCATATTTCCTTGTAACAGAAATATTTGGGGACACCATTCCTATTTATTGCCATAAATTTGCTATTTATAAGGAAAGCCTCATACACTATGAGTAAGCAGGCAGTTTGCGGGTGTTCTGATTCTGTAGAGCCAAAATGGTTGGGAAACATGATCAGTGAAGCTTCAATCTACCCATGCTCCTTGACTGAGAAATGGTGGGCGGCCGAGATTATTGTGCTCTTGTCTGGTACCTTGCAACGAGCACAGGCGAATGGTCGTGCGAAACAGACAGTTCTTTGTGACCTTGAAATACTATCGCATAAGTTCTGTTTCGTCCAACTTGAATGGTTTTGAGATGTTTTCTGAGAATGCTTGGTCATTCGTCTTGGCATAACTCACATCCAAACACACACTGTATCGATATCCTTTGCGTATATGTCCGTAGATGCATATTTCTGTATATGATTGTCAGATTAGATTCTAGGGTTGCAGAAATTGAGAAAAATAGACCATGCTTTCATGAATGCAAATAGGACCAGTATGATGATTAATTTTGTGATTCCCAACCTTGTAGGCTGAGGGGAGAAAATGCACAAGATATATAGACAATTATAGACTATATAGATACTGTAGATATCTGGGATTTTGTGTGTGCAGGCATCCTTAGCAGCCATGGCCATTTTCAGCAACACCTGTGCTTTATGCGCTATGCCACCTTTGAGTTTAGGATCAGCTGCGCTCCTCGGCTATGGGGTTTGAATGTGGGAGTCAAGAGCCACCCGGGCATCGACTATCTACATGTTGGTCATTGTTGGTCATATAATTTGGGCAAGGAGGTACAGGGTGTGAGGTCTTTTTATCATGTCTATAGTTCACTCACCATATTCAATTCACAACAATAAACAGCAAGCAAGCAACCAGACCCACATTCACTGTGACGCATCTCAGTTGTGTTTTTTCTTGCTGATCCAGGAACACACGTGTCAGCAACGAGTTGGGAGCTGGTCGTCCTGAAATTGCCTGCTATGCGGCGCGGGTAACTTTTTGGCCTCTTGCCATCACCTAAATTACAGGGCGCATGGAGGGAAGACAAGTGGACTTAACGGGTATGAAAAAGAACCTCAGGCATGGTCATGAAGTTTTGGGTTTTTGTCATGTTGTCATGGCGAAATTGCAGTAGCAATGTTTATTCATCAACAGTTTGACTTCAGACGTTCCCAGTTTGCAATGGGGTTCAATGTACACTTGAATTTAATGTACATTTGAATTTCTTTAGAGAACTTTGCATTTCTCGGCATTTGTTTTGGAACGGATATTTATGTATTGACCCACGTTGTGATTTTGAATCAAGATTGTTTCTCTTACTACAATTGTTGCCATGCATTGTTCCCGAGAGCTCCCTTTGAATCCAAACATGCTATCTTGGGTCTATGCAGGAGCATGTGAAACGATAGGTAATTGGGTCACTTGTGGTCGACAATACTGGTGCACTCGCCAAAGCTCTATTATAGTTGTTGGAGGTGGGACATATTTTTGTTGGGTAAATCTTGCTGAGTAGATGTTAAAATCCAGATACAATCTAGTTCTTCCCCATGGCCAATAAACAAAAAAGCCTCTGTGGCCATGGACTTTTCTCAGCTGAAGGGCTGACCATTCCACCCTCCTCACCTCCTTGTGTCCAGCCAATTGAGGCTTGGCATTGGCTTGGGGACATTGAGTCTTGCTTGCGACCAGACGGTCTGGTCACAATATGGTCAGTTGAACTCAAGACTTGGAATTCTACTGATATAATCACACTGATTTGTCCCAAGAAATTGCTTTTTGTGTCATGGTTCAGATGGTACATATACAATAATGATCTATAATATATATATATATATACACATCCACTTGTCAAACTGATCCCTTATCCTCGATGTATGCATGGTAATTTGTAAGTAGTGACATGCACAGTGACCGTCCAAATGTGGAATCAACCTTGGACGTTTCCGCTTGATTTTTTATGTGGAACGCTGAGACAGACCAATACAGGCAAAGCCTACTTCGATGATGGTGTTCCTGGCGAATTGCTCCACTACGGAGCACATTCATTAGCCCCGGCACTTTACCCATTGCTGCTGAAACAGTGGATTTTTCATCGAGAGGCACTATTGTTCAAGGGGGGCATATTAGTGCCGGCATACAAGAAGGGTGATCCAACAGATACCTGTAACTACAGATCGTTATTGGTATCCCCAACTCTGGCGAAGACGTTTCATAGACTGTTACGGAAAGATTTGATGGGTCACTTCGAGAGGCAAGCACTTCCCCTACAATTGGGAGGCCGGCCTGGAATTGCAGTGTCTCAAGCTTCCCAGTCGCTACATCTGTTTCTTCATCACCAATAATGTCTTCACAAACCGGCTGCAGTTATCTTCGTCGATATTCGCAACGCATTTTATCGATTATTCCGCCAACATTTGGTACGACAACCGATTCTCCATGAGGCTGTGCGTAAGTTGTTTGAGGAATTGGATCTTCCGGAAGCAGCTTATGATGATTTCCGCCAACAGCTTTACGGGAATACGGCAACAGAGGATGCACATATCCCGCAGTACTTGGATGCTCNACCTATGCCCGCAAAGTTTTCTTCAACTGGGAGACCAAAAGTAGCTGTCAAAGCGCCGTCAAAAGTTTGAATTTCATGTCTTGTTCTTTTCAAAAAGAACATTCAAGATTTCTTGAATTTCCATAGGCTAACCACTTAGCTAACTAGTTAGCTAACAACTTAGCTAACTTGTTAACTTTCAGGCTAAACACTTAACATAGTTAGAAAAATGAAGGCCTAACTATTTAGAAATTTTAACATAGATAGCAAAATTAGCTAAAGTTTAGCTAGGAGGAAGCTGACCACATATATGTTTTAGAGACAATACATAGTTCTAGCTTCTTTCTAACAAGGTTCAAAAATACAGCTAACATGGCATTCACAGGTCACTATTATCTTAGCTAACATGGTAGCAAAACCCAAAGCATCCAAGTACCTTCAGTCACAAATCAAGGAGGTCCTTAATGCCACCTGGTTCCTTGTGACAGGGAGCGAAGAAATCACAGAAGCACGGCGTGGATCCAGACCGGGGGATTCAATGGCTGACCTTTTGTTTACCATTGCATTTCGTCATCTCCTTTCGAAGTTTCAGGATACTCTGCGACAGGAGGGGGTGTTCACGGAGCTATGGTGGTCTGGACGAAGGGAACCCATTGCAACGGATGACTGTCTACAGCGGCAGGAAGTTTTGGGACCGATATGGGCAGATGATTTGGCAATTATGTTGGCAGCATCCAATTCTTCGATTTTGATGCAGCGAGTTGGGAAAGTGGCTGGAGTTTTGATTGACACTTTGCTGGTACATGGGATGCAACCCAATTTGAAGCCATCGAAATCTGAAGTTTTTGTCGATCTACGTGGTGAGGGTAGTGTCGATTGCCGCCGCAAAATCCATGAGGATGACTACAAGTTGCATACAACGTCGGAGTACCTGCCTGAACCATTACGCATTGTTGGCTCGTACAAGCACTTAGGCACTTGGATACAAACAAATGGCAAAGTGGTCAAGGAACTACGTTGTCGCTTTGGAGCAGCACATCAGACGATTACCAAGTATAAAGGAGCGATTTTTGGAAACAGAGCAATGGCGATGCACAAGAAAGTACAACTGTTCAATACATTGGTTTTGAGTGCTGTACTTTACAACTCCCCGACATGGATGATTACCAGAAAGCATGATGTGCAACGATTGCACTCTGGTATCATGAAGCTGTATCGCCGGGTGACGATGGGTCATCTTGGACCTATCACACAGAAGTGGTCTGATGAAAAAGTTCAAGCCAGTTTGGAACTTCCAGACCCTTTGGATCTTCTGCATGTTTATCGATTGAGGTATGTCCAACACCTTTACCGAGCTGGAGATGCAATCGTATGGGCAACACTACAGCAACATCCATACTGGTGGCAAATGCTGGATAAGAGTTTGGAGACGACATACACTTCGGACTTTACCCGTGGAATCTTGCCTAGAACGTTGGGACTTGTGGGAACCGTGGCTACAGGGCAATGGCAGGGCGTGGCGATCCATTGTACGGCAAGCTATGGCGCACTCGGCCTTACAGATCCGTAAGGAATCGCTGTGGCAGGACTTCCATAGACAGGTCTGCCATATTGTCTTGGAAGCACAGGTGTATATGCTACCAGTGGATGTTGGTGAATGGGACCAACATGCATGTCCCCGATGCAAGATGGTTTTCAAGTCTTGTGCAGCATGGAGCGTCCATGCGTTTCGAAAGCATGGGAGGAGAACCCCTGCAAGGCAGTTCGCATCAGGACGGTCTTGCGATTATTGCCTCAAGATTTTTCATGACCACATGGGATTGGTGAACCATTTGAAAAACAACCCCTCTTGCTATTGGCAGTACAGCACTAGGGGAGAAGTGGTTCAACCGGAGCCTTCTTTGGGCAGCGCTGCTGAGATCAAGGCCAGAGCGGAATTACGTTGCCCGATGACGTATGCAGTTGGGCCTCAACCACCACAGCAGATTGTGGCGGACCCTATTCCTACTGAAGATCAACATGCGCTACTACGAGCATGGCGAGAGACAATATAGCTGGCTTCGAAGTTGAAACCATTCATACAGGAGACGTCCGAGAGGCCCTCCGTATTGCGACACTGGAGACATGTCTCCCACCCTTTGAGATCTTGTACGTAGCGAAGTCCCTACGATTACAGATGCAGAAGGATGGCGAGATTATCTTTGGAGTCGGAATCCATCGAGGCTTTACACGTTTCATCAACGAGTTCACTGTGGAGTGGTTGTTGGGTGAAAGTTCAAAACCCACAGTCGAGTTGAAAGACCCGCAAGAGGTGCTTCAGAGATGGCGTCACGGTGAACAACGACATCGAGTGGTACCCAAGCCATTACGTTTTAGGCAGATCTTGGTGGCGCACCTTTTCTCTGGAAGAAGGAGGCCTGATGACTTCCAGGAATGGGCCACACGTGAGGTTTGGACCGACCAACGGTTTGGTGCAGTCCCACTAAGCGTGGACATTATTTTCTCCTGAGGAGTGGGGGAATCTATCAAATCCTCGAACCTTCTCCTGGTTTGTGGAAGCAGTGACCTCCCAACAGCTGGTGGCAATTTTGGCTGGACCGCCATGCGAAACTTGGAGTATTGCAAGGGAGCGAGGATTATACGCCGACGATGGTCCAAAGCCCCTTCGTGGCAGTTCTGCACTTTCAGGATTTGTGGGTCTCACAAATCGAGAAACGCGCCAGTTGTGTACTGGCAATGAACTGCTTGGTGTGGCGATCACCCTAGCCACCCATCTATGGCTAGCTGGTGGGATATGTATCATCGAACATCCCAGTGAGCCAAAACCAGTACACGCACCGAGTATTTGGAGAACTGAATCAATGCAATTTCTTCTTGCACATAGCGAGAACAAACGTACATTGGTACATCAGGGATACTTCGGTGCGAAGAGTGCAAAACCCACGGAATTCATGATGACCAACGCACCACCATCTGTTTCTCAGATTTTCCGGTGCAATCAGGTCCGTTTTGACCTTCCGACCTACGTGTCTATTGGGGTCGATGAGCACGGTAAATATGCCACGTCATCCCTAAAGGAGTACCCACCGGCATTAAACCGTGCGTTATGGCAAGTTGTATCAACACAACTGCGAGGTCGTGGTTTTTCAGAGCATCCAATCGACTGCCCGGAGGGCGTCCTGCGTAATTTCAGTAAGCTACATGCGCTGCTGGATTACGATGTAAAGGAAATGGGGCCTGACTACCATCCGACCATTTTAAATTAGGTGCAACCATCGCGGGCGAAGACCCTTTGATGCTGAAGGAAAGAAGACCGTAGCCTCTGTGGATATTGCACAGGCACGCTACCTCAATTGGCACAGACATGTGGGGCAGGTTCTCAGGTCCTTGTTCGTTCGATCCACGGTTGGTCATGTAAGATGTTGTCGCATCAAAGCATTCGTTCGGCCAGGGCAGATCAAACATGGTGAACCTTCATCACATGCGCATGGTTCCCAAGCTATACATATGTATATGTATATATGTATGCATATTGTATGCATAACAATTCTTTTCTGAAAGTGAAGCACATAAGGCCATCCAATGTTTCTGGAAGGTTTCACAACTCGTCGTTTTTTTCCATGGGAACCGGCTTCTCAGCTGCCACCCGTCAACCAGCTCTTCCCATGATTGCCATAGAGGTGCTTGAGACTCACCCAAATCTGTAACTCACCATTCATTGGCTCACCATATCCCCCACCTTTAAGCATAAGCCAAAACTCGCTTCTGAGCCACTGTAATTACTCAGGATATCGTTGCTGGTCTTTGTAGGTCATCATTGGTGGATTCAGCTGATTACCTCTGATGCGGAGGCAACATTGCCTTGAGATCATGATAAGTTGTATGGAAACGGCACGTGACAACATACTTCCAGCAATCCTGGAGAAGGATTGGATTTGAAATGGTTTATGGTGCACCTGTGAAGGGGGTGGTTTAATCACCCTGCACACGCACAGGTGCAAAGATATGCCGAGCCCGTGTTATTGGTGTGTGCCCTTAATGTTGCCTTCGAGTGTGTTTGCACAGACTCTCGCCATGAAAAAGCTAAGGGGTGGATATTGTTGTCCGTGAAGGCTGGGGTAACATATATAATATACTTCTTCGATATGTTTTGTTGAACGCCGGTTCTTTTGTCAGATTCCATTCGAAGGATGTTTTGAGAGTGAGCTCATGCATGTGTGAAGGTGTCAACATTCACAACATTTCACAACTATCATACGGCATACAAAATTATCGAAATGGTATGAGAATAGCGGTTCTCAGCTGTATATACTTATAGATAATTACACATATTTTGAAGTATTTTTTGAATGGCCCCAACAATCTATCGTTTCAGAATTCTCAGCGCTTTTCACTGAAGTGAGTGAATTTCCAAACCTCAGACACAATCCAGTGATAAAGAGGTGGACCTGCTATGTTGTTGACTTTGGAAGGGTTATAGGGAGTCACCATCGTCCATACAATCTCCAGTATTCATGTGGCATATGACAGGTTTCTGGGTTCTACGTTTCCCTGTTTTCCCCTCACAGATATCGGTTGGACCCAGGTGTCTTCTGGGTCCCTCAAGGGATGTGGTCGAACCTTGGCAGTTTGTTTAGATATGGATATCTCCTTTTAAAGAATGCTAAAATAGACCCAATAATGCAGGTTTCAAAAGGGCATGTACAGTATTTGTTGTTTTTTTATTAAATCTGCCAGCCCAGTGCTTTTGTTACAATCCTTTTCTGCTACGTGTTTCGAGGTCAAGTCATTTTGGCGCCAGTGGTGATCCTCTCGTATTTCTGTATTGGCATCCCTAGTGCTTGGCTTAGCCCTTTGCCAGGTGGACCCGACATTTGGCTTTGCAGGGAATGGCAGGATTGAAGTTTATTAGAGATATGTCGATATGATATATTATGAAGACGCATGGTGATCCCTTGAATGTTTTACTTGTGGATTTGGATGCCGGTGGTTTAGTGTTTGTGTGGTAGACCTTACCCCCTGTTGAATCGACAGAAACACCCTGACCATTTCCAATCTCCCATCCTGAAATATTCAGGAAAAAAGGAACAGTGATTTGGGACAAACAAAAGATATTATTCAACAGAAAGATCACTTATGACAATCTGATGGAAACATTAGAAAATTATTGATGTCAAAATGATTCACCAATCAAAACGATTATCACAAGTGAAGAACATGATTCAAACAAAACAGATCATTCAAGGTCTTTTCCATACCACCCCTTTTGAAGGTGGGTTTTAAGGGTGGGAAACACATTTTGTATCACCTTTGAATCACCTTAGAAACCCACGCAAATGTCGGATAAAAAGAGTGGATATCACCTTACCCATAGGATCCATGGGACGATTGTATTGTTACCTACATTGATCCCAAAACAAATCAACCATTCATGTAGGTCGGTAAATCTATATACAATCGTCCCATGGATCCTATGGGTTAGAATCCACATGGGTGCTTCCGAAAATGGTGGTAACCCCAAATCATCCATTTCAATAGGGATTTCCATTATAAATCATCCATTTTGGGGTACCCCTATGTTTGGAAACACCCACATTTGATGATCTTGCCTCCCTTTGAAACCAACCATGTGTAACATGTTGTTACAGGCCATCGCACAGCTGCAACTTTGGCACTGGGCACCTCATTGGGTACAGCAACACATACCTTGGCGGTGTGTGTGGGGAATTCCCAGTGCCACAAAGTTGGAACCGGGGGAGTTTTAGAATATTGAAATATATTCTATATTCATGATATATATATATATATGTTGATATATACCAATAAGGGATTAGTAAGAAATGTGTTGACATGCTGATTTTTTGATGTCATTTGAAGTTCAAAGGGCCAATACCAGGGTATATTTGGAGGGGGATGTGTAAAAATGTCGTTTGGAAACAATGCAGTGAGGATGCTTTTTCAACGTTGAAATATTTCCTGAATTAGATGTTGCTGTGCCTCACAAATTTTGAATGATTGGTATACTAGAGTATTTGTTCCTTCCAGTCTTCAGTTTCTTCATGGCGTTCTTAGCTGAGAGGAGCTCGAGCAGCTGAACAGATGAAAGCATGTCAATAGTCATAGGGTTGTTTCGATTTGGTTGAAAAGGATACTGATGTACTGGTAACCTCTTTTGTTGTGTGTGAGTGTTTGTGTCTTCAATTACCGTATATATCTTGTTCCCGCCTAAGCAGGCAAGTTTACCTTTTTGTGGGGATCAGTGCAATTAGGACGTCTTGAGTCAGCTTTTTTGGCCGATGAAAGTTCTGAATTACTTTGATTTGGCTATACCTCAAACATTAGGAATTACCCTACAAATCATTTAGTCAACATGAGTTGATTTTCCACCATTTTGTTAAGGGTTAAGGCATACCCACCTGGCACCATAGCTGGTGGCTGGTATCCCTGGTATCCCCTGGGACCTTCCTGGCTCACAGGTCATTCTTTGGACCACCAATTGGGTCGTGATGTCCGCGCGCGCACGAGAACGTGTTGAATCGCACAGATCCAAGGAGCCCCTTCTTTGAGGTGCGTGCCGAGTCGGTGGCAACACGCCAAGACGTCGTTGAGAGAAAGAATGTCAAGTGATGTAGTAGCGATGTACCAATAGGAAATGAATGCCAATGAGTAATTTCAAGCGAAGTTGGGCAAGTTTGTGCACAAGTTTGAAAAATCATTTTGTTTGTTGAACATGAGGAGTCTTTCATTTTTGTTGCCGTAAGTACTATTTGTTCATTCATTCATTGAGAGTGACTTCACATTGACAAAAGCACAGGGCCAAAGTCATGAGGTCGTTGGTTGCTTCTGTCAAGGAGGCGCTTTGAGGTATCTTGACTAACCAACTCTTGACCGTCAGGTGACTTTCCAGATGACACTTGATCTGAAAGGTTTCCCCATTTTTCCTTGTATATAGTCAAACAGCAGAGTTTGTCATGGTTTCTTTGGCACAAAGGTTCTAGACAAAAATCGCAATATTATATGGACACGTTCATTGTGAATTTTGTAAGTTGTTTTTTTTTTTTTCGGATAGTCAGCAGAATGTTTAACTATATTTTTTGCGGACTTTGTTTTTTTTGTGAAACCACCACACAAGCTCTTTATGCAATGCACTAAGCTCCCTTTGTTCCTCGTTGTGTTTATTGGAGCAGCGACAGGCGATTTTTTTCAAACCCTGAATACAGGGCAGGCTTCACATGGTTCAACAGAGGCCCGAACCTAGCATGCCACATTTGTTGAAATGTTATTTGAATTATTTGTTTCTGTCTAGAGCTTTCCATGTTTTCTCATGGCACAATAAGAAAGCACTTGTTGTTGTAAGTAATATCTGATCATTGGGATTGTTTCTCCAGATGTGGATGGCTTCCGAAGCTGGAATTTTTACAGGTTCTGATCACCATATCTTTGCCTAAAGTGTCAATGAACTTGGTTGTGGTCAAACTCGTGGAGTTTTTGTTGATGTGTTTTTTGTTGGAGCAGAATGAAGTATAGAGACTTCAGGTTCGACTGTTGAAAATTAATTGTGTGTTAGCAAGGGAAAGTCTTTCATGTTTCATACCATAGAGGCCAGAGTGAAGATAGCGCAACTTCCAAGTTTCGTAGTTGAGGATGGAGGCCAGGGAAAAAAATATGTACATGTATGATCGATCAATTGCGACATCTACTTTCAATTGGTTCTAGTTCCAGATGTTATATGTTCAACATTTGAGATTTGTGACATGTTTTGGAGATACACCCAGAAGGTGCAACGAAGCTTATCCTATAGGATCGTGGGTCCCAATGTTTGAGATGTATAGCAGATTTCTTGTATATAGTGTGTCAATGATCCTTTCAAAACATGGCTGTTGTGATATTGGGGATAATTTATTCGGACCAGATTCAGACACCACATTTTTGACAGGGATCAGTGATCAGATGACGAGTTTAGATTATTTGCCCCTAAAGAGCATTTTGGACCAGTGGATCATAGTTGGTTCGTTTTTTGTTGGGGTTGGAATTTGAGGGTTTTCCCCATACTCCGTCGAACTAATCCTTTAAACTTTCACTAAAGGTCCAGCAGTCCAAATCAGGTTTACCCAAAACCAACAGTGGACTGTACATTCGCATTTGAAAGAATGCATGCTGGATGTGATGTGCATCACAAAACTCTAGTCGGTGTGGCGTTTAGTGTGGGCATGCAACCATGGAGTTGTCGGAAATGATGTTCCACTTTTCCGTGTTTTTTGGTGTGCTGAATGACTGAGTGGATGCATTCGGCGATACCGCAGCTGAAGAATTTTCTTAACCACAACGTATGGGATAATTTAGCAGCATGTTTGACCCGCCATTTCAACGTTCCTTCCATGTCGCCAGTCCCAACATCTACAATGTTCGGCATAGTTGCGAAAACACCAGCGGCAGAAAGAGCAAAAAAGTGTGCACCACGAGATCCTGCCTCATATCCCCAGCCTTGGCACCTGGTTGACATATCAATCATGAAAAGGCTACCGGCTATCAAAGTTGCTTTAGCTTCTTTGAGATTAAGATTTGTTTAGTGAGTTTCTATTGGCTAATATTTTCAAGTCCACGGCTTAAGATCTACTGGCCGAATTTTGAGACACCATTCTCGTGCGATAGTCTCATCCCTCAGGTTCTCCCCATGACAGCTGTGACGGCAGCCACGTCCCGGCGGCGACTGTGGAGAAAGGTGAGCCGAACCGGAAGGGCATGGTGCGGGGGATGAGTTTGACATGGTGAAACTTGCTGCCAGTTTGATTCAAGATCAAGTTATACCTTCATACTGTCATGATTGCATCTTCTAAGCACAATGGAACGAAGAGAATCCAAGGCACATCGAGACACATCATTACTGTTTCCCTGGCCCGTTGGATGGAATAATATGTTTCCGAGATGTGGGAGATGTGTTGAAACCTGAAACCATCTCGCATGCCATATTACTGCCATACTTAAACTTAAACTCAGCCTCATTTTGCATGGATATGCGCGGTACTTGTACACACATGTATTTATCACATATGATATATTTATATATAATGATATAAAATATATATATATATATACTATATATATATATGTGTATAGAGCCCAACTGGTAATTGGGTAGGGCCGGTGCCCTGTACAGTTGGCCCTTTGCCAGGCATCCAATCTAGTTGGTGGAAGAGGAGAGTTTCTCACAGCGGCCGCGCAGATGGATGGGGAATCGGAAGATCAAACCCTGGAACCCAAGTGTCACAGGATATTGAGATTTCTATGCTCACATCATGAGTGAATGACAAACAAATGGATTTTAACATATTTCAACAAAAAGAAAGGAGTGGGGATTTGGGGTTCCTTGTGTTTAGATTGAGTGTTAATGTGCAAACAGATTAAGTGTAGAGATTCCGGGTATCTACATGCGAAGTGCTCCTACTTGATTTATGCATTATTGTCCAATACCTTTTTTCTGGTCAAATAGAGTGGAACGTTATAGTAAAACATTAGGCAATGAACATTTCAGTTCATTCTCGCAAAGTTAGTGTGAAAAACGATCAGATGGACTCTGCCAGTATTTTTTTTTGTACTGCTTTGGATTGCAGTTGGACACCCACTTGTGAAGAAGAGCATGTGGAATCTCCGAGTGTAGATGTGTTTTTTTTTTTGCAGGGTAATTCGGAAATGAACCTTTATATCCCCGAAAACTCACATGGATACCCAAAATGATGTTTAAAGAAAAGGTGACATTTTGTTAGATAGATATGGCCATTTTTGATCTATGTTTGGTTTCTTGGTTGTATACCACTTGGGATTCCTTCCCCCTTTGGTCCTCCAGTGCCACGGTGGGTGAAAGGACAACATGCCGTCGAGCTGAACGCTGCCATGGCCGAAGCATCGGTTGGGGATCGCTGGGGATGACGGAATGACATGAGGTGAGAAATCACATGCGAAAAGTATAGAAATCAATGGATATAAACATATAAATGATATAAACAGTAATTCAACCAACGCTATGTTTGTGTTGCAAATACTTCTATTTGAGGATGTTTCTACGTATTCTTATTCCACCCTTGTCAAACATCCACTGCAGGGACTCTCTCTAGCTACAAATGCCAAGGATTCAAATGTCAAAGCCCTGATGATTAGTCTCTTTATTGTATCACAGATGATACTTCCAGTGTAGGGATTGGCGGTTTGGAACGTTGGGAAATTGAAACCCTTTTGGACAGCCAGTATGAGGAGATGACACACAGATGGTTGAACAGATGTTCAACACTGCTTAAGTGACAAGTAATCTGAGCGTGATCCTGTATGGTTCTCCTGATTTGCACAAAGAGAGAGAGACTTGTATCAAGCGTGCTGATAGCCATGAACACATATTTGGATCAAAAACATACGAAGTAGATCTAACCCGACTTCATCACTCTATACGGAGGTGACAGCGTGTTACATTTGCTGAAATGGCAAGGTATGAACTTGAACAGCAAAAGCTTTCCAACTCATCACAACCGTCTATATATATCTTCACAATCCCCCCGAATGCTTAATCCAAGCGCCATGCCATAACAATGCCTTGCCGAACCGCATCCAACACTTTTCATATCACAAACAAAAATCAGAAGAGTATAATGAGACCTGGCAAGTTACCTATTACTCGTTTAACGGACATTTTTCACGGCCCAGGCTGTCCAACAATGGTATGTAGCGTTGGATCTGTGGCAAACTGCAAGGGACCATGCCTTGAGGCGGTGATTGGTTGTTGAATTGTTGAATTCCAGCATTAGCAACATCAACATGAGAAGAATTATGTTCAAAACACCATAAAGATATGGTTATGATATGAAAGTTTGATCTCCAATGGTATTCTTTGTGCTACTGTTGATCACTAAGAATACTGTAATTAGTCACTTGAGATGTTGTGATCACCACCATCCCACCATCCCTTCGTTTCGAGCTTTTTTGCCTCGCCAAAACAGACCCGATGTAGTCAGCTACAACGTGCTATTGCAGGCTTTGGGGTTGGGATCCCTGATCCCTCGCTCCATCAAAGCATCGATGGAAGATGAAGGTGTAGATTGAACTTCAAAATTCTGTTTTGAGTCCTCCATAAATTTGTCTTTTGGAGTAGTACCGGTGCAATACTTATCATCTCCAGTTTCATATTGTTTTTTTTTATAAGATATCCTGATAGATCCGGATGTTTGCTTGCGCCTGTTATGTAAAATCAAGTGAGCACACGTTCAAATTCATAGTGACATGAACCAAGACATGAAAGTCAGTGAATAAAGATGCTGAAAAAACAACTCTTGAAATTCTGCAAGTGGGCAGAAGTTCATCTCGATAACTATAGATACATATAGAAACCCTCCTTGGAACCAACATATCCCCTCCCAAAGGTACTTTTGAAGATGAATTTGATTTTCCGCAGGTGGGATATGTGATCGTTCCCATGAGGGTAACAAATATCCAGGGTCAATTGTTGACCGCTAAACCTCCATCTGAGGCGCGGGAAATACTGGCAAGAAGCCATGCACAGCTTCCATCGGTTGCAGGTGGTTCCAAGCGGCCGACCCACCCTGAAAGTCAGTGTCATGGTTCCATTGTTTTGTTCGTGGCTCATGTTTTAAAGGGCAAGACTCTAGGGTTTTGGAGACCAAACGATTGATGTTTAATGCTGATATGATATGTTCTGTGTTTTTTGTTTGTCTTATGTCCTTGTTTTTTGTGCACATAAAAGTTGCTTTGCTTGAAGTGTTTTCTTCCTCATGCACGTGGTTATCACGGCATTTTTTTTGGATACGACTGTGGCTTTTGCAATCAAATGGATCAACTAGTGAAGGTGACTTAGACCATATGACAGTCACACAAGTACGATCCGAAGGAAACTCAAAGTGGTACATGGAGATGAGATGATTCTTAAATCTCCCAGGCGATGATGTCAGGTGCTTTTCTTTCAATGCAACTCTTGCCTCGGCAGAACCATATCATTTTAACATATTGGAAACATGGGATCTATTTGAATATGCACAGCTTGTCGATGACTCTATGATATGTTTTTTTGTTGAAATAAACGTATATATGTATAAATTATAAATTTTTCAGATGAGGTGAAGTAGTGGTCAGTTTGTATTTTCATCCCTCGTTTTAGGGATGATGTGTGTCTTCCCAAGAGCCCCTTCAGACGTTAGGACTTCACCTCATTCGCAATACAATGGAGTTGAAACATCCAAGGTTTGGTTTTGAATTTATCAATTTTTTGACTAGTGACATTTGGCAAGCCCAAGATTGTCACCCAATTCCAGATCACATACCCCAAGTTTAAAAGTAACTTTGTCGAAGCTTCCCATTGGAGGTTGAATAGGTGTCAATTCATTGGAGATTGGTTGGGCGGTGGAATAGGCCCTGCTACACACGTCTAGGTTCGTTGAAAAAGATGACAACAATGTATCAAGAAAACTGATGCAAGACTTTGCCATGTGTCTTCTATCGTGGCTCGGTTCCCCAACCGCCAGCCACTGGTATGCAGGCTGGCAAAGAAGGTTGGCTGGCCTGATTGGGGGTTAAGCCATCAGCGTTGGCGTCGCTTGAATGCTTGACTTGAACTTAGGTGAGTTCCTCTAAATGCTCCCAATTTATCAGAAAACGTCCCACAATGAATCATGAATTGTTGATAAAATGGATAAGTTATATTGATACTTGTTTTTTTGGTTGCATGTTTTGCTGAGGTGCTATGCCATTTTGAGAGATGGGAAAACTCGATATTTTTCATGACTTCTTGGACTGCTTGCACAGTTATGTTTTTGTGCCACTAGTCCACTAGACACATTTGGTGCTTTCACGACTGGTAGCAGCGTTCCAAGAATCCTGAAGCACCTGGCAAATGACAACCACTGGTTCTTTGCACCACAGGTGTGATACCCAATTTGCGCACCTTCAATACGAGCCTTGATGTTGAACTTTTAAGTCAACTGGTCTTGAAGAGTGGCCGGCTGTTTTTGATTTCTATATTGATTTGGTTTGTGTAGCATTTAGCATAAATGTATTTACCTGTCTTTCCACTATTTTAAACGTTCAAAACATATGATATGTGTACTTGAAGCCAAGTAGCTCGGCAAGCAACTGGAACAGCAACTCCATTCATCGTCATCTTACACATGACCAGAGCAACCTTGCACTCTCATCTTGAGTGACTTTTTTCTTTTTGCATATCTACACGTCAGGTTTAATTTGAACTTATTTACGTATGAATTTATTTTTAGCAATAAATTGAACAATTGCCTCGTATTCAAAATTTACATATTATCCAATTGAACGATGTATCATCATACTAGTATGTTTAGTATGAACTTTATATGTTATATAGCATGTTTCTTCTTAAAGGTTGTTTGTTTCCATGAGTTTGTTGCTTTTGCCTCAACTCCACCCAAGTTAGCACCTCTCCGACCCAGGATGCTTGGCGTCGTCGAAAAGTCCACAGTCCGGATGCCCAGATGATACGAGGTGCAGATGATGCAATACATGCAATACACAGCAGTAGGGTGAATTTGGGAGCAAAATCTGGCAATATGTTGATTGATGATGATTTATTGTTGTACTGTATATAATATTTGTTGCATCTATAATGTTATATTATATCTCTAGATTTTTAGTGTATATGCAGAGATACAGACATCTTGCTTGTGCCCTCAGTTGGCTTAAGGCCCCACACTGTCCAAGGGCCAAACTGAAAACTGGGCAAAACGTGTTCATGGCCGCGGTGGTTGCTCCAACGCATGTTTCACATCATGATGCAACGCGAGCTGCAGTATCGACCACTGCATTGGGTGTTTGTGCTGTTCGTGTTTGGGAATCCAAGAAGGATCCCGCAGAACGTCCCTTGACGAATAGTGGTGAAGATTTCGACAGAGTTGATTGAAACTTGCAACAGACAACTGTAGGCGCTTGTTGAGATCCTTCGCAATTGTATTGAATATAATTAGTATGGTACTTAGTAGGGATTATGATTTTGTTTCTTACTTTGCGACTTATTGAGGAGGGATGAGGAAGAAGATGAGAAGGAGGGGGACATAGATCAGGAGGAGGCGGAGAATGATGATGGTGAATATGATGATGCTGCCGGAAATAATGAACATGACGATACTACTGGAATCATGATGAGGATGAGGAGGATATGCTGAGGGCGTACATTTATATATTTTGATCAACGGTGTGGCATTTTATATGCTGTTCTTTTCTTTCTCCATTTGTTGCGTTGAAGGATGGGGAATTTCTCTCATCAGGGAGTTACCAGTGAAGCGACATCCTTTTCCGTTCCTTGGGTTGGATCGAAATCTTCTGAGGATTAATCTATGATCCCTTTGCTGCAGTCTTATGTGGCGATGATAGCCCTGAGTTTCCTTTGCAAGAGGACAGGATTGACATAGTGTCCTTCCTAGCAATGAAACATGAACCAACAGAAACCCCAAGTGAAACAAAATTGGACTGGGAAGGATCTGAAGAGCAGTTGTTGGGATGTTTCTTTTTTGTGGAATATGGTCCATCGATTGTAGCTGTAAATCGCATCACTTCCGATAGCGAAGGAAGTTGGCCAAAGCAAGGAGTTTTGGATGGATTTTATTGGAGTTCGAAACTTGGATCTGGAAAACTCACCCGTTGAACTCGTTGTGTCACAAGGAAATACATGAATTGGGGGATCAACTCAAGCTGCCACTCCCCGGTGCTGTTTTCTGATTCTTGCTGGTAGATGTTGGTGTAGTTACAGTACTACTTACAGTCGTTCTACTATGTTCTAATAGTAGTAGTGTTTAGGAATTGAATATATTTGTTGGTTGCACTAATGGTTGTTGGGTATACCAGAAGTATCCTACCATACCGTGCCTCTTTCTGGATAGGATTCGTGGTAGTACTCATACTGGTTGAACTAGCGTTCTTACTAGCCCAATAGGTACCTCACCTCTTTGTGTAGTGGGGATATTGGGATTGTGGTGAGCATGCCATACAAAAGGGAGTTGAGAGGGCAGAGCAAACATCTCTTCCTTTCTAGAGGGTTCTTCTTTGTCTTGACAGCTCAAATCGGCTTGCAGCTTCCTGAATAGTGGCTTGATTCGTCCATGATTTACTTTAAACTTTAAATGATGTTGTAAGCAGATTGGAAGGACCTTGAGAAATACTCGATTGTTTTGATTTCTTTCCAAAACCTCAAGCAGTACGAGTGCATTGAGACCCTCACTGTCACCTCACTGAAACCCTGTGTTTTTCTGCTGGCAATCGAATCAACCAAGCAGACAAACACAACAACCAGATGCCAGGAGAGGCTGTGGTGGCACTCACTTTGTTTTTGACCTTTTTTTTTGGCTTTTGATATATTCACCATGTAGATTTGCAATCCCTCTTACTGTCGGTGCTTAAGAGTGTTCACCAGAGTACTGTTGTGGATTGTGACTCCATGTTTGCCGCAAATTTGCCATGAATAGCATCAAACAATCATGAGAGTTGAGTGAACTATAGCGACCTCACCTCATCCCAACTGCATTTGACAGAATCCCAAAATTGGTTTTGTTTCATCTTTTAAAATGGAACAACTACTATGTACCACTCCTGAAAAACCAGGGAAGAAAGGACCTGCTCGGGATTAAATGCCTCCTGAGCTTGAAAAACGAGGATCCCATTGGATCGACCAAGAAGTGGTTGTTGCAGAGCAGCTGGTGATCCTGGGTGCTGGTCTGGATACACGCGCCTATCGTTTGCCCGCTCTGACCAATGTGCCCGTCTTCGAGGTAGATTTTCAAGAAGTCCTCAAGGCGAAGGCGAGGATTCTAAAAACACTATGGATTTGGAACTTTGTGGAAAGTGACGTCAAATTGTATCATACTTAGTGAGATGTATTTATCAGCCTCCGGCTAATGCCGCCGGCATTTCCTGGGCTTGAGATGTGCGGCTCTACCGCTACCAGCAACACATCAACACCAGCAGGCAGATATGCACTGACAGCCGTACCATTTTATAGCCCTGGCGCCAGAAGCAGAACCTCGCCAGAAGCACCAACAAAAGCAGCAGCAACAGCAGCAACAACGGGAACAAGAGCAACCACAGCAACAACAGCAACAACAGTGTTTTTAGGCGAAGTAAAAGCGCGTCCCATAGACATAATCAGCTTCAGCTTGGGCTATCTAAGCACAAGCACAAGGACAGACAAGCAATACCGTCAAGCCACCCTTCACTAGACACGCCGGCGAAGCCGGCGGATTATAAGATGCTACTTTACATGAAGTCAAACTTACAGAACGCTACGAATAATATGTAGTAATGATGCGTACACTGTACACATGGCTGGATGAAGAAGAACAGACTTGAAAGTGTCAGACTTGGCACTTTTTGATCCTTTGATCGCCAACTCTACCAGTATTTGTTCTTGCGGCAGCCAACTCTGTCCAAAACAGTATTAGATCCGAGGTGCGTCACAAAACCTTAAGCTGAGCCGAAATAAACGGTGCAACAAACAAAAAGGAAAACAAGCAAACACATTATGAAAAACAACAAGCTCCCATTCTGAAGCTTGATTGTCCTGGATTGGGTCATGAAAACGGTTCGCCAAAGCTGCTAGTCGTGCACGATTTGGTGCATACCTATATGAGACTTATTTGCGCTTTTGCCGGGTGTCAACATGTGTAATATGTGTATGTGTATGATTTGTGCGTCACGCATTTCCACGCCACAAACGTTGGGATGCTACTGGATGACATTTCACAGTAACAATTCACCAGGCACTGAACTCTGTAAAGTTTTACATTGTTGCTTTTGAGATTTGTGCACAGTCCATTTCTCAGTTTTGTTGCCTTGAAATTTTCAATGTCTGGGTTCTACCCCCAACAAACAGTGCTCCTACTGTTCCCATTAAGTTGATCCTTCCCCCCTTGACTGGAACAGGCTACTTTGTTGGAGAAGCATCTTCCAGTGGCGAAGTTGCATAGTACTCCTGGCAATTTGGTTCTGGATTCTTGGGAGCTCGACTTGCAGAAGTCACTTGGCGGAAAGGTTAAACTGGCACACTTGGGGTCAGTGTGCCTGATTGATTTGATATTCTTATGTGGTACCTTGCATCTAAGAGAGCTATCTAAAAAACACATAGTGCTAGTGCGGTGATGTATTCTCTGTCTCTCTCTCTCTCTTTTTTTTCACACATCATGACAGCCTCTGATGTTTTGATATTTTGACTTCAGCAAATGATGTCCTCATGGCGGGACAGGAAAGGTTTCCGCAGAGATGTGTCCACCATGTGGTTGTTGGAAGGACTGGGCAAAGGTGATGATATCCTGATATCCTTACGGGTTGGGGGAGCATAATCCTGAAAGCATCTGAAAGCGTTAAGTTGTTCAGGGTTTATATTAAGTCTTGCAGCTGTTGACCGAGGGTTGTAATGCTCGTAGTGCTGCTGCTTCGCTCCGAGATTTACTCTCCCAGCTTTTCTTGCTGAAGCACTTTGTGCACAATCAACTTTGTGAGAGTGTTTTTTGTCCGACACTTCCTTTGGGTTGACACTCGCAAAATAAAACTTTAGCAGAGAACATGTGGGGTTTGGTAGTATTCTGACAGGTCTTTTTAGGTCAGTTTGAGGTTCTGGGTCTCCATAGGGCTTCATAGGTCTCGCCATGCAGGATTGACGGGATATTTGACCGAAGCTGAACTGGAGACGTTATTGGGCAAGATTTCAAGTATTGTAACTCAGCACAATTGATGCGAAGGTTAAGTGAGGTTTGTGAACTTTTGATGGTGTTTTTAATGATTGAAAGTGAATCAACGACATATTAAGAATCATAAATATGAATAATACACCGACTTTTTTGTTGGCAACAAACAATGCCAATATTTTGGATGCATCATGATGATGGCAATTTAATTTTGACCGATTTCCCCAAAATTCCCAAAAAATGGGTTTCAAGTTTCAGGCATGAAATTTGAATTGCGATCTGGATCCAAATGGCAGCCACAGGCATTGACCCCAACCGAGGCACCAGAGAAGTCATTGATGACAGCAACTTTTGTGGGTCAAGAGATGCGGCAAAATGCCACCTCAATGCATCGCTATTTAGTACCTCCGGAGAAAGGGATGGGGAGGGATGGGGAGACAGCAGTGGAGAAGCTATGTGTAATTTAACATCGCAGTGAATAGATGTGTTTTCAACAGTGATGTTATGTTCCATTGAGGTTCATCATCTACTAAGTAACTTGTAACTTCACTGCAACCTCTGTTTCGCTAATTTTGAATCACCAATGAAGTGACATCCATTCACACTTCTCAGGTCAGTGGGCCTGAGCAGATCTCAACTTTGCTGGATAAGTTTGGTTGGACCGCTTCGGTTGATTGGCAACAAAAACAGACAAAATCGACTCGGTGGTTCATTGAAAAACAACGGTGTAGCTGTATGTGTTTGTGATGCCCAGAAAAGGATGTGTTGTTTGTCATGTTTGTCATTATTCCGTTCTTTGCGGTATTTGTTATGCTAATTATTACATGTAGTACATATTATATGATATTATATTGTATATATGTGTGTGATATACATGTTGTATTCTATTATTATATACACTATATACTAGTATTGATACCAGACTCGTAATTATGTGGATCATTTGGATAAACGGTGGCAATGGCCTCAGAAGTCACCATTTCTTTTCCAAATCTCGTGCCATCATACACCCAAAAATTGTCATTTGTTTTTTTAATTTTCAAAGTGCAAGTCTACATTTCAACATATATGTTGTCCAGATGTAACTGTGTGTGTGTGTTTTTTATCCATGCACTTTTGGATCAAACATACTGCAGGTGAATTACTTGGGAGAAGTAGCGACTAAGTTGCTTGGCATCTCCTTGGGGTCAGTGTACTTTTTTGGCTCCTAAAGATTTATGTCAGGATGAGCCAGGTCATGGCAAGTCAGGAGCAAGGGATCACAGAAAAGCTGGAATACAGCGTGGAAGAATCGGAAATCCGGACCTGACGACTTTCGGAAAATCCCGTGGTGGTAACATTCACTGGTTTGTAATGAGTGTATGAGACCTCATTCGATTATGGATGTAGATGGCTGTTCTTTTTGACTGTAAATAATGCATTTCTGGATTCTGCCAGCAGATAACTTTTCAAATAAACGCTGCTGTATACGTAGTGTTAGAATATATGTTAGTTTTGATGCAATATATTCATACAGAGTATAACTACCACGTAGAAGATTTTGGATGTTGAATATTTCAGGCATAGGGACAAACATCTGCAAACATTTGCATGAATTTCACCTTGTTTGTTTCAAGCTGAGGTACAACCGCACACGAATTCCCAAGGATTATGCATACTTCTTGGCCTCGGCTGTGCGCCGAGCGGAGAGTGGAGCATAGCAGAGCATAGGGGAGCTCCCATGACACAAACCGTGAGCCAATGGCGCCAGGGTTGGGGGTATCCCAGCAGTGAGATCCATTGAAGCAAAGTTCGTACTGAAACATTGCTAAAACGTTTTCAGTCATCGTTTTGCATGATGACAGTTGAAAAGTAAAAGCAGGAAATTATATCAGTCAGGCATGAAGTGTATTGTTTTGAAAAGGATCGTTGCTGATAGGTACAAAACAACCCCAGACCGTAGGAGCACTCTGTGCTTGCTTTCAAGATGTTCTGCCAGAAAACGAGAGTAAATTGAGGGGAAGGCTGGGGTTTGGCCTGAAAAATGTACACGGCATTGTGCTTAATTTGTAGGTAGTGACCTGGACATTGGAACTGAATACAAGGCATCAATGTAGCTTGTCCTGACAGTCATATTGTCATATTGTCTCTATCTCCTTGATCATTTCAAACAAGCTGGACGCACAACTAGGACCTGGAAGTTCAAAAATACAACTGGATTTGTATCATTTGGTTTCCAGTGAGACATGTCCAGTTTTGCGCATGAAAAACTCTATGCTATTCTTTAGGCAACCACATATAAGTTTCATTTGCCACGGCTTGAGCATCCAGCTGGCATATGGAATGCAAGAGTTGGAGCTTAGCAGACACAGATTTGTTGTGTGGTTGGGTGTCCCGCCATTTTTGACCATCACTTGTACTGGTCCAAGGTTTTACTTGTATGTCTTCAAGACCCCTGTATGCTATTACTGAAGGAAGGCATAATACTAGGCATAATATAGGCGTTGGTTTGATAAGGTATTGGAATGACTAAACATAGATATTTGCATGCAGATATAATGATTACGGTTACTGTAATACATATAAATAATCATTTCTATATACATACACATGTTTTTTCCCACTTGCAGATATGTGAAATGATGTCACCCGACCTCCCGTTTTTTTTTAAAGGTAGTTTCAGGCATGAACAAAACACATTTTTACCCAGATGACCTTTGCCTCCAACTTGAGGTATGGAGGCAAGCATCTGCCTGGGATCCTGTTTTGTTGTTGGCGCTGTTTTGATGGGCAAAGTTGATGGGAAAAGCGTGGAGTTATGGAAGGGTCATTTCTTGAGCCACATGGATTCTGATGAGAACTGGAACTGTCCAAGAAGGGATTATCAGAGATCAGAACTTGTATCAACCTCTTATTTTGGCCTTGCTCTAAAATTATGGAACGAATTCCCCTAGAGACCAGACTTGAGACTGCGGTTGGCAGGGATCTTTCGGTGGTGCTTGGTTTTGTGTTGTTGCAGAGCATGCAGATTCTCATATCTCAAGATTTGGTGATCCTGAAAGGTTTGAGAATTTTCTTTTTCAATGCCTAGGCTCTGAAATTCATGTATCGACTTGCAATACTATCAACTTATTAACTATGTACAGCTACGGCAACACTCACAACGATGGCGTGAGCTGTGCACTTCTTTTCGTTTTTGACTGCCCTATGCGATTCAAAAGAAAAGACTCTATATTGCTGTTTTTTTGGGTGTAGCTGCTGTAGAGACAAGTATCTCAGAAGCCATTCTGGCTTTTCTTGTTATCCAAACGTATCTCCCTTGAGAACATTCCTTTAAGCCACCTATTTGCAAAGAGAGAGAGAGAGAGAGCCTCACCAAGACGTTCAATGAAGTAGTCAACGTATTGGATGATGGATTTGGATTTGTGAACACCACACCTAACCCTTAGGCAATGCTGGACATGATGCTGCAAGAAGCGGTACAACCAGACAAGGCAGACAGCAGCGTGAAGAAATGGACTGGATACAAAAGACTGACCGGAGTGATATGTAAGGAACACAAGATATGAATCTCCGGTGAGGAAAATCTGACATCACGTCACAAATATGTGTAGCACCCTAGAAGCTGGAGAAAAAACATGGACTCTCTGGAGCCAAAACCCTGATTGATTGTGAAATAATGTGAAGACTATGCAAAGCACGGCAAGATTTCAAAATATCTCAAAGTCTTGTTTTTTTTGTGAATAAAGTTGTAATTTGATTCACTCAGTTTCATGTCACTTTTAATTAAAATATCATCATTTGGCACCCAAATTTGGGTCCCACTTCTTCAGTTGGGATTTGTCTTGCCTGTTTTTTGATAATGACCTATTGAGAAAAATCCGATACAATTGCCTAAGTAACTCAGGAAACAAGTCAGAAGTCACGCAACAGTTTGTTCAGGGGATAGCAAGCAGACGAATAGATCATGGCTTGAAACATGTGTGTTTTCACCTTCATTCCGGGAAAGATTCCACTTGGCAAGCACAATTGTCAGATGGATGGGCTTCGTCACATGAAAGCTATAAAAAAGATGAACACACAAAGCAACTCTTGAAACATCAACGGAACAGGCAGCTGAACGCCTCAATGTGGCCAGGTCAGCTTCCACACCTTGATTTCGGTCTTTGGCAAAGGGTATCAACCCACAAAGGCCCTCGAGGCCGGTGTTTACAACAGTTTTTAGGCTTGGGAACTCCTGCTAGCCAGCAGGAATGCTTCAGTTCAGTCCATTATGTGGGTAAAGTTTCATGCCACAGTTTCGTTTTGTAATACATCTTTTAGTTGTGCCTTGCCCTCCTACCTACATGGTGTGCAAACAAAGACTCATCCCTTCACAGGCTTTGGAGACATTGAGATCTCGGTCGAAACCGGGAGTACCTGGTGGCTGGGCAGAAGACCGAATCGGTTTTTGATGGGTACCGGTTAGGTGTTTTTCTGTGATGAGTTCGGTGTTTGTTTTGGGACTAGAGTCCTTGAAGCTGACACCAAAAGGTCCTGAACGGTGATAGGAATCCCTTTCATGTCATGATTTGCATGATCTGCATTGCAAAGCATTGATGATCATAATCAATTACACTCCGGTAATCTAACATAGCAATGGAAAATCCACCATTTGAAGATGTATTTCCTATTCAAGATGGGGATTTTCCATTGCTATGTTAGTTTACCAGAGGGTAAGCAATGATCCATCCCTCTTCAACCTTCACAATATATCAAACATTGAACCACCAAGGTTACAACGCGGCCATCAGGGCCTTGGCGGCTTCGGCAGTGTATCTCCATCCGTTGATATCTTTGGCTCCATGGGCAGAAGCCCTGAAGCTATGCAGGACAGCGGGGGTATTGAGGGTATCCACTGATATCCACAGTGTTTTAGTAAATCAGTCTGTGGTTGATATTATAAAATGTAGAACCCTGTTTGTTCTGTTTGTTTTTAATAATGTTGTTTCAATTTGTTTCATGTCGTATTCTAGAGATACTCCAAGATACCCGACTTTAGTCTCTTTTTTTTCGTTTTCGCAGAACTACCAGCTCCTTTTTTTTCCGCTTTTCCAAAGGGGACAAAAAACACAGCTTCAGTTCAGCATTAATTTCGATCTCCAGGAAAATGGAAGAAGATTCTGTTCAAGCAGATTTGGGCACTTACAATGGGCCACTTAGCGATGTTTCAAGGGACTTGAACCTCGGACATTTGGGCCGGTTGTTTCTATATAAAGAACATCCCACTTGCGTCTCAGCTGCCTTGGACATCCCTTTTTGAAATGAAAGAAGCCAGGTTGCAATGAAAAAAGAAGTTGGCCACATCATCATAGTGAAGGGAGAGCTTTTTTGCGTCGGATTTGGAGGTTGCATTCCTTTCTTGGGTGTTGAGCACCGGATTCAGCATCACAACGAACAAACCTGATTGAAAACATATGGAGGAAAGCTGTTGACAAGTAGATCAGGTACAGAAAGAATGCTGCATTGATTCAAATCGGCAGCAAGTTTGATATGTTATACATCCAGCTAGAATCCAACCAGGCGCAAGCAGACTTCCCAAAGGGCATCGATCCAACATCATTATGCCTTATAATAAGCACCCATGATACAAGGTAAATACAGCCGTAATATTTTGCTCAGCAAACCACGATTTGTATTTGGAATTATTTGTATTCATAGAAAGATTTATACAAAGCAAATATTTGCAGATAATTGTATCTATGTCGGTCTTGGCCGCCTTGGTGTTTCGTTTCAACTCTTCACATCAACGCATATTTGAGAAGGAGGTGTATTGCAATTCCATGAAACCAAGCCTAAACGTTCCGATTGCGTGTGCAATTAACCGTGGTTTTTGAGCTCCCCGGGAGTAGTGCTTGGTAAATCCACGTTAACGTCCCCGAAAACCCATGGCCACATGGCAGATGAGTGCTTGATATGTTTCCAAAGGGTTCAGGTCAATCTCCACAAAGAATACTGTTACAACAACATTGATTCCCAAAACACAACACATAATTGACACTTATCACTTATCCAATTCCATCAACTGCTTTGGCTCCAAATAGCCTTCCTCCCATAATCATGGTTCAGTGGAAAATCACCCCACTGGAAGGAAAACTATTATTGGAGGGACCGATTTTCCACTGAACCATGATTATGGGAGGAAGGGTAGATGGCAGAACTCCCTTCGGTTGGTTCATTAATATTGCCTTGCCAAACCACCATCACTCTAACTGACCTGGAGTCGTTGAGGCTCATTAGTGTCTATGGCCTTGCAGGCCGGATCAAACCCAAAGCCCACTCTCCGAGAATCACTGCAGAAGCAGCTTGTGTCGTGTTTTGTTGATAGATGAAAGGCTTGTGATTTGAATGTATTCTATTTGACATGAGTCAATGTTCAATGAAATCTTTCAGGTGGTAAAAAAACAATGTGATGTTACCCGATGGTTTTGTGTGTGTTGAAGGAAGCAATTAACTTTCAAAAGCGCTTGAAACTTGTTAGTGATGAAACGGCATTGGAACTCAACGGCATTGGTAGCTGTTTTTGAGACTTCATCTCTTGGACCTCACTGAGAGGTGTGCCCCAAACACCAATACGTCCAGAAGTCATTACTTGATGCTTGAGCTACTAGAGCCAGAAGTCATTATTCCGATTCAATGCCATAGCTGCCACCGGGGCACATTGCTTTCATCTCCAGCTTTTTCATGACTTGTTAGATCTGAATATTGGAAGGTTGTTCTCACTGTTGGGTTGAATCCTTTGACATCCCAAAACCCATCCCAAAACCCATCCCAAATGGAACCAAAAAAAAATGCAGGAAAATGGACGTGGGCTCTCCAAGTCATGGAGAACATCAAAGAGGCCCACCTGATCTCAAGATCAAGTTATTGGCGTAATGTGATTCGTTTCGACGTGCATCATGATATGTCATGTACTGTTTTTTTCCCCTTTGTTGTTGATGTGTATGTTGTTTATAGATATTGTTTTGTTGACTTGATGTATATGTAAGAACATGCAGAGGGAGTATGGACGGATATGCATAGGCTATAGGAACCAATTACCTCTTTATGGTTTAAGGATTTTGATTGTTGTTCAGACAGAGCAAGTTGCATACATGGATGCTGCACCATTGCACTGTAGTTCATGCGAAAGTGGAGTTTTCCTGTTTTCCCTTCCAGATTCGCAGATCATGTTCATAGTTCGTCCTTACAGTATGCCTTCTTATGTTTGCGTTTAATAGCTGTTTGTGTAAAGACAAGTGACTAAGAACTTCAGTGGACTAGTGCCAACACATTCATGCCAATCACAAACACCTGACATAATGAGCCATGATCTTTTTGTTTTGTACTTTGCACCTCTATAACAGTAGTGCAGGATTATTAGATCTACTGTATACTATGTATACTAATCAACAAGCCTACTGTTGATGGTTCAGAAATCCTGCAATCACCTCAGGTTGGTAGTGAGTCGTGACTATCCCATTATTTACGGACTTTTTGTATCTGTTCACCATCCCAAAACGGTGGTTGAATCCCTTAGGAAATTTCTGAGAAATCCCAGCGGAAGCCGCAGGCACTGTTAGTCCCCGACCTTATCACCTGGAGCAGCCTAGCCGGGGGCCCTTCCCGGGGGTCCTTGGGATGATGTGGTGGTCAAATTTAGATTCAAAGTAGGACATGTACCTATGTATGATAGTAAATGTGTTTGTATTTTTATATCTCTGATGTATTTATAGTATATATATATACATAATACATACTTTTTAGTAGTGGTTCTAAAGGGCAGTACAGGCCAGAGTTCAACAAAAAACATCAAAAACAACTACCAGGGTACCTATCCAGAGCTGCCTTAGTTTTTGCTCGATGCTGGCAAAATGCTGGCAAAAAGTGAGTCTTTACTTGCTTTGTTCTGGTGATTTCAGTGTATTCCACTTTGGCGATACGAATTTGACCATGTTTATCTGATATCCAAATCTAGATTTGAAGCCCGCCTCCTGAAGCCAACTGATAGCAGCTACCGGAAGAAATCCGGGGTGAAGAGGAGAATCACCCCCTTAAAACCCATCTGGTTTCCATAGTACTTAACTATACTTAACTGGTTGGCCGGATTTCTGAGCCATCAACATGAAGAGCTAGCGATTTGGAGCCAATGGTTTTTGAAAAGCAATGATTGGAGGCCAAGATTCCTTTAACTAATCACACTAAGAAACTAAACCGTTGGGATTGTGTGCTGCATGACTTCAAAACCCCAGATTGACACACTCGCGATGATACGATTCCCGCATTTGATTGTTGTATTTGTAGACAATGACAGTTGTACCTCGATACGTTTGTTACCTTTTGAAAATCAACCTTGCTTATGTTGGGAAAAAGATGAGTCCTGTGACAAAGAATCTTGCGGTGCGCAAGGTGGACGCTTGCGGGCAGACTTCGCACTGGGAGGCCATATTGTAGGAATAATGTAGAAGGATTTGAAACACTGCAGAAAAGCCAATTGAACATATTCAAGCAGAGGGAACATGTTATGCAAAATAGTTTTGACTGTTTCTTTTATATGAACGTGTTTAGGGAGTATTTGGACATGCACATGTTTGTTGTAAATATGTGTTCTGATGTGCATCATTTTGCAGAATAAAGTTTTGCCTAGACGGAAAGAATGTCCTGAACAGGGATGGAAGAACATGGCTCTTAACAACTGGATCTCACAGTGCCAAACGTGCTTGCCTCAAATTGATGTTCCCATGCAGGCTGGTTCATGTATGGATTGTCATATGTCAAAGTTCAGTTTTATTATTTTTTGGCAACTGTATTGTCTATAGTTTTCACTGGGCCCTGGTTCCCATTGGAAACTCCCATTTAAACTTTGTTTTGTCTCTAGGAGGCCAGCAGCTTGTTCACTGCCATGAGGCAGGGTTCTGACTTGATATCATGTCCCTAGACAAGTAAAGCAGCCAGGTGAATTGTTTCATGGAAACAACGTTGACTTTTCAATATCAGTGACATATGTATAGTTTCCGAAGTTACATTTGAGGACAGCAAAGTTGGAATGCTTTATGCACGTCCACTTTGTACAATTTGTACCCATCGTTGGGCAAGTTGACATGAACAGAAAATTGAAGAACGTATTGAAACTGGTGTCTCGTGACTCATGTTTCTCAAACAAAATAATTGGAACTCTTTCTGGAATACACACCTCGATATTTTAGTATCATGAAATGTTAAGAACGTGAAATTCATTCAATGCCACCAGTAAGATACTGCCCTTTGTTTCCTTGGATGTGGAAGCACTTTGAATTGGAGTCAAAGACCGGTCATCCTTATCTTTGATCCTTGGAACATGTAAAATTGTTGGTCGAGCATATGGGGGTTTCCTAAAATGGTGGTTGGGTGGTACCCAACCACCATTGGTTTTCCTACTAAAAATGATCATTTTGGGGTGTTTTGGGGATACCACCATTTAAGGAAACACCCATATGAGTTGTTTTGAAAATGGCTGGCTCTGGCCATCTCAGTTTTTCCAATATCAGGCATGGCAGAGCACAGCCCAATGTGGTGGTTTCAAGTGCTATGATCAAGGTGTGCCCCTGCTACATTTGCTTTTCATGTACATTCCTGTTGGAAGATTAGCCTCTTGTAAACTAACATAGCTGGCTGGAAAATCCACCATTTTGATTTTCATGGGCTATGTTAGTTCCAGGGAGGGTAGCCAGATCTCCTATTCAAAATAAGTGAATTTCATTGTCATTATTGTAGCTTACCAGAGGCAGTATTTTCCATCATTTCCCTTGATTCCGGGCCAGTAGATTTGTGAATCATCACTTTCAAACACTTCCAAGTGTGGTGAAGATCATTGTGCAACCTGTTGGCACAAGGAGGTTCGTTGCCTATGCGCCTATACGTCCTTATGTGTTTTAGTCTGTGTTCGTTATCGTTTTCCACATATTTGCCATGCTGATGGTCTAAATAACTAAACCCCCCGTTTTTCACTGTTAATGAGGTGATCATTGACGCGATTGCAGAAGGTAATAAATGACAGATGACCATTCCCTGACGCACAATTATAGCGAGAATGACTAGAAAACTACATCACGCCACGCCCTCTAGGTACGAACGGGGAAGTCAGTGGCAACGTGCAGTTGCCATGGTGAACAAGATGCCTGGCTCTTACTGATACAGGTTTTATAGGCTTGGTCATCAACTAGGTTAGAAACGTAGGTGAAACATCAAAGACTTGTGATTGCTCGCTGTATATTGTAATCCAGTTTTTTTAACAAAGACAATCATTCATCAATGGTTGCATATATTCCAGTAACGCAATCTTAGTCCACACCATACGTATACCACGTGGATCCATGTGGATGATACATGAAAGCAGTAAGATCAGTAGACAGCCTACATCAGCCTACATCAGCCTACAATGAAGCCTAAAGTTCCCCAGGTTTCGCTGGGATTCTTGGCCTAGGCCAGCTGGTGATGTTTACCGTGTGTGAAAGGTGCAAGTATCTTAATGAGTCAACATTTGCAGACACGTGTTGGCATGGAACACCATATGCCAAAACCAAGAACTAGGGAAGTGGTTGTTTGTTGCTGGTGATACCAGGGGTCAGCATGATGCACCAACTGTTTGCGAACAGATGTGGATATTTTACTTGAACCAAGCTACAGAATTCCAGTTAAAAACTGCAGGAATGACAAACCACAACAGTCAACGCATTGAGTATTTGAGTTATATTTTTCATAGCAGGAAGAGACTGCTGCTTCTTTGACATGTAACAAAACAATTGGTATTTCCAAAGCTATGCAACAGTTAGATTGTTGAAGCTGTATTCGTCCTTATAACATATGCTGTTCAAACATGCTTCAATGATGTTTGCACCATGGTCCCTACGCCATAGACATCCGTACACTGATAACTGTACATTCCTGTTGATCAAGGGTCATTTTTGATCTGAAAGAATTCCATTTTGCCAATTGTTGGATTATTTTTGTTCACAGGGTTGGTTTATGTTTATCCCGGGTAGTGCTGCATGGGGCAACATTATCACAGCAAATGACATAATACACAAGGCTCTTTGTTTCTCTGAGAATATGTCTAAGTGTAAAAGTACAGGTATAATACATATATTAGGCACACATTGTGGATTTAGATTTGCATACATGTTCTGCTGTAGAGTGGATGACAATGTACGGTACTGATTCAGTCTGCTTGTTGTACAAGCATATGTTGTTACACATCTTAAACATCAGTTGTATCGACATGTTTTTACACACACATGTTTTGCCGATTTTCACTCAGTAAGCACATGTCACCTAAGCCCACTGTGTCAGGCCGAACAGCATTACTTGGAGCAGTGTAGTGAGCGCTACGGCTGAGGTAGATTTGGGAGCTTTGGTCCGGATGTTTGACGGATTTTAAGGAATTGTTTCCAGCTTTATTTCATATCGTTTTACTGGATTGGTTTTAAAGATGCTCACGTTTGTGGATGTATTGCAGTGACACGACTCCCCCAAGGTAGTTTTGTAAAAGGAGCACACCACCCCAAGGTGATATGTAATCACTGTATGTGTCATTATCTCTTTATATTTGCATAACATTTCTCTTCACCTTTGCCTCTTGCTTGTATTAGTGTCACTTCGCAGGAGATCATGGCCTTTGTATGTTGATTTAGCTGGGAGAAAGGGCTGACCCTAAGACTTCAAGTCATCTAAAGCTGACTAGCCACTTCCATATTTCTGCATAGTGTCAGGTGATGGCACCCCAAAACGTCGCATGATATAGTTTGCTGATGTTTATTGTTTAAGTTTGTTTTCTTTGTACCAGATGCTTGTATTGTATACATACATATATATATATATGTATGGATAGCACTACATATATATATATACATATATATATATACATATCTATATATATATACATATGCAGGGCTTTGCGTGGCAACACGCCTTGGTGATTTTGAAGATGGCGCAGAGGCTGGGTTGAGAGGAACGGGTTCCCATGTGAGGGCCTGAAGCCATCATGTGCATACTTGTGCTGGGTGTTGCTTGACGTTTGGTGAAATATAATATCCAATATTGGAAGAGGTTCGGAAAATATATAGGGGTGACCACATATATATATATATACATATCTATATATATATATATATACGTATATATATATATACATATCTAGATATACAAATTTTATTTGGGAGCATGTGTGCAAAATGCGGTTTGAAGAAGCTTCCCTTCCAGGGCAACAAGTTTTGATAGCACAATGAGCAACATGTCTTGGCACCACATCCAATGGTGATGTATGCTGTCTGTCTCCTGTTGAAATAGATATGCAGATGTTTTTCAGCATGCTGTTTTTTATATATAGAAAACAGATACCTGTCGTATTTGTCTCTCGAAATATATCTTTGTGATTGAATTTTGACCTGGTTTATGATACATTTGAGATCATATCACTATATATTATGTACTAGTATATATTACATGTTGTTGCTTCATTGAATCGCACAGCCCTTATTGTATCTGTATTATATATTGGTGAATTGTTTAGCATTCTTGTGTTTGCAGCGGAAGACAATATGTCTTCTTAAGTGACATTTATAATAGGTGTTACTGTTTGTAGGTGTATGTTGACACAATATTCCCTCAGCTTGCACCAACATCACTTTTTTTCACATCTTGACATGTGGAGATCGGCAAGTATCTGGTACGCGTTGATGTCGCAGCTATCAATGTGTAGTTTTCCGTCGTCATCTGATCCAAACAATATGCAGCAATGCACCCAGTGAAGTTGATGTATCAGTTTCGCTATTATTTGTGATGCATCTGTTGTTTTCAGGGAAGAAACACAGTTGCCCTCATCCATCTACAATTGTGCCATGAGTGTGGTGTCCCAGTACCATCCCTAGGAGATGCGGAGGTGAGCTCTCTAGGTCTAAAACCGCTAAAATGACTAGAAAGTTGTTATTCTTTCTGAACTGAGATGTTATGGGTTCGTCTTTTTCAGATAGGTTGACACCACAAAACGAAATCAGATGATTTGGCGACCTACGATGGGTGAAGCAAGCAAGGTGGGATGATACTTTGGATTTACAATGTTCATCCGTTTGCTTCAAGTTCCTTACTATTTACCCAAGAACTATAGTATCAAAACACTTCAAGATTCAAGACATAATTCTGAAGGAGCAAGCGCGAGTCTATACTGATATATATTAAATGCTTTTGCATATGTATACAAGATGTAAAATAAGTCGCAGCAGAATCCCCAACAGTTTATGTTCTGCGTGTGCGAAAGCTCTTTTCAGAGGGGTCAATGATCAGAAACACGTGAAGAAAAAACGAATCCAACAGGACTTCACCAGGAAAATCATCGAGAGGAACTATGACAATGATGATAATGACACATGCATATATGTATATGTACATGATATATATGGTCACCTCCCCAAGATCTACCTAGACATATATGTATATATATATATGTGTATATACACAACAGTTAATAAGACATTTTGATTCCTTGCCAGTGCTTGAAAACACTTGGACTGGTGCAGGGATTTGTTCATCAAGCCTGCGCTGAAGTCTAAAGCGATATTTCCTGTTCAAAGACTTTCCCAGGGAAAAGTGTTTGCAAACGCGGTCAAATTACCGCAGATTGCACTAGGCTAAGCTTCAAACTCTTGGAAGACCTTCCTTGCTCCCCATCGATTAAGCCGGTGAAGGTTATATCCAAAGTGTTCAAGTGTTTCGACTTGTTTGTTTGGATGCCGGAGATTTACATCCTATGTTTGCGTTGGAAAACAAATGCAATCTAGAACGGCCCTGCTAGCAGCCTTTCACTGAATTTTTAGTGGACATAGTGATATAGTGGTAGTAGTTGAAATATACCTCGGAAGCTTTGGGATGGCTGCAGCTTTAAGTATTGAATTCAACCCATGATATTGTGACTTAGGACATTTGAGTATTAGTCTTGTTTCAACCCGAGTGGGACATGTGCAAAGGTTGATCAAATTATCTTGTTCAGTCATGAATGTTTACATGTGCCGCAAAAAAATCATACAACAGTTGTACACCGAGTTGAATGCATCCCTCAATTCCAATGAACATAGTAGAAACACCAACTTTATATTTCATTTTTTTCTTCCAAGCACTTCGTTTTGAGTCCGGGTTGACATGAGGCGCCTGTGCTTCAAGCAAACAATGGAGGTGGACTGGTTGCACAATGGCATCGAATCGGGCACTCAGCCGATGTGAATCCATCCCAAGACTGGACCAAAACCCCAACTACCGGCTGTGACTGTTTCAAGTACCTACATTTGTAGATGGTCAACAGAAATACTGGGCATTCATTTAAACGTAACAAACCGTTTGATTGAGACATAAAACATGTTGAATCGTTGTGGACATAGTGGTGTCTATCACCGGTTTGAAGCAGTCTGACCTGCTGGCCACTTTCTACTAGACATCCTCGAGAAATATCTTTATGTGCCAGGCATGCAATGGCCTTGCTGAATGAGTGCCCGAAACCCGATTTGGTGACCTGCAACGTCAGAGACTAAGTCCTTGGGAAGCAAATCTCTGACCAAAGATGCCTCGTACAAATCCCCCCAAAAGCGAGATGGTTGGTAGATGATGATGTTCATTGAAAGAAGTGTTTGGGTTTATGTTCTCCAATGTTAGTGCCTTCTTTAGGTGGCCTAGAAATATTAATGTCGCATCCTCTCTGACATGCGGTCAGGTTCACAAACTTAACTTAAGACCAGATCTGGCATGTATAGTTGTTGTTTATTTTGTTTGTTTTTTGCTTATTTTGTCGAACTTTTACGTTGGTTTTGGTCATTTCCAAAAGTATTCCTGAGATGGGTTAGGCAGGAGGGTAACTACTGTAGATTCATGTTGGAGCGGATTTATGTTGGGATAGTACCATTTGAGGAAAGGAACGCCCCGAAGGAATCATCGGCAAAGGGGCTTAAATTGTTTGTCTCTCTGTACCTGGCAGCACTGCTCACCACAAGAAGTTTCAGACAAAGGCAACACAACCAAGCAGTGACTGCAGGACGATTCTATTGCATGATTGGAGTCACACTTGGGAACCATACTCTCATTTTAATGCCGCATTTTTTTGGAAACTTGGCAGTTTACCGGGGTTTTTCCCAGAGGTTTGAAAATTAAAAAAACTGAGGCCTTTCTGGCCGCTTGCGAGGCGGCACGGCAGTGGGTTGGAGAACCTGGTGGATATGTTCCTCTATGGTAGATGCATCATGACTCATGCAACCCTGCAAGAGGCTTCTTGTGATCTTTGGCCAGTTTGGAAGCATTCCTGATTGTTTGCCATGTTGCTTCCGTTATTCGGGTTTCAACGCCTAAGGAAAGTGCTCTAGTGGTCATGCGTTCCATGAAGGGACACCTGGCGTTTGGGTCCCCAAGAGGAATCAAACTCTCCAATGACAGGCACAGGTATTTCGGTATTTCTGACATTGAAAGTAGAGGGGTGCAAAGTTCAAAGCCACCATACATTTAATTCGATCAGTTCATCAACAGAAGACTAGGCTGGACATTGGTAAATTGTAGCATGTACTTTCCATGGAGAAAACCTGTGTTCCTTCTGACCCTTTTTCTCAGCTCAAGGCCAGATCTCATCAGTTTTAACAGCCTCCTCGGAACCTTGGAGAAGGCGTTTGATCGATGGGGATTGCTTGGGGTTCAGTCGAGTTGGTCCGGGTTGTTTTTTGTTTCTTAAGTCTCAGTCATTGAATATGCAGTGGTGATACCAAGATATATATGTGAAAAAGGATCTGATTGCCTGCTATGCTGTGTGGAATTGTCAGGATAGAGTCAACCAAGGTTCCTGTCGAATCCCTTTGTGAAACGAGGATCAATTGTATGTCGGTGTTGAATGCACATTCTCGGAGTAACAACATTTGTTACTAGAAAAGTTGACAGAAGTAGCATCCCATAAAAACAGAATCAACGGACAACTGCGCATTTGAATAGGTTCGATGATGTTCGATCGCCGATTCAAAAGGGTACCCGAGAAAAAGAAAGCATGAGTGTAGAGTCAAATTGGGAATCCAATTTTTAACAGAATCTGTCGAGTACAGGATTACGTTACCTCCCCAGGTAACTAGAATCTAGAGTATATTCGTTTCACTATGGAGTGCATGTTTGAGCCTCTGGGGACATAAACTTTGAGATTGCAAGCGAAGATTGGGGTCAAATTAAATTTGTCTTGCGTAAACCATGGTATCCTGAATTTTCACCAGATGCTATATGTGTGTTTTGGGCGACCTCTTCTTTCTGCTTGATTTATCCAGTGGTTGCTCCAACCATACCTAGTGATCTTACCACACAACCCCCATGTCAGGGTAAATATCAGCTTCAGGGAACCTTTGATTCTCCAATTGGGAGAAGTTGGATTCGATGAAGATCTCATTTCAATGCATATGCAACAAGATATGCCGTTGTTAAGTGCAACATATGCCAGGGATTGAAATGCATCCAAGAGTACCAAATGACCAGCTTAGATACTAAACAATTGCACATTACACATCTAGTTTCAGGTTCAGGCCGAAGCATCTCTGTTGAAACTCAGCCAAGTGGATCACAAGAGTAACTAAGCAAGCAGCTTAGCTCTACTGCCGAATGAATGGATCCGGCTCGCTATTGCCAGTGAAGAAGTCAAGGAGGAACCGATGCTAGCACAAGCATCAAGCTTGGATAAAAGCCCCAGCAACAGTTGCAAGCCCCATCTGCTGAAAGGCAATCGTTACCAAACGATACTTGAATAGTGAGTTCGACCAAGTCCTTTCCAACTGGTTTTGTACATATTTACGGCATAATATATGTATATATTGCGTACACACAACTACACATGTTTGGATACATTTATGAACACGCAATACACACTGACGGTTGCAACTTCAACCAGTTTCTCAGCTATCCAAGTAGAGGCCAGTGAATGGGAAACAGCATTGGCGCTTCTCATGGAGATGTGTGGCAGGAAAGAGGTGGATTGTTCACGCGGGATTTGGGTCAGATGAGAGTTGTAAGGTACTAGTAAGGCTAGATGTTCAGACATATGTTTTTGGATGGATTGTAAGATAGGCTAATTACAAATATAATATGTGATCAACTGTGTATGTACATTTTTGTTAAATGAATGCAAAGCATTCAGGAAATTTAGACCTTTCCTCCAAGTTCCATGTTAACTTGCAACAACAATTTGATTCTGGTACAAAGTGCCGTTGATTGAGAGGATGTTTGCTTTCACAAGGCAATGGAATCACATTGATCCAATTTGACAAGAAAATAGTCCTTCCTGAATTGTGACGTTTTGGTCGTGGTCACAGAAATGATTTGTGAAGTTGTTGATTTCGCCGTAGGCATTTTTCATATGTTCTTTTTTCCCCCCAAAAAAATGTGACATTTGGCAGCGCCTCCCCAAAAAACAACGTTAACCACTTTTGAGAGCTGGGTTGGAATCCCTGGAATTCCCAGTCACAGTTCCAACGAAGCAAACCCCAATGTCCAATATATAGATATATTTTATATATACATGTATTGGCTAAGACACCTTTGTGGTTTCAATCGTATTGGAAACAGGAATTGTTTGTCATTTCTTAGCCAAGTTTCTGACCTGTTGATGGACTGTTGGCATAGGTTTGGACAAGGAGATACTTAGAGACCAAATGATACTGTTTCTTCAAGGTGTTAAGCTTTCTCTTATGCTTTGCTGGGCGAATCTGTTGGGCGCGCGTTAAAAGAAAAACATAAAGGCATACATTTGGACATTGTCATATCACCATCTCTATGCTACAAGAGATCAGTCATCAGTTGGCTTAGTAGCTGGTTTCTGCTGCCAGTGTGTTTTGATGCAGGTTGAGCCGGATGAGATTAGCTACAATGTGGTGATATCAGCTTGTACGTTGCCCAATCTGACACCGACCAGATTAAGTTGTGTATTGCACAAATTGATGCAAGTTGGCACTGTTGACAGTGACTTTGGATGATGACCACTACTACTGCTACTGTTTTTTATGATTTCTACTGCTTCTTTTGCAGCTGGTGGCTTTGTGTCTTAGCCTAATATTAATCAACTTGTTGTTTGAGGGTCATGTTCTTTTAACTTGAGATTTTCAGTTCAGACCAATTTCGATCATGTGTTCATAGCGCAAGCTGTGATGTTTTGCAAGTGACATGATATAAACTGTTTGTTTTGCTTTCCTCACCTGGTTCAGACAAGGTCAGCAGGCTTCCAAATGGGAGGTGGGGCCCTGCCGAATTCTCAACTTTCGGTGGTGGATGCTCAAGACTTGAATTTCGGTACTTTCCAAGGAAAAAACATATGTAAAAGTGATGGGCGGCAGTACAGCGGAGATTCCAGCACAAGAAGTCATTCACAGTGATATCAGTGATAGTGATTTGACCAATTGGACTATATCACTATTATCAGTTTGGAAGGGAAAACAGCTTATAACAATGGGGACGTCAAGTGGTCCCGCATGGTTTCTGTTCCTCTTTCATCCTTCTCGACTTGGATTTGACATCCCGGATGTCCATATCCCCCAATAGGGCAGTGGATTCTCTGTTGGCACAGGTTGCTGTTTTGCTTTTTTTAGAGCGCGAGAACCCAGCATTTTTTAAAACTTGACTGTTCTTTGCTTTGTGTTGCTACATATGATGGGGGGATGTCTTTACCAAGTACTTACCACTATGAATTACCACTATAGATTACCAGTCTTACCGACTGAGTCTTGCTGCCTTGCAGGATATTTGTTTGTAGCATGCTAGTAGCACCAATCACTGATTACATATCCATTGCAAGCAACTGATGGTTTTGCCTTACCATTGTTCTAAGGGCTGTTGGCCGTGACATCTCTTGGGGATGTAGTTTGATGATAAATTTTGATGGTACTTGAAGTTCAACACCACTCAGCAAACTGTTTGATTTCCAACGTGTAGCTAAAAGGTCTTGCCATTGGAAGGCTCCAACCAGAAAGTCAAACGATGCAGGGTTTTGCAGAATGTTTCAACTGTACTCGTTTCTATGGGAATCCGTGGAGGCTCCCCAAAAAGTTGTAGTGCCATCCGACAAAAAGAATAGTGAAGATGGCATACTGGCGTGTTTCACAAGTAGGGACCACATGCATGGAATTTGAGGAGCTGCAAATTATTAGACATCCCCATATCATGAATGGATATTACTTGGCTGATCATCCAACTCGATGTTTGAGTGAAGCCGATCGAAACTATGATTCAAACCTTATTTGTCTATATCCATCCCTAGTTGAGTGACTCATGGTTTCGGAAAGGATGGGTTAAGCGACATATTTACCATTTCATTGCTATTCGCCAAGTGGACTGATGAAATTCCCCATCACTATGAATCCTGTTGCTCCTAATTGCAATGCTCACTTCCTTTGGCATTTTCCATCTTTATTTTCCCTGCCATCTTTCCGGAAAGGTTTGTGTGTTTTTAAAATAAAGCAGATTTAGTGACAAATTGTCGGGAAAGGCACTGACAATTACTGACTTACGCCCGTCAAATGTATACGGCAACGCTTACACTTCAATCGCCAATGTCCTTGGCCATGCTCAACCAACGGTTCAACCCGCTTTGCCGTCTGAGTATTTGCTATGAACCCCCAGTTTCCCCTATTGCATGGCGCTATTTCTCACTGAAGTTTCCTTGTTGAGAAGCAGGATAGGTCTTTTTTTTGCTGACCTACTGTGGGGATGATATTCGTTGAATGAATTAGATGAGTATCCTCTCTACCATGTTATGAAATGGCTCGACTATGGTGGAATGATCCGCCAACAAGTAATGAACAGAGTATACAAATAATATCAAAAAATAGATCAAAACATCTGATAGTTGTTATTTTAATCACTTGTAATGAGTGACTCTTAAAAGGCAATGTAAAACAAGTACTTTGTATCTTACGTTTCACTTCCAGAGCCTTGATCCAAGGCACAGCAATAAGCACAGCCACAACCGGAAAACAAACCAGTTCAGTGGCCAGGTTTAAGAATCAGAGCATGATGAAAGACAAATAATTCATAGTGACCAAGTCATCATGAAACAAGTTGAATGTTGATGTTTGGGGGATACAATGGCCATGTTTTACACTTCTCAGTTGCTCATCACCTGGATGCCACATTTTTTTGTGTTAGGCCAATGGCCAATGCTCAAGGTGCGCGGGCGTGGTTTGCAACCTCAGAAGCTTGTGTCCGACTGATTCACTTGATTTTCTGACCTTATATATATATATATTTATATATATATATATATGGTAATTGACTGTAGAAATTTGGTACCAAAAAATGCGTAGGATCTCCTCAAGTTATTACCCATGGGGCCCCAAATTCCTGGAGAATCCTGGAGTGATTATCAGCAGCTGGCCTTAAACCAGCAAAGTAGCACCATGAAATGGATTTAAGACAATGCTACATTCTTTGCATGTGTGTCCAATGTAGTTGTATATCTATTTTCAGTTTGAAATAAATATATACAATATTCTTTGCAATGTATTTGCCCGCCCAAATGCCCCCCATCTTTTCCTACTAGATCGAACTGTGACTGAAAAAGGTGTTTCAACAGGATGAAAGGAAGATGGTCGTGTCAGAAAAGGTAGATATACAAAAGGAATTACACTCCCTGAAACTAACATCGAACCTGAATGGATGATTGGAATACTAGTTTCCTTTTGGGAACCGGCCTATTTTCAGGTGCTATTTTTAGTTTCAGTGGAGTGTACCAAGTCTAATTTTTCCCCTAATCGACCATACTCCACACAGGAGATCCCTTAAGTTGCGCCCGTGTGGTGCTGGCCAACGAAGATGTTTTGAAGCAGTCTTCCAAGGCACTGGACATGTGGCAAGTAACTAATCCTCTGCCTCTGAGACTTCAACTCGCTCCAAAAGAGAGAAAGGGAATTCTAACTTGGTCATCCAAGATACTGCCTAAGACTAAAGATCATATATACATTATGTATACTTTGACGCGGCTTCTTCAGACGTTTGCTTTGATGGATCTAAGACAGACTTGAGAAACTAGAGAACTATGAACTGCACTGCATCCTGATTGATGGAAAAGAATACATCGATCTTTCCACATGTGGAAAGGTGGATTGATGAGTTGTTTATCAAAAACTTGCTACCCATCACTTTTAAACCAACAAAGGGTCGAACCAACATAAATCAACAAATCTCATCAATGCATTGCTTCATGTTTTATTGTATGTGGAATCTACGATGTATTTACGTTGTTGTGTTTTGAACGCTGGAATTTCCCAAAAGAACCGCAGCGCTAGGCGATTTCAGCCGCCTTGAAACTGCTTGGTCGATGGATGTCGGGAAGATGCCCACGTGGTCAGGCATGGATGCTGTGGAAATGTTATGTTGGATTTTTTTTGGGGAACATCCTGGTATCCTCTGAATAAATGGTTGTACATGATTTCCTAATGTAGTGACCTGATGCTGTGTGTGTTTTGGATGTTTGCTGAGTAACTTTTGCTATGTTGGATGTTTGCTGGATGTGTTTTGTGATGTTTTGGAATGGTTGAGCAGAATGAGTTTAAGATCAGATTTGGAGGAGTGGTCCCACATTGCAACTGCATCCCGGCTCTTGGGACTCCTAGCACTACTTACACTGTTTCTTGTGTGACGAAGCATGTCTTCCTGTTTGGCCAGTGCCTTATACTGTAACCAAGATGCATTCCTAGCTTGGTAAAATTGTCATTCTCGCTGGAAATAGACATCATGTCTCCATGTGAACTTGACCGACTGAGATCATTGTTGGGACTTATATATCTTTGGAATGTGAAAAAAATTGATGCTCGTGTAGCAACTTTACATGCTGGGTAAATTAGGGATGGTCATCAATCAACCCAATAGAGATATATCCCGCACCTGGTAATTATAAAAAACTCTCTCAAAAATAGGATGAACTTTGGAAATCCTATCAAATCTCATCTAGAACAGTTCAGCTGCATTTTGACCACCATGAACTTAAAACCATGGACTGGGTGCAGTCATCATGACATTCTTCGAGGAACCCTTGGTGTTGATCAACATGTTGGGTGGAATGTTGCGTTCGAGGGGATGTGCCTCGGAGTTTACACGTCGTGCCTCGCAGTGGTTGGGAGAGCTGGGTACAGGGGTTCCAGATAGACTCATTGACACATTGATAACCCAACTTGCTGTTGAACTGGAATTGACCCCAAGAAACTGAATATCAATATGTTTGTTTTGGGTATATTTGGGAAATAAGGAAACATAAATGTTTTAAACATCAAACATAGTTTGTATATGATGGTACCAAGAGGTAGCATCAAGACACCCTATGGCTTCTCACTTCTCAATGGCCCCTCTAGTTTGTGCTGACGAGCTGTGTTTCCGTTGAAAACAGTTACACTCCCTGAAACTTATATAGCACCTCAAACATTGCTGTTGGAAGATGAGTTTCCTTTCGAGAAGGCCTCCTGACAGGTGCTATGTTGGTTTCACGGAGGGTATTGTAAGGTAACAAAAACAGAAACAAACAAAGCAAAAACACAACAGCGGATGACTTTATGACCTTTGGATACCTATAGAACAATTAATAGAAGAGACCACGATACGGTCACATATAAATTTGGCCCTCCATGTTTTGATGGCTGTTCAGGCCTATCATAAGATTGATGACTGGTTGCACCCAGCTGCCTTCCTGTACTGCACCTGAAAAGCATTCCTTTAGCGGCTATGTTTGTTGTAGCTACAGTCGTATCCAAATCAAATTTCATGGAAATTCGACAAAGCAAAGCACGGAACATTGAGAGAATTTTGAAGACACACCTCTCGGTTTGGAGGAATCTGCATTTGAAATGTTTGATCAATGGTTCTGTCTTTCAGAATTGGGAATCTATATAGTATCAGCTGATTTCCTGATAACACTCAGATTTGTTGGGAGATTTGCTAATCTTGAGATATACCCAAGTGTTTTCCTTGCATTCTTGTTGTTTTGGGGATGGAGAAGACAGTTGTGATCGCCAGCAGATTGGCCCTATGCTGCAGACTTTGCCTTTATACAACGGGCACGGGTCCCTAGGGTCCCTAAACCCTGTGGGCTATGTTGGTTGTTGGAAGTGCACGAATGTCAGACCCACGGGTGATTAGATTGATGATGATCTATCACTTCCCACACTATTTCCAGCTGTTGTAAGGAGCCCTTATGCATACCCCACTCCAATTCCTCTAGAAAATCAGGTGGGTTGACCCTTGTATAACACAACTTTTTTATACTGTACTCCTCCTATTTTTCTTGATTTTGCATTATTGGCAGTATAGGTTGATCATTGGATTTTCTAGAGGTTGTTTTTTGGATGTAATTAACATTGCTCCAAGGTCTGGTTTCTGATTTTCTAGTGTTTTTAGTGGGTCTCTTTTAGAGAGTCCCAAACCGTCTTCTTATTTTGTTTGGTGTTTTGCAGGTTTGTGATTTTCTAGAAGGTGTGTGGCGGTATTTCTAAGGAACACGCATTTTCTAGTAAAAATGCTCCCTCTAGAAAATCACAAACTTTGAGAATTTTCTTTAGAGAATCCCAAGCCGTCTTCGTATTTTTGCAGTTGTTTTTTCCGGTGTTTTGCAGGTTTGTGATTTTCTAGAAGGTGTCTGGCGGTATTTCAAAGGAAAACTAATTTTCTAGTAAAAAAAGTTCCCTCTAGAAAATCACAAACTTTGAGGATTTCCTTTAGGGAATCCCAAACCGCCCAACCGGTTCTCACGGGTCACTAGAAAATCAAACGCCCAACCTGTTTTTGCTGGAACATCATCACCCGGCTGGCCTCTAGAAAATGGTGTGTTTTTTTTGGAAGTCATGCACATGTAAAACTTTTTGGTTTTACAAATTTACCTTTTTGGCAGCCGAGGTTGTGATTTGATTTTTCTAGAGATGAATCTTGTTGAGTGCTGGCAATGGTGCACCAGAACAAGTGGGTTGGACATTGGATTTTCTAGAGATGTTTTTAGATATTTTTTGGGGTAGGTTTCTGATTTTCTAGAGGGCGCACCCCGTAGGTTTCTGATTTTCTAGAGGGCGCACCCCCCAAAACCTGGTTTCTAACTAGAAAATCCAAAACACAACCCGTCTATGCTATTGAAGTGGGGTATCCCTATGCTACCTCCCACAGGAGGTTCATTCACAGGTCCATTTTAGTGCAGAGGTAGTCCCTGCAATCCAAACATCATTGAGCTTCAGAAACCTATTATGCCAATGTCAGATTGACAGTAGGTTTCTGTTTATGTGGGGTTGTTTTTGAAGAAATGTGGTCCCAATAAACAGATATGTTTTTTTCCATGCCAGGTACAGGTAAACCACAGTTGTCGCAGGTATCCAGCTGATGCCAATGCCCCAAGGTTCATGCTCCTGTGATGGATGCTTTGCATGTGTCAAGGTCACGAGGCTCCACAACGTTTTGCCTTGGAAGAAAGATTTCATTTGGCAGCAGAAGTGGAAAAAAAACACGTATGCAGCATGGATGTAAGTCAACTTGGGGAAAAACATATGTATTTTAGTATCATTTCAATTTGAAATCAATTCGGGCCGTTGGATGTGAACATGTTTATGGCAGGACAGAGTAGCAGTAGTAGTAGCAGTAGCAGTAGGAGGAGGAGGAGGAGGCTTGCATTCTACTACACGCTTTGGGCACATCTATCATATTGTCATATCTAAGGAAGTAACTTGTGGTATAGCCGTCTTTTCGTGTGTTTCCCTGATCCTTATGGTGTGAATTCTTGCGCACTTCCTACGTGTTGTGGCGTTGAAAGAGAAAGTTCGTTCTAGAATTCTTGTGGCCACTGTTTCCAAGGAAACATCCAGGTTGGTTTGCAAAGGTGCTGGACCTCTAGCACTCTAGCAAGTGTAGTCTCAATGCTGCAATACTTGCCATGAATGTTTGATAAAACCCATGGGTTGGATTTCGAAGGCTGGATGGGGCCTCATTTTGCCAGGTGACATTCTCAGTTCTGTGGCGGGTTTGGCCACAAGCTTCTTCGCAGATGCATTGGAGGGTGGGGAAGCTCGAAAAAGGTGGAATTGGGGCGAAATTTGGATTTGATGTTTATTTATGAGTCATATGATTTATAATTAAAGAATATCAAAGACTTTTATCCATTTATTCATGACAACTGCTATATTATACTCTAATTAGTTACTTCACTCACTTTCGTGCTTCGGGACGTCCACAGAAACACGTTTTCCACCCCTAGTGTCATTGTTGAAAGGGATGAGCGATCGGCAGGTCAGGGCGGCCGGGCGCTGCAGTATTGTTTGATGTTTGTTTATCGGTTTGTCGGGAAGCAGTTGCGGCAAAGGAATTTGTGACGACTGTAATGGTGTGTGTGCGTGGTTTTCGGCTACTCAAGTATTTTCACCTTCTTCGCTACCAACCCTGCCCGTGTACAGGTTTACAGATAGAAATAGAAACCGGGATCTTTCACGAAGATGTATATTATGTACATAAGTTACATAGGGGTTACTTGTGGGTAGGCTAAACCAATGCATGGAACTCGTGTCATTAACATTCCAGGTGTCAAAAGTAAAGAAGCATAAATTAACACATATATTCAACACAAAACCACGAGATGCGCACAGAAAAAAGCAAAGTATTTTTATTAATATGTGCTTCCAACTTTCCCGTTGCTTGGCAACGTCGCCCGAACTGGTTGCCACCTGTGGCTTAGCTGTTGAAGAAAAAATGACTCGCCTCGGCCGTGGCCGCTTCCATGTCTGGGTGGTGGCAGTTTTTTGTGGAGCCTTGGCGGGTTGATTGAGCGGTAAAGGTTGCATCCTTTTCGACAACAACAACAACAACAACAACAACAACAACAACAACAACACCTGGAAACACAAATGCAAGCATATTTTTGTTTAATAGTGTTACCTGCTTTATGGTGTGTATTGCTTAGCCATGAAGGGTGTTTAGCATCCTTCAACCATAATTCTGCAACAGCGATGTTGAATGCGATAGAGCTATTTGGATCTATCGTGTTGTCGCCAGGGTTGGGGTTGATTCCAGATGATTGGGAATGATCTCCCCCCGTGAAATGCGATCATTGCTTACTGAATGTTCCAAAGACAGATGGTTCCTGCAACATCAGTTGACTTTTCCACTGTGCCTCCATGTCCCTAATTTGATGTTTTTGGGTTGGGCAAACCTTTGGGACGCAATGAACATGTCTTTTTTTCCACTGGATTTTCTCCTAGTTTTCCTTGAGGTCATGCGGCTATCAACTTCAGTCTGACAGGAGGGCCATGAAAGTTTGTTCCCGTTGGGAGGGGCTGGGGGGGTTGCATTTCCGTGTTCAGTTCTGACAGGTGGCCCACAGCTGATGTTGGACCGAACTACTAGGTCTTGAAATGATTTCTCATTATGGTCATTGTTACACCTCGAAATTTGACGCCCCATAGTACTGTGACATGTGAAGAATCTTGGAAGACCCTGTGCATTTGAACATGACATGTGCCTGCGCATAAAATGATGCTTGAAAATACATGACATACAATGCCTATATGTACAGTACATATATGCAAATATCTGCCACAACAGGGACATAACCCTTACCATGCTATGAGCAAAACTCCAATTCTGCCAGGCTCTTCCTGGCGTCATCCACCCCCACGGAGCTTGGGCACTGCAGCCGCCGCCGTGTTGGATAGCAGCTTGCCGAGGGTTGAACCAACGTCCCAATTCCTCGTTTCGTTTCGTTTGGTGTTTGTTGTATGCTTTTGTTTATTAGTATTTCACGGAAAGTCTAGTATTCAAGTGTGTGGGGGAGGGGATATTTGATATTGGATGTTGTTCTTCGTTTTGCAACTTATAGAGTAGAATGCAACAGTGTCACTCTGGCCACTGTAGTACTTACAGTACCTGAACAAAATATGCATTACAATTTCACCAGAGACATGTTAAACCAATGCATGGGAGGCAGGTGCTATATACCTTCGGCCCTGTTGTAGCTTGATATGATCAAGTCATCTTGACATGGTCCCAGCCAATTCGAGCCATGTGTGGTTGCAAATGGGTACATTTGTTTTTTTTTGTGTTCTATTTCGCCACATCCATTCGTATTGGTAATTTACACACATTCGGAAAATTACCGATACATAGCATTCATGATCATGATTTATGTAGAAGTACCAGTGCAGAATTACCATTATATTAGTATTTGTATACCGTATTCACTATTATGTATGCTACTTGCAGGCACCTTGAAGCACTGAGTCCGATCTTGCTTGGCCAAGGAAGTGATGCCTTGAAAACCTTGGGTCCCTCGGAACGAAGAAACTGCCGCTCCAAACTTCCAGAATGTCTAAACCCTTTAATTTGGAGAGTTATATAGAAAATGGAACTTCACAAAGATGTTTGTTTGTTTGAATTGTTTGTGCTGTGTTTAATTTAAAGTTTGATGATGTATGGTAAGGATCTAACATGAAGTGGACCTGGATTGACGTTGTCACAAGGGTTTTGAAACTGGACAAATAAAAAACCTGTTGAATTAGGGATTTGGCTGTTGACGTCCATATATGGTGCATATAATTCCCCCCGGTGAACTGCCCATCCGCGCTGCAAGGCTTGGAGGGCAATCAGCTGACAGCCAGCTTCAGCGACGACGAGTTGAAGAAAGCCTATCGCCAAGCGGTACGCCGGTCGCACCCTGACGCCCCAGGAGGTGCTTGCGGCCCAGCTGGGAAAACGAAGTGGGAGTGGATCAGCTTGTCTCCTGGGAACAAGACAATGAAACTAGCAGGTGGTATGGATGAATGCCGGTTCTAAGTTGTTGTTTCAGAAATATAATAAGCACTAAATATAATATTCATACAACTGGCAGGCGCCTAAGGTTGGAGAATCATTAGAAAAACAACCTTTTGTAAGTGTTTGGTTGGTGAATGTTGGTTGTTACAAGCCGCCCTAATTCTTGACAAATCTACACATCATCCGGAACCCCGGAACGGTCAGCAGGTAGCGCCAAGAAGTTGCAAAAGGTGAAAGTTTCTCGGCCAAACATCACCTTTGCTGGGTTTGCCCGTAAGACAATGTTGGCTGATGTTTGGCATTTTCGTGCTGCACAACAATTTTGTATTTAAGATATTTGTTTCTGTATGCAATATATACATATATATATAGTTCCTGTATGATATATAGATGTCGGTGGGAAACTTCATAAACATGAGAGCTTTTGAAGTTGACTGGCATCACAACCCAGATGTTCTTTTTTGATTCATACAGCCCAACACCCTGACGGAGTGCGGGACAAAGATAAAATGTATCGTCTCATACAGACACTGCAAAGGTTTCCATTACAGTCCCCTCCGATTTGGATAAGTGGTCCACAATGATCTACAACATGTCACTACAGACGACAATATCTAGAACATAGATAGATAATGTGCAAACATATATTCAAAGAATCATATATGATTTTTACTTCGGTCCTACATGTATGTTTATATATATATATGATATAATTATATACATATATATGTAAGTATATAGATGTATGATTCATAGAACTCAATGATCTATATCAAGGCTTCATCCCTTCTGAGCAACTAAGGACGCATACGATTACCTTATGACTGCTCCAAGCATAAAAGTCTGGGATGAAGGCAAGCGCCAATATGGCTCCAACGGTAGCGTTGGCGGTGGACCGGGGTTTCCACAGCCGGATGCTGCACGCAAGTCCAAACCTAGACCCAATGCTATGCGAAGAGAGGTTGGAATGATTGGACGGGGACGGTGTGTGTGAAATAAGTTTCGGAGTTGTGGGATTTGTGGATGTAGGTTGGTATAGAAGACACGAAGCAGTGGCCAGTTTATAGATATCAAGGCGGAAATGTCAAGAGAAATTGCCACCTTTGATTTCTTTGTTTCTTTTGAAGATGATGTTGCATGCAGTTGAGAATGAATTTTTAGAAACTTGGAATCTTGGAAGATTTTTGGTTCTTTGATTTCCCATTTTTTGAATGGACCTTCCCGTCTTCGTTTGGCCCCACGGCTAGCCGCTGGAGGTGATTGTGGGTGGTATCGTGGGTGCCACGTTGCTGTCCATTGCCATCGCTTCGCAGGTAGTTTCCACCGAAAAACGCGATGCCACTTGGTTTGGTTGGGTTGGAGGGTGGAGTACCGGGGCGGAAGGATGGTGGGATGGTGGATTGGTTATGCAACCAAAGTGGGAAAGGATAGACAAACGTGATTTTCTAGGACTGTATGAGAGTCTTAGAGTTGATAAATGGGGATTCAATAGTTTAAGGTCATCAAGAAGTTTCATTTTTACAGCTTCACTCAGCTTCGCCCTTTCCTTTGAGGAATACTTGCGAGGCTATGAATCTGGTGAGATACTTGGCCTTCACAACAAAGGATGGGAATCCTGTGGGAGTGTCCCAAGCTATTTGACTCGGGACAAGATGAAGATACTATAGAAAAATCATGAAAAATCCTTAAATTACCACATGTGATTTTTCGCTGTTGTTTGAAATCCATGACATTTATAGGCAATTCCCTCCCATTCCAAACTGGCTGTTTCACCAAGGACTGGTGAAACACCCGAGGGTTTGGAACCAGGAAAACGATTACCTCCTGTGGTTGCGCAAGGCAAATTCGTTCGTGGCCAGGAGTATCTACGATCTGCAGAAGTGGCCGAAGGCTCCCGGTGTCAGGCGCCCCCCTGGGGGGTGGCCGGTGGCCGATACCTGTGGCCATGAAGTGTGCAATGTGGTAACTCCCACAGGCATGTCAGACAAAGAGATCATGCAGCCAAGTGGAAAAGTCAATAAAGTTTGCCATGTCTCATTTTGGTTTCTTTGCTAGAGCAACATCTTAAGATGTTTGGATCTGTTAGCAATCATTGATCTGTGTTCATTCATTCATGGTTAGCCAGCTACTCAAGGTGCTCTTGCTGGGTGACTTTCTGCCTGGTGGCGAGCGAACACTTGGAATGGGCACTCGAGAACGGGCCCTTGCTTTGACCAAGTTGCTGTTTCTCGGCATATGGAAAGCTTGAGAATCGTGAACATGGGCAATCACCGTACTACTATACAAGATCAGGGTTCCGTTGATGATAAAGGTTCATGCTACCTTGCAAACCATCCAAAGCACAGAATGGAGCTTTGTGCTCAAGGGAAGGGCCTTGGATCAGTGCAAATAACGTAGTTGCATGGCAATGGACCAAGTATTTGTGATTGCACGAGATCATTTCAAGCTGCATGTTGTCATGGTTTTCTCAGTTCTCCTTGCCACTCATTGTCTAGAATATGCTTCGCATCCATCCTGCACCATGTCTCACCACGTAGTGTCCATTACTATCATTGTCATCTTTATCATCGGTGTCGTCGTCATCATCATCATCATCATCATCATCATCATCATCATCAGCATCATCATCATCATCATCATCATCATCATCATCATCATCATCATAATC
>DF239445.1:0-60000 GCA_000507305.1 Breviolum minutum Mf 1.05b.01 | reverse complement strand
ATAGGACCTTGACACATGTTGTGTATTTTTAGATATACACATATAGACATGAATTTTGTTCTGAGGGCTGAACCCACCACCAACCATACTGCTGTAAGCAAGATAGCACAAAATTATTTTCCAAATGCAATTATATATGTTTGTTCATGATTGTTCATGTCTTTTGGGACGCCAACTGCTCAACAACCGAATAGCTCCCACTTCATGAGGAATCAAAAGAGCTGTAATTACTCCTGAAGGCAATTAGTAGGCCATTTGAGGAGATCACAAAAGCTGAATTTGCTTTTCTTTCCCAGTTCAGCAGCATTTTACTCCCAAGGACTTGACCCAAGTTGCCCAAAATCTGCGGCGACTGGAAGACAACGGCGCAGATATTCGGGAACCAAGATCACCATATCTCATGTATCTAGGCAGAAAAGTTGAACAAGAAATGAGTGGTTGAATGTCGTGGGGGTAACCCACTATTTTGCACCTAAAGTGAAGTGTTGCAATAGTTTTGTCCAAGGAGGTGAATAACTTCAAAGACCTCAAGTTCAATAGAGACTGAAACGGTGAATGTTGGTGTTTGTCAGATGGCATACATTTAGTTCCAAGAATCTCTCCAACAAATCCTTTCACAAATCCCTGTACGTGTTACATACAATACATTTGTACAACTCTTTTGAAGCAGCCCCATTCCCATGTTATCAATGTGTGTTTAAGCCATGATTCAAAATTGATTTCACTGATAGGGTAGCCAATATCATCCAATATCACTGATCGGGTACCCTTTCCCTAGGTTCGGTGGAGGTGCTGTGTTGCGCTTTCAGAAGGATGAACCTGAACAGGACATCCCGTCTTGTCATTGACACTTCGAAAACATGGTGCGTGAGACGTACTCCCAGGGTTGTATTTAAGTATATTACAAATAGATATAGATTAGTAAAGTGTAGATATTAATCATGATTCATATAATTCGGGGTTTGTGTCATGTGTTCTCCTCAACCTACACATGGGATACACTGTTAATTTAAAATGAAGATATATTTGTTGCGATTCACCTCATCCAGCGGGTTAACACGTTGGGATCTCACTCCGACAGGAGCTATTGATGGTGCCATCACAGCGTTTGTTTGTAGCGAGCTCTGAATCTTGGATGACGAACAGCTGAGTTGGGGGGCAGCTCTTGTCTTTGGTATCCAAAGTTTGAGACTATTCCTGTTGGATTGACAGATTTTTTTTGTCAAGAAATGTTGATGTCAGATTTGCTGATGTTTCCTGTTGCGTTTGAGCTTCGAAACTCATGAGGACGTCCTTTTTGAAAGGAACATGAGGTTGTATTAATTTGCTATTGAAACATATTGAAATCTATTTGAGGACCATGAATCAATATCAATGATTGCAGCCAGTCAATGTTTTGAATTTTTCGGTGACTCTCACCATGATGCTTGAAGTTTGGTTTGGAAGAACCAATCTTTGGAAGTGGCCGCAAAGCTTGCTGGTTCCTTGCAATCAATTGTCTTTGGGTTGGTAAAATCCACAAAAAACCAGCAACAGGCAAAGACACGTTTGGTTGGCATTTGGCGTTGGGCCACTTTGGGCCACTTCCAAGATCACCTTATTTACAAGCCATCACACAACCAAGCTAATGACCGTGTTATATAACATGACGGATAATTGAATCAATAGGAGCCGTGTATCCAAGTACTGACTTTGTTCCGGTACCATTTTGTTTTAGATGATGCTAGTGAATGCGAAGAATTTTGCTTCTTTGGGACTGTTGCGGGAGTCCGGATTACCTATCTCCAGAGATCCGATTTAGTAAGTTGTACTATGTCCAAAAGGACTTGACATTCTATTACCTTTCTTCCCCTGCTCACAGCCTTCAGAGATTCATATATAACACCTTGGGACGTTAGGGTTGTTATAGACAGTAGACCACTTCTGATGCAACAATAGTATAGACAATCTTTAAAAGCAACGCCTTCTTTTCTCCAGGATTTCGATCCGTTGGGTCCGAAGACTTTGTCAGAGATGCACAAACCGACACTTTTCAGAACTGGTTTGGGGATGCAAGAGGGGTGTTCATGAGGTGGAAGGGAGGGATGCTTAGAGGTAGAGACCTTGTTTTTTTTGAATGCGGTAGAGACTTGTGAGTACTTTTGCCTATGTCCTTCATGGGGAAGTCGAGCATTCTATTTTGGGATCACGTATTTTGGCAGCTATAAAATGCCATTACAAAACAAGATTTTGCGGCAAAGGGATGTATGCCGCTGACTCAGCGTTCTGAAGTCTCGTTGAAGGGCAAGAATTTGCCTGCTATCTATTGAATACATCGGACTTCTTTGAGGCTTTTGTATGCTTTTGTGCTATAGCTGAATCAGATGGGATCTTCCTGCATCTTTCTGTGTCGTTTTTGACTTCTTATCCTGTGTGGAAGAAAACCTATCGATGAATGAACTCAGACAAATCCACACGTCCCATTTTCATGTACTTCTGACAAGCAGATCCAGGTATACATCCTACGAGTTTCAGAGTTCAATGTTTTGAGTTTGCAGGTTCCACGTTTCCTGTATGTAGTTTGAGACTGCAGTTGTGTATCCAGATACGATTCATGTCCCAAAACGTGTGTATGTGAATGTGTGATTGGTTATCAGTGAAAAAAGGAACAGTATCTATATATTTGAGTCCAGCTTTGACAGGATGTTTTTTTCTTTGAGGTATGTCATCATGGCAGAATAGAACTAACCCCACCTTTTTTGGGGGCTAAACGATCCATTGCATCCTCCATGTCTTTAAAAGGAACCTGGTGATCTTTGATTTGACGAAGAACCAGTGGGACGAGTTGAAGACGGCATTTTCGCTTCAAACAGGCGGGCAGGGTACAGATTTATCCTTGAATCACTGATGGAAGGCGCTTTTCAAGATAGACATTAATGCATAGGGATTGAAAGTGGTTCAGACTTTTGATCATGCAAACTGGCCAAAGTGTTTCTGCAGGTTTCTAATATGTGATAAACTGTTGTCATGTTTGCATGATTTGGACTGAACTTGAGTAAGGGCATTGGCTATCCAATGCACAGTGCATATTTTTGAGTGCAAACTGTTTCAAGCATAATCATCATAACCATCATACAGACTGTACTCATCATAAGCATGTTTGTCATTCATTGTGGCGGCGTCCAAAAAAAAAACAGTCACAATTTGGTCAGTCATTTTGCCGAAAGTTGGTGATCCACTGAAGTGTGTAATAGATGTACAGCTACGAATCGTGGCTGGCATCCTGGAAGGATCGGATCACCTCAGATGGTGTTTCACCGATAGGTCCAATGATGCAGGAACATCCGATAATTTTCCATCGTTTACCAATCTTTCCAACATGTCTACCCAGATTATCCTTAATGTGTTTTCCCATACTGGGTAGAATGTTTTGCTTATTTGGCCCAAAATCCATTGTTCAGATGCCCAACATTTGACTGAATCAAAAAGCGACATCATTCCAGACCTCACGGCTGGAATGGTAGGTAGTTCGGCTACAGGGGATCCTCAATTAGGTGACCTGAACGTATTTGGAGGTTGATGCAAAATTGCCATTCACTGGGGGTAAGTTGACACGTTTAAAAGGGGTGCTTATTTTGATGAGTATCAAACTTCCCCGTGTTTGTACAGGGAAAATCGACCCTTCAAATGGGTATGGTCAAAGACATCTGGATGCCACCCCACGATTCCCTTCCCCAAAAATGGGCTCGTGACACATCCCTCGTGATTCACAGGGAATCTCATCGCAGCCAAAGAGTTGGACTCTGAAGAGATGAGATCCTCCTTGTGCCTCGCTGTTGGGATTGGTTGGTTTCAGTTGGACCTTGGATCCGCTGTGTTTTTTGTTGATAATTTGACACGTGCCTTTTTAACGTTTGTTGGCCGTTTGGGATGGTTCCAGTGTGCCGAACTTCAAAAGCTTTCCAGGACGTCCTGGGGAATCAAAAGCTTACTTTCACGAGTTTCCATGTTGCGCTTGTAATTTGCATGTGAAGTTGCTGTGCCACAAGCATCATTTTTGTTGGAACCATGGCATGAGAGGTATTAGTCCGAAACATTGGAAAAGGTACGGAAAAAAATGGCCCATCCTTCTCGCAACTGGTGGACGTAGTTTTGGGTCAAGCAACCTCACAACCTCAGTGGTGACTTCAATGACTTGGTTTCGATCAAATACCTCAGCTCACCAAGATTCTGCAGAGCTATAGTTTTCCTGTTCTTATTTCAATCTTTCTCAGCTGTTGATCCTTTTTGCGATGTTCTATGCTGAGATAGGGTGATCCATAGGACAAAACTGGTTCGGCTGCAAAGTTGTTCAAAGCCAATTCGGTGTGTTACACAGGCAGAGCCTTAGACTTTGAATGTCCCTCTCATACATCTAATATATATATATACAGAATACATATAAATACATAATATGCATATTTCTGTATACATTATTTACCTTGTATACCTTATACACATGTAGATATACATATCAATTGGAAGATGTTGGAGACATACCTAGTTTACAATGTATACTTTATACAATATCACTTTTGCCACATGATGTCCTGCCTGGACTGCAAGGCAAGGGGCCCTGGAAGATAAACCGGAAAGCACAAATTCCACTGAGAGTCCATAGGCCTTCCAAGTAAGAAGTTCTAAAAGCCTGCTTTGATCTTCGGATCATGAGCTGTTTAGATTTGTCAAAATATTGTGATGTTCATCGTTACAAGGGGATTTGCATCTCAAAAAGGTATTCGATCTAAATATATGTCATGTTTTTTTGGATGGAATCATCTTTGAGAACATCCACGGGCAACATAGATGTATATTAGCGTACATTCTCTTGACGTTTCCAAAAGTGAGAAGTGTGTTTCGATGTTTTTTCGTAAATTCCATATTCCTATTTTGAACACTGCGATTTGAGTATATTCCTATGGATCTTTTGAAACCGTAAGTCCTCACAGCTCAAATATTTGCAATATCCATTCTCAGTGATCGGCGATTCTAGTCAAACATGATTTGATCTTAGCAGATGATTATCCAAGCATGATCTCAAAGTAATCTTTCCAGGTTGAATGTCAGTCGTAGAATGTTATTTGAATCCCTATTTCTATCACCTATGATCCAGAACCACCCCTCACTACTGCTACTGCTGCCCTAGCGGGCCTTTAGACCAGAGCAAATACTGTAAATTGGCATGCTGGGCCTTGTGAGAAACCAGACCCAGATGTCGACAGTGCTTGACGTGTTCATGAGCTGCATTTGGGAGTGTGTTCTCTTCCATAACAAAAGAACTTCAACACCACAGAAGACGCACAGAAGCAACTTTTCGGCGATTTTGGCAATTTTGTGCTTTTTGTTGGCAGTTTTTGCATGCATGGGTTTAGATATACTTGTCAGGCAGTGTTTAGGGTTGCTGTTCAGCTAAAGGTGCTGAATTCAGCTGAAAGTTCACACAAAGTTGGGCGGGACAATCTCTCGTCTCTCGCTGGGTTTTTCCTGCAGATGCTGATGCTGCCAAAAATTGGTGTGTTGATGACATTGTGACAGATTCGGGATTCAAGTAAAGGTAACAGGTATATTTATATACATAATATTTACATACTGTACATACAAATATGTATTCTTATGATTTCTTATGTGCATATTGCATACTATATAAATCCTTGGAGGTCATGGGTTTTACATTGCTTTTGTTGGTGATCAAAAAAAATCAGATTGTAAGCTTGGCATAGAATCGGCACGTTTCGCAGCACCATCTGTGCCAGCAAGACCAGAGACGTGTGGCAGTGAAAGGAACAGTGAAAAGAAGCGGCTGCAAGGGGTTTTGCATACATAAGGGTAGTAGGTTCTAGTCTTACATGGTATGATGTCTCATGAACATCCAAGATGTATTTTGTTTGAATTTGACAATGGGACAATGATTTGGAAGGAGCCTGACAATATGATGGAGATTGACAGAGTTTTTGCTTCTAACAAGTACTGTAAATGCTGTTCGAAAGACACGGAATATGACAAAGGAGTGTCGAAGCATTTGAATGAAGGGACAGGGAGTACGGTTCAAGAGATCGTATCAGTGTGCCCAGGAAGTATAATGTTGTGGTGGTGTACAGTGTGATTGCACAGCCCGCATTGAAATTGCGTCTGTACAGAGTTCCCGCAGGCATCATGCAGCATATATACTATATATATATACGACAGAGTGTCTTTAGTGATTTTTCTAGAGAAGTGTCAGCCTCGAAAGCTTTCCTCAAAGAGAGAGACCCTTAACCTGTGTACGAAATCATGGAGAGGAATGGCTCGTTTTAGGACATGATGACAGTATTGATGGTCAAAAAGCCATTAACCCTCATGACAACATCTTCGTGAAATGTTTTCTTTGCTCATGTGATCTTCCAATTATCCCAAATCTCCAGTGATCAGGTCTGTCTCTTGCCACCGAAAGGCGAGCAAATGGTCAAAATCGCCGGGGAAAAGACTTTCAGATTTCTTCCCTGGATTCAAGATCTCGATGATTTTCAGATAGTCATGCTAGTTTGATTTGAATCATTTGTAGATAGCCGACTTGTTTTCAATGTATAGCCGACATCTTCGTTTTATCCAATTTTTGCCTTGACTGGTTGATTTTGGCTTCATTGCTTTGTTGACCTGCACCTGTGCAGCATATCCTTTTTAAGGAGTCAGGTTTTTTTTCATGTTTTGTGGTAGGCGAAATCGCCAGGAAGCAATCAGGCACTTGACACTACATCCCTAAAAGACATGATTTACGGTAATGATAAGAAACTCAAGTATCTCTGATAATGCGCTCCATTCAAGTTTCGGGTGGGAGAATGGCAGCAAGTAAAAAGTAGCTCATGTTGTCCTTTCAGTTGTGCTTCATGGTTGGTTAACACCTTTTTTTTTGCTCTCCTACTCACATCAGAACATTAAGAGGAATGTACTGAACATGTTAAATGTTTATTTCTACAGTATCACTTTCAGTACAGGGATTAGTACAGTATCACCTAGTTTAGAGTGCGTAGATCAAATCGCATACAGACACATCTAAAATACTTTGCTGTCAGGTGATCATCCAAAAGGGTAAATAATGTATGTAACCCGCCTTCATTGCCCGGGAGTTGTGTCATGACATTTGCATTGCAGAAAATCCACAGAATCATGGTGATCATCTGCTGAGCAGGTTACCCTGGCAGCGTTCTTTGCATGGGCGTGTTTGGACCTTAGGTCACAAGGTCAAGCAAGGGAAGAATCTCTTCGCAGACGTTTCAATTCATATAGGGATCCAAGCTGTAAATTGGAAAATAATGGTGGATTAATTATTAAATATTACTTGGTGGGATCATTTTTCTTGGGGGTGGGCATTTGGGGGGGTGGGTGTTGTTGGCCCTCAGATCTCGCCTCTCAGTTGCAGCCTGACCTCGATTGCATACCGGTCAGATGGATGTTGATGGAAGTGACACCGGCTTCCCCAGGGAGAGTCTGAAAGAAACCAAAATGCGTAAGCAACAATTGTTGCGAAAATTTTGGGGATTGGAGTTTCCGCAAGATCGATCATTCAGAATCACCGCAGCAGCACCTGAAGATGATTTCTTCCCAGGTCATTTTGGAGGCCAAACGGGATGATGGTGAACTTCGCCTCGTGCCTATGGATCAGGCATGGCAACCTACTTTCAGATTCAAAGTACTAGGTGCCCGTGGCCTACAATCAATCGAAACAGTACTTGGATTTTGTTTTCCAAATATGACTTGGTGCCCTGGCCATGCTAAGTGGATGATAGATTATTATAGTGTTTGGGTACATGTTTTGATGCTGCCCCTTTCAGTAGGTTTGTTTTTTGACTTCAGGAACCTGCAGCATTCGCCTTGACCGCTTGGATTGCTTGGGATGTACAGGTACAAGAGCTCAGGGGGTTGATCCGTTTGGAAGGATGAGATAATATGCAATGCTGATTTAATGTGGATATGCACACAGATGCTGTCCTATACTAGATTTTTGCATGTTTATCGTTTTTTGTTGATCTTATAAAGTGTGTGAACGTATGCTTGACAACTCGTTGAAATGAATTTTCAAACAAACACACATATTGATGATGATGATGATGATGATGATGATGATGATGATGATGAGGACATATGAGGACTATAATCATGCTTAAATCGTGGTTTCGGTCAAGATTGCTCCTGTGAAATCGAGGACACTACTGGGCCACTTGGGACCAAAAGACCCACCTAAGCGGATTTCTGAGTGCAACACATCGATCTAATTGACCACCTTTGCCGGGTCAAATTGGAAACCATCTATCGTTTTTTTTCATGTTTTGTTTTGCATGTTGTTTCCATTTTTTTTCATGATGTTGTTCATAGTTTTCTCTGTGTTTCCATGTTGTTGTATGTTTTTTTTCATGTTTTTTTTCTACGAATTCCTCAAGGGTTCATAAATTTATGGTCCAAGATTTCAGCCAGCACTCACCCAAACGGCGCAGGTGAAGGGAAAGGACTTGGTGTCCACTGGAGAACTTGTTCGACCCGACGTTGTCACCAAAAAAGGGGTTAGATTTTGGTGCATGGAAAGCTGTTAACATTTCCATTGTGCGGATGTGCGTTCTGATTCTGTTCCGGGAGGTTTTTTATAGTAATAGTACATATCTTTGTCATTTATCCAAGTCCACTGGTGTTCAAATTTAAAAGATAACGCTTTCAAACAGCAATTTGTTCACATCATTGTTCGTAACATAAAATTGCTACAAATCAATTATCTTGTTTGGTTGGTGGTATGAGTATGTTGATTTGTCAGATCCGTTTTTCATGAGCTTTGTGATGGTTTTCGATCGAGGGCGACCTTTCTTTCAATACAAGTATGGTCAAAGTGTTTCATGATCAGTGTACCAACATTTGACGTTTGTGCATACTTTCTTGTAAATCCAATAGTCCTTGGCAATGTGCACAATATTAATGTCCTCACAGGGTCCTCTACACTTGATTCTGGATTGTCGGAGTCCCAGGAGTTTTGATTTTGAAAGATTTGATACACTTCTTCAATTTTTGGTTGAAGGGAGAGATGCCTGGGATTGGTTGAGAATACTGCTCCTCGGCAATAAGGTAAAAGATAGATTCATGAAAAAAATCACAGGCTTGGAAAATATGTGTTGTTTCACTGTTTTTTTCCGAGGTTTTGTCATCTATTTTTCAATCCTCAAACCTTACGTCCTACGGAAATCCACCTAGAAATCCACATGATTTCTGACCTTTTCGGTGGCTTCAGCACCTCATACTGCTTGGGTTGGCCATGACAAGTTGCTGCGGGTTGGCATGGTAGATGTGTGTCATCCAAGACATGTCAGACTGGTAGAACGAGAGCAACACAAGCTCGGTAGTTCATAGTACTGGCAGGAAGCCTTTCTGAAATTAGACGTGTTCTTTTTCAGATCACTAGCACATGATTAATCAGTCTATACGAATCTACGTATGGCAGGAAGAGTTTTTTGTTTCCAATTATCCAACAGGGATGTAGTGCTGATGCTGCACGCGTGATTTGATGGATGCGTCCGATGCGTCCGACGGTATCAGTAGTTGGAATTTGCATCGTGCCTGGGCGCATAAATGCAACACTGAGAATGAGACTACGTGGTGTTATGATGGTTCACGTGTTTGAAGCTGAGATAACTTATATAGCGTTGTTGTTTTTTTCTTGTGTTTTCCAACGGACAAGGTGGCTGGTTCTGAAAGTGTACTTCCTTCACGTTTTATATGTTTCCTCCCAAGTCATATCGACTTCACACGGCATCACCCCAAAAGTTAGTAGCATTCCCATGCATTTTCAGAGTTTTCCAGCTTGGTGCATTAAACATGAAATTTCAACAGCTGATGATATACAATAAACACAGGTATAAACACATCTAGGTGGTTTGCAACTCAATTTTTGTTTGGAAGTTTCAGCCCAAACCTTGGAGAAATGATGATCCAATGTGACTTGCGCATATTTTTTTCAAATGGGTTGAGTTTCATTGGGTGTACCCCTAACACTGTACCCATGGTGTTTAGCTGGTGTTTCTTAGGGATTCTTGGGGATTATAACCCATAAATACCCACTATATAGGGATTTCCCATAGGGGGCCCACGTTGGGATCGGGGTACATCCCTGCCTATCCCCTGAGAAACTCAACCACCAACTAGAAAAGGCTCTGGCCTTGGATCTGCAGATGGCTTGGAAAAGACTTTGAGGACGACGTGGATGTTGGGGGGAGCCACCTCGGGGGAGGGTTTACACCATGGGATCCACCCGTTTGTTTGTCTTTTTTTGTTAGATAGATGTTTTTGTGTGGTGAAATACTATTGGTAACTGATTTTTTAGATTGTTATAGCTTAAGATTTATAGATTGTGCACGCTGCAAGGTGACATGACTACATATATGATTTAATGTATGTTGTTTGTCTGGCATCATATGCTTGCATTTTACTGTGTGAATGATAATTGTGTTGTGGCAGTTACACATAGATATCAATGCACGTGGAGGCCATTCTAATCTAGTGACTGTGCCGCGGTTTCTGATTCTTAGGATTCTAGATGCTAACACTTCAGTAGTTTGCATATCTCCTGCCTGCTGCATCATCCACATCATGTTAGGTGCTTCCAATGATGACTCAACCGAATCCCCTCTGGATTGCTTCCGGGGGAGGGTTTTTCACGTAAGCCTCGCAACCCGCTGAAGAAATGATGTTGGCTGAAGGTTTCGGGTAAGTTTTCGAAAATGCCCTATGTAAATGTTTCAGCTTATACCAATCCTTTTCTCCACATCGGATGTCTCAACATGGCTCTCCCACAATCTCCAGCATTTTTCTTCTGAAATGATTCAGATCAGATGGATTAAAATTGGAAAGCAATGGAACTTGAATGATTTTCATGATTTTGGAGTCAGTTGAATCATACCCACATTACCATCCCACATTTTCCTCCAGATTTCCACTGGAGGACTCTTGGTGGCCGCGAATATTTTGCACATCGGAACGAGGTGATTTTACGCTGTGGGGAGATACCAACTGCTATACATCTCATCTTGGAATCTTGACCTCGGGAAGTTTGATGAATTTGGTGAGATTTTTTGACTCAGAATGATTTGGTGCGATTTGTTTGGGAAGTTTTTGTTACGTGATTTCTTTGGGGCGTTTTTTTTTGGGGAGGGAACATTTTGAGGGGTTCAGTGATGGATGGGGCACTTACTTCCTTGAGAATCGACGTGATGGATAGGGCACTTTCAACCAGCCATGTTGCCAACAAGATTATATTTGATATTGTGCTATATACTATATATAAGATATCGACATACATTCACGTAAACATATACTCCAAGAGAAAGGGTCTACAGTCTGCAATGGTAACCTCTTTGTAATTGCAAGAAATGCATTGCTCGAGATGTTTGTTCGCGTGAAAAGGCAGTTAGATGTGAATCACAAACCTGTGAGCAATTGTGGTTTTGGTTCAGCTCAGTTTGGCAAGCGAATGAGGAGCAATAATTGTACGGCTTCCAACAAAGGATAGTTATCGCTGGACCAAGTAGACTGCCACCACAAGCTATTATGCAGTCATCCCAATCATTCTGATTTACTCTTAATTAACCCTTAACCTCCAGAAATATCCCAAACAGTTCCCCATCTATATTGTGACCTCAGGATGGTACTTTGCAAGTCTTGGCGCTGGGTGAGTTTAGTGAGAAACATCCCTTCGAAACTGTTGAATTGGATCAATTGGAATCTGGACGAGGTTCTGATTCGATGGTTGGCATATTACCTTGGTTAGAGTCTCATGGTCTGAAAAGTCGTCGTTGAATTTCGTCATGTTTTGTTTTGTTGTTTTCTGGGATTTTTGGTTGTTTTGTGTCGTGTTTTGTTTAATGGTTGTTAAATTATGGTCAGGAGATTGAAGAGGTTTTTAAGGGAGTGGTGAGGGTGTGTGATTTCATGAGTTGGGGATTTTTTTCGGCTTGATATAGTTGCAGATCAGTCAGAAAAGATTCATACACACATACAACCTGAAAGAGATGAATTATCCTCAAGAATCGAAATTATGAGTGTTTGATCGCAAGGTGTGTCCGCCTGAGAGCTGTTTGGACGTAGTAAGCCCTGCTCCGGAAATGTGGTCACTGTCAGAATATGATATGTATACATAAGTATTGAAGAGTATTTGATCTGATAATGTTTTATGTAAATATGCAAATCTGTAATATGCTCTTTATGACTATGTTTTTTGGTGCTCACATTCACAACCTTGTTGTTCTTGGAGTATGAAAACATGAGAAGTTCCAGGTCACCCTGACGACATGTAACAACCAGGAGACAAATCTGAATTCCCTCATCTGCCGCTGCGTGTCGCACGGAAGTTTCTTCCACTGTCGCGGGGGGCTGACGTGCCTTATGGATTCTTATGGTTTGCTCGAAAGGTAATGAAAGTAAAGATCCCTGCAATTTGAATATGTCCATCAATCCACCAAATCAATCGCAGCCGGGGTTCGATTTATTCATTACGTAAGCAACCAGCCCACAAATGCCCATGATGTTCTTTGGGTATATGATATAAGGGAGTCGTTTGACAGTTTTCTGGCCATGAATCCCATAGCAGTCTATGCACCATCCCATCCCTCTATGTGTGACTTGAATCATTGGCTTGATAGCTTCTACTGCCATTGGTTCTTTTGATGTTCATTCATTAGATACATATAGATACATATGTAACTCATATCGCAAACTCTCAGGGGATAGTTGGATGTACCCCTGCCAACGTACCCCTATGGGGAAATCCTTATATAGTGGGTATTTATGGGTTGTAATCCCCAAGGAATCCCTAGAGAGCACCAGCTAAATACCATGGGCACACTGTTAGGGGTACACTCAGTTGTCCCTCGAACTCCTGGCTTCACGATAGATATCCCCAGAAATTGAGGCAGCGAGTGTCGCGCTTCTCCTTTCGAGTGTTATCGAAGAGTATGACTGCCATCATGGTCCCGAGCCAAGCCATCAACATGATGCTTGGAGCAGTATATGCGTAAACGCAGCAATGATGGGAGGAATTGAGGATGGTGAAATTTGAGGGTTTATTTGTCATGATGTGTAAGAGCGCTTATGTCATCAAACATGCAAATACTTGAAGGATTGAAGACACTCTAGAATTGAGTTCGGCAATTTGTCGAGGACACGGTACCAAATATCAAACTTGTTCACGGATGAAAAACATGGGTGTTTGTGTATTTTTTGAACAGGGTGTCTCAGCGGGAACAAGAAGAGAAACCCACTCTTAAGTGAAGTTCACAGTGAAGGTACATCCAGGTGTTGGCTGATTAAGAAATTGAAAATTAAACACATTCACAAAAGAGAAGAGGCACGCCACATTGAAAATTTCCCCAAGAAGGAATAATATTGAAGGTGTTTCCCTCGTTTACTTCAGCGGGGCAAAGTCAGGTTCACGTCACATGACCTCTTACCACGTCCTTAGCCCTTTGCAACTTAGGAAGGCTCAAAGTCTCCTGAGCAATCTTCACAGCAAAGAAAGCAGCAGGGACACTTGACAAAAAACAAGCTTGGGCGACAGGGGGAGGGAATATCGAGATGTTTTTTGATGTTTTTTTTCTATGTAAACAGGGAGATGGCCAGCTAGCTCCCTGACACAACTTACTCTGACTGGGCAAATTGTTGCGAGGAGCAGCCGCGAGGTGTGGTTTTCAGGCTAGCTTCACATCAAGGAGAGAATGCCCTTCTCAAGAATTACTTTGTTTCTATCATGTCGTTGCTATTTATGCCAGGTTGATATTCAGACAAGTTCAGCAATTATTGATAATGCCGAATAAGGAAAATGCCTGGGAAGCCAGTGCGATACTGCATTTCGAAGAACGACGACGTGTTCAGGAAGAGGCCGATGAAAAGTGGCTTGGTAGATGTGCAGTTGCGACGTATGTTCCATTCCAGAAATCACGCTACACCACAATAATATTTCTGGTTTTGGGGTCTAGTTTACTGGGTGGTGGTTTCAAATATTGTCTATATTCACCCCTACTTGGGGAAATGATCCATTTTGACTAATATTTTTCAAAAGGGTTGAAACCACCAACTAGTATATGTTGTTTCTACTTGCGGATTTGTGGTTGGTCAGGACTTGGTTTATTGTATATTTACTTTCTGTCACTTGATTGTGCGCTTTCCAGCTTCATGATTTCTTTCCAGAAACAGGATAAAGACTCCGTGATTGAATCAATGTCTATATGCGACATGAGTGCTTTATACCTTCCAAATTATGGATTGAAAAAACAAAGATGTAGCCTGTAGGTTCTCTTTGGTCCATTCGGTCTCTTCACTCTTGGATACTTTAGGAAAGTGAACTGAAATTTCAAGTCAAGTCATGCATGGCACATGTGTAGGGTTCCTCCTAGCGTTAGTGTGGTTTGATGTTTTCTGATGCCTGGATCAAAAATATTTGGAGGTTTCAAAGATCTTATCATCGTTTCGTTTTTTTTCACAACGAATAGCTGGAACAAGCTGGAACCAACAAAATAGACGTTTGGAGAGCTTGGCTTAGAATGTTCCTCTTCTTTTGTAGGTTGATTTTCGCACCCCACGTCTGTTTGTATGGGGACCAACCCTACCCTTTTGTTCCCAGTTGTGCAACCGAATTCAGTCAGTTTCATCACTCGATCCTTTACGCTTAACAAAGGTTCTTGGACATATCATAAAGGCGTTTGTCAACTCATTTCTATAAGCACGTTCGATACATTTGGATATTCAATATTCTTCAATGAGTTTCACACATCATCTATGTTATTTCAGGTATCATATGTATAACGTGTAAATAGGAAGAATCTCATGTGGAACATTTGACAGCCCGGATCTCAGGATCGATGACAGTGGTCTCCAGATCCGTCCCTTGGATGTGTTTAGTCATGTTTTTGTTCTCCATTTGATCATGAAAGCGGATTGAAAGTGTAAAGTCAAGTGTGGAACAAAACAAATGGTTTTCTATGATTTTAGGATGGGAAGATGTGGTTTCTTTTTTTAAAACAGTTTCTTACCCCAACGTTTTTGGTCATGGCAATTATTTAGTTTGAACAAATCTAAACACATTTGCATAATGTTTTGTCGATATGGGATCTTGGAGCCCTTCAGAATATGAGGTGGATGATTGGTTTGACTTATGAGCCACAACTTCAGTTGTTGGAGTTATCACATGTGTTAACACCTTGGGGAAAAGACGTATATTTTCATATATACTGTAAATATATGCTATCTAGTACAGTACACATAACTTCTAATATAAACAACATCCTTATTCACCAAGAAGATAGACACAAATTAATCATGAAGGACTTATATAAGTCACACTGTTTGACTGGTTGGAACATCAAAGCGCTTTGTCATATGGAAAAATGCTGGTTAGGATGGTACCTAATAAATACCCACTAAGGTGTATATGTTTTTGTTTCTTGGGGTACCATCCCAAGGGGCTTTTCCACCACCATTTTCCCTATGCTTTTAAGGAGAAGAATATTTGATCCCACCTGAATGCCTTATGGCGTGTCATCCCAATTTGCCTTCCTTGGCACCTCATCGACGTGATCCTCCACCGCCTGTAGTTTCTGGACAACGAATGCGACAGGGCAGGTGTTGAATCCGAAAGTTCAATGTGAATGCTCTTCTCATTGATGATGATGATGATGATGATGATGATGATGATGATGATGATGATGATGATATTGCAGTGACATATATCCATCGTTAATGAAGGGTTTTGACCCATGTCACTGTCATGTATGGGATTTCATGGGAGCCTTCAACAGCAACCATACGCCCCGTAGGTTGAGAAGAGTCTGCAAGAAGTTCAACGCGAGAAACGCTTTGCACAGATGGAACCTTTGAATCGAACGTTTGGTGATCATCATTGCGGTTATGAAGGATTTGAAGGAAGTTCAGCAACACTTTAATACAGAACTGACCAGCCAAATGAGAAAGATGGAACAGCAGCTCATCTATCAAATATGCATATTGCAGCCGCAGCCGTGAAATATACACTGTTCAATTTGATTTGTTGAGAGTCTAGAGAAGTTTAACTAGACTACGGCCCATCGTGCCGTGAAACAACTGTGTTGCTATGTACTTTCTTTTAGACCTTCAATCAGTCTTTTTGGAATAGAGCTTAAACGAACCACTTGTGAACTATATGAAGGCCTGTGGGTGTTGAATGGGTCTACTAGCTTACTAGCATTTCTTACAACAAAAAAAATGGTATCTTATGGCCCCTCCGCACTGGATGTGGCATGTTGTTTTTCAGATGCGTTTTTGGCACTTTCGGAAGGGCAGCACCTTACAAACCTATCTCAAAGTATCAAAGCTTGAAGCCCGCAAATCCGTTTAAATCTATGCAAATCCTCCAGTTTTCACCATTTCTTTCAAAAAAAAGTCTTCCCTGCAGGATGTAACGGAGAGGCAACGTCGAGAGAAATCGTGGGCTGCAAAAAGACCCAACTCTCCAAAGGAGCCGATCATCATGGGAGTCGTTGGCCTTCGTGCGGGTGAAAAAGGAAGGTTTATAGATCGATTTGGCAATCACCGTTGGGTATACCCATGTTTTTGGGGGGCATCATAACTGGTTTCATCCAACTTTCGTTTTAAACTCATCAAAACTCGAACTATTTGAATTGAACTGATTCCATTCCAGGTCAGTTGGGGACCAGACCTTTTCGGAGGTTGGTCCCTTTGTGGTTTGCGCCCACTCCTCTTTTCTGGGGAACGGATCTCAAATGGCCGGCTATTATGTGAATCACCAGGTTCATCATTTGATCGCCCCCTAGGCAGCGGAATGGCCCTTTGGGTATCATATTATATAGGTTTGAGATTGGACCAAGTTTCAAGATGAATTGATCCTGTTTAACGACGGGTCCCCGGTGTGCATCCATGAATTCGTGTACATCGTTTTGTTGGTGGGTTGGTGTTTGGACGCAGCGGTTACTGGTTGGTCTCAGATTCAATCATGTTGGGACCGTCGTAAAAATGCATCCGAAAATTGCCATTCAGTTGAAATCCCAAATCGAAGGTCTTGGTATGTACAACATTCAAGTACCATACTGGTGGGTTGATAGTGGTGATTGAATGGACAATTTGATCATTTGTCTCTTCCGGGCGATCAGATTGGCCCCCAATGCAAAAGAATCAACCATCAACCAAAAGTTGGTTTTGATTGGTGATTGAACATTCCTTGACCACATACAACTGACGGGGTAAAACGTGGCAAAACAAGCGACTCAGCAGGATCTGGATTTAGATTCTCTACTCTCAATGGATGGAGGCCATGCACGTGGACGAAACAGTGGAGGTCTTTTGCAGCTTATGCAAGCGAAGCAAGGCTCCCCTTCGCGGGTTCGTTTTTTTGAGGGGGAAGGCAGTGGTTTTGAGCAACTACTGATCAACCAGCATTATCATTGATTGATTCAGAACTTCATAGATGAGGGTTGAAAGGTGTTGAAAGTATACTATATTGTTTCGCTCGGTTGTGACTATTTGACAATTCTCTATGAAAGTAGCGAAGGCTTACTGTAGATCAACATATGTTTTGTTGTCAGAATGGCAGTGTCACTGGCGTTGAGCTGTGGTTTGACTGCATGGATGGAGCTCACTTTTGGGGTCCAGAAATTTTGAAGGGATATGATCTCACATGCATCAGTGAACATGGAAGTGTCCTGATTGATTTATTATGCGTACCCATTCATTCTAGGAATTTGCTTGATGACAAACCAGTTTACATGCTGTGTTCAATCTGCTTAGTTGACATGATGCTGATGCTTCTAAATAGATTTCCAAGTCAAAATGTCCATTCCAGCAGCTCCACCATCTCCTGACCATGCAATTGTTATCATCCTGCCCTGGGCCCCAGGTGGTATTTTCCACCCAAAGACCTCTACCAGTGCGAACAATTGGCGCCGCAGTGAGGCATATCGTTTTTGTGCCATGGCATTTATGGCCATCGCCCCCGGCTGGAATTGGGTTTTCTCAGTGTTCATCATAGACATTTGCATTCATTTGGGATTAAGGATCCGGAACGTGGGGATTATCTAGCACCAGGCAGCTGCACAAAACGATCTGTAACTTTCACACTCTTGTTCACATGGGTGGAACATATCAACAGGAACGTTTCTTTAGATTATCCGGATATGTTTGCGAATGATCCGAAGTGATAGCTCTCGTCACCAAACGAAACAGCAGGCGCCTAATCAATCTCCTCATGGGTTGTCAAAAACGATCATTCCTGACTGTTTCATTCACAGGTTGTCTATTAAGAAATGATACAACTTAGATATTTTTACATTATTTCATACTATGTGGAGATGAAATTTTGTACAAGTTGGATGTGGAGATCGGATTATGTACAAGTTACTGTATATTTATACATATCTATAGTTTCATTTGATGTAATGTAACGTTATATGTATATGCTATTCTAGAAAATGGTGTTGTGCCGTTTGGACCTTGCAGAGGAAGCCTGTTTCACGAATTGGAATGGTAGACACGGTACATCAAACAAAATCAGGTGCAGTTCATGAGTTTTGGCTAAAAAATGGGTTTCCTTGAAATGTGCCACTGATGTTTTGGCACCAGTTTTTACACACTGTTTCTTGTGTGTGTGGACCGGAGTACTCGTTGATATCCATTGGCCAACCTCGTGGTTTGAGTCGAAGTGTTGCCCACGAAAGGCGGCCAAGTCATAGAAGTGGGCCGAAGTAGGGAAAACCGCATTACAGACAGGTTTACCTTTTTTTTTGGAGATCCCAATTTCAGGGGAGGAAAATTACGCTTCTGTGAAAAGAGGGATAGTCAATCCTAATCATCACAAGGGGTCTCCAGCACAAAATGTCTATAGTTCCTGAAAATATTGCTGGGCTATTTGTTTCAAAGCTTATCATCACAATGGAGTATGTTGTAATTGTTAGACTTTTCAGATTCCCATAGGATCCATGTATGGTATATTTACCTACATTTGTTTGATTTTTATGGTAAATGTAGCTAAATATACCATACATGGATCCTATGGGGATTGGAAGATCCTTCAAGATTCTTTCACATGTCAGTTGCCAAACCATGAGACGTGGCTCCCGTGGCTCCCAAGGTCGAAGCTTCCCGGTCTTTCAGCCTGAACTCGACCAAGAAGATCGGAGGCCACGAGTGACGAGTCCAAGGGTGGGATGCTTTTTTCCAAATGGTAAATGGATGTAAATGGGTTATAACCCTAATATACCACCCATTTGTAAGGAGGTTTTTTACCCATTTATACATACCATTTATATACTGTATAACTTTTTGGGGACATCCAAATATAGGACCTAGGAAGAACAACTTGCGAATTTTAGCGGCTCTTATCCAAGATTTGGGCCTAATTACTGAAATGGTGGGATGCCCCTAATCAAATTCAAGCTGAACTCTAGGGGCCCTCTACTTTGTTGGGGCTGTCATCCAATCTCATTTGATGTGAGGCAACACCAGTTGTGTTCAGCACAAGCAAGACAGCCAAAGGTGTCTGAACTGTGAACTTACATGTGAACTCCTGAATGATTCATTAGTAAAGGCAGTAATGTGGTGCCTTTATAGCTGGTGTTTATGAAAAGCTGTTTTCGTTGAGCCACTTAAGTGACACAAAAACCACTTCCAACAAGCATCCAAGAAGGGAAGTCCCAAGGGGACTCTCAACGCGGTCAGGTTGGAGGAGCTTCCACCCCCTGAAGACCCGGCTACAGTTGATCGTTGCTTGGGCAGAATTTGGTTGGGTGATGATGATCCACTCGACAAAAAAATACGTTGCTTGATGCTTGATGATTTAAAGGATCTTGATCTAAAATGTAGGGATTTTTTTCTACCACCTTTATTGGGGATTATTGTAGCCCAGTATAGAAATAGCTGTTCTCCAAGCAGTACAACAGTCCAGCCAGATAAGATAGAAGTGTTTTTGGTGGCATCGTGCGCAGGATCTTGCAAAGAACTACTGGTAAGTTGTTTAGCTATTCCGAATATTCCTATGATCATGTTTTATTGTAACTTCACCTATCAGCAACTATCAGCTATATATCATATATACCTTATATACCTTTGTACTGGATTGTGAATGTTCAATGGGAAGATCAAATGGTTTAACAATCCATGGTAACCAACCATCCAAAGCGTAAGGTCTGATTTTGGCTTGGTGCAGTGATCACTTGAAATCTGGAGCTAGATCTTTGAACAGCAACCAGTTCAAGCATGCCTATACAGCACTTCCCTGGTTGAATACGTTTTTCGAAAGGGATGTATGTTGACGGCTCTGTCCGTATTCTTGGTGTAGTCGCTGTTCATGTGCGTGAGTGGATTCAATGGAGTATGTTGCATAAGCCTTGACTTGATGTTTGATCGAGAACAGAAGAAAGATCTACTGGACTTGGAACCTATATGATGAGTCGAAGTGGGCACAGGGGTTTGAAAGCTACAAGTTCTTTAGTTGTTGAGGTTGCTAAGTCTTACCGTCCTATCTAGCATTACTGAGTACAGGAAACTGCACTAAGGGATGTTTTCTTCGACATAGGGGTTATGTAAGAGGCATTAACTTGCAACATGTTTTGCCTTGAAGGGTTATGTAAGCTTTGCAAGAGGGACTGTAATGTTGCACCTCGACATACGGCGTATACGGATGTATTGGTTTTTCTTTCCAACGTTGTCAAGTTCAGAGCCTCTATGATTGCTACGTACTGATTTGCTATGATATGGTTCTATACATCTCATTTTATATGCTATAGCATTATACTTAGGTATGAAACAATGCCATGTGATTTATATTGATATCATATTGATATCATATATTTTGACGAGCGGTTATAGAAATAGAGGTGCTTCAAAAGCAACAACCGCGAACAGAAACACGAGGTCAGCTACGTTCGTCGATGGCACGTATGATACAGGTTCTTATGCAGGTGCCTAGGGATGTCTTGGTACCGGAAATCTCTTCAAGACATCTTCAAAGTTGCCAGACAGTTGAGACATTGTTTACCCTGCTATATGTATATAACATGTTTTTCCATGTTTCATATTAATACTCTTTGGCTGCAAGACTCATTAACAACATCTTGGAACATGTGGTCTAAAGAACTGTTGAAAAAAACATGCCTCCAATCATGGAAAATACCAATGTTTCAAAATCACTATGCATTGTGGTCTGCAGCATACCCAACATTGTTCATAAGCAGCAATCAAATTGGCAGGTGAAAAATACCCTCAAGACTGGGGTTCGAAAGCTTTATGGCAAGGAGGTCAGAGTTACTTGGCAAATCCTCTCGGGTGCACGGCGATAAGAAGTCGGACATGGGTTTGAGAGAGGGGCATGATATTAGGTTTTTTTTTGAGATGCAGTGGTTTAACACGGCAGGATATGGTGAGAATCTAATACAACAATTACAATCATATGTGTAGGATCTTTATAGACATACAAATGTATGAAATTTGAGGAATTAATATCAGTGTATTTTGCACTTAGCATCTCAATTTCACACGATTTTTTACTTCGGCACAAAAAAACAATTACTTTGGCCAGAAAGAAGGTTGTTTCTTGGGGGCGCTTCTGGACCAAGGGATGGGGACCTAAACTTCCAAGGCTGAGTCTGGTGTTCGAAGAACCCAGGGGCTGAGCAACCGGTGCCATGTGACTTCTTTGGATGGCTTGGCATCCAAGCCACCCCCCCCCCTTCACAAAATCCAATAGGGAATGATATTGATATCCAATATGTGACAATTCATTGAAACGTTTCAACAGTATCCAACACGGTTTCACAAGATTGTCTTATTTTTCATGTTTTTTTGTTACTATTCAATTTGGGGTTGCCACAAATTACCCCAAGACGTGTAGCAAACATCTAAACTAGCCACTCTTTAATCATTAACATCCCTCGTCACCCAAGCCTGCCAGACCTGAGGATGCAGAGGATATGCTAAATGCAATGAGTCCTGAACAAAACGAAAAATTAGCACGCGGCCACTTGGCAAACGTTGGTACAAAGATGTCACCATTGCCAACAGACTCCTTCGATGAGATTAAATGGACTTTATTGAAAAAAGGGCTGTTTGGACTTGAAAAGAATCACACCAGTTTTTGTTTGGGAGGTGGACAGTGAACATTTCAATGAAATCTTTAAATCTGAAAATAGAGAAGCCGTTTCGGGCAGCCTATCACCAACTCACCATTGGATGTACTGTGAAGCTCTAAAGGTCGCCAACAACTGGTCAAGCTATCTAGGGGGCTACCCCACGAGGTGCATGATTTCCAGACACATGCAGTAGTTAGATGTTAGGGCATCAGATGCTTGAGGGTGCAACTACAACTAGGTAAAATGTACAACTACAACTAGATACCTTTCCAACCAGATACCTCGATCGTTGCATGACATGGCATTGTCAAAGACCTTCAACAGGCGGAGTTTTTTTACTATCTAAGTGTTGATGGTACGTCATCATAGTAAATTGATGGCAACATTATGATGGTTCGTGAGTATGATTTTAGATCAGCAAACATATCAACCATACACGTTTATAAGCACTCCTAATGCGCAAGGCCGGGTAACGTCTATGCCTATCTCAGACCTAGTTTGCATAATGGGTTCAAGAACTCACTGATTGTCAAACTGCCCAGTCTATCAGCAAACCCAATTAAAAAACATATTGAAGACCTTGTTTCAAGCGGTGTCGGCTGCTTCGCAGCCAAAACTGGGATCATTGGAACATACAATCATCCAAGGGCGCCTTTGACCTCAAAAGAATTTCCATCAATGTAGACTTGGGATTCACTATGATTCGCTGATCTCTTCTCGTTTGTTTCCTTGCCTAGACGATGTGGCTGAAGCCATTCATAGCTTGGGTGTGACTGCTACGGAGGAACATGTGCAGGAGACTCGTGGGGGGAAAAGGCCTCATGCTGAATGCTGGTTTCGTAGAGGAATTTGCCGACGATATCCCAACATGTACTTCAGTTGGAGCCTGATTTGCGAATTACAAATCAGGGCCGCCATCAGAAAGTCGGTAATCCGCAAAATGGATTTTTGTCAATTTGTCCGATACAACACCTATGCTTTCTGAGGTTATCCTGACATTGATGTTTTTTGCTATGGATTTTCTTCACCTGACTTTTGCGTGTGGTTCCGTTGGTCAATTTTTCCATTTTTCCAAGCGCCACGTTGGCCTCTCAACACGTGCCAAAAAATGAGGATGATCACGCACAATCCCACAATCATCTTAAAAATTTACGGCTATATACAATTTGCACGTTGATTTGTCGATATATAAGTGCATCCTTGACCCCATGGGATCCTATGGGATCCCATTTTTCAACCAACAAGCCTCTTATTGTGCATCTTGTCACCTGCCTGCTTCACCCCAAGGAGCTGGTGACGCAAATGGATACCCAGAATACGGGCATCGATCGGGAAGAATTGGTGGATGCCTTTAGTTCACCCAAGAGTGGCATGGTTGGCACTGGAAATGGAAATATTATGGAATATCATCTGGGACATCGGCTGGTTCGGAGAATGGTTGGTGGGTTCAGTGTACTTTCAGCTGCTTTTGGTCACAATGCAGAATTCTCAGGATACTTGATGAATTATTGAGCCATTGAGAGGATGTGCTGATGCATTGACCGGAAGATACTTTTGGGTCACATACACTCGCCTTTGCCAGTCAACAAGACTGTTGCTTCACAATTCCTGGCAATCTATTTGAACATGTTTGTGTTGAATTCAAGAATTCTACTTTTGTTTGGCCACTTCTGTCGATTGTCGCAACACGGTTTTGCTATTACCCGTCAGAGTACTGAATGATTACTACTATACATTTAAAAAGATATTGAATGAGTAATTGCCGAATTGAATCCATGGAAATACATGAACAATTGCCGATTCACAGTGTGACACCCATCTAGTAGTGAGACACCAACCCAGAAACCCTCGTGCTGTTGACACCTTGAAGCAACCATTTCCAGGTACAGTGAGACAGATCTATCGCAGACTTCGCCCGACCACTATAGAGAAGGCTGCCGACACGACCTGCGCGGATTTGTTAAGGGAACTTTGCAACATTTCACCCAGATCCGACGCTGTGCACATCAATCGTATTGATCGTACATACTGTACGTAGAAATTCTTAGAAAAACCTCGCATCATTGAATATCATACATAATTGTTTGCTTGTTTTCTGGAGTGACGCTATGCAATCGTGTTAGTGATGCGCCTCACAATGGCCCTTGGAAGTAGAAGCCCCTTGTGGAGTGCATAGTACACACGGTATGCCGGTATGCCGGTATGCCTGTTTTTTTTGTTTGCAGTGTCAGTGCTTTACAATTCAATAGAGCCATTTTGCAGAGTCTGTGAATGTTGACAATGTGCATGGTACAGTTTTTAATATCTCTTTGGGTCTTTGTCATTGGTCCTGTCCGAAAATGAATGAACCAGTGAACCCTGGAACTGTTGTCTCCTCCAACAAAACTAACAAATGCACAAACAATTCTCCTCGGATAAGACTGTATAAGACGTGTATGAAACTTACTGGAGATTATTGTCTACATTGCATGTTTTTCGGCTATGTCTCTCAGCAGTAAATGCAGCAATGATCCCTTCTTTAGTTCTTAAGAATTTGGCTCTTCTGGTGGTTACACCGCACTGGCAAAGCCTAGCATCAACATCATGTGTTGGCATATGTGATGCAATAGATAATGTATCATTTTCTAGATGGTGTATGCCACATGTTGTATTCATTTTACATACACAGGTTCCATTTGAATGTGTTTGTTCACTGTAGTTTGCTTATAGATTTTATTCAGTGTGTTCCCTTCCATGTTTGTTTTCTCCATGTTCCTTATCATGGTCCCCACGCTGCCATGATGTATACCTTCCCAGCTTGCCAGAGGCCGATAGCTTGTTTTCCAGCGATGGATCCTAAAATGCAGGTCTTGGGTTGACACAAGTGGTTGGAGTTTTAGGCATTTTAGTCTTTCGGAAGGGCCGGAAACCTGCATATAAAAGAAACCCTTCTAGTGATCCAAGATTCGTTGTTGTGGGGGAAGGGGAACACACCTTGGGGGGCATCCCAAGACTTGCCAGAGTCTAATAAATTTCGCATGTATATATATATATACATATATATCCATTCGGTCCACTGGTGGAAAGTTATAGGAAAAAAAGCAACGACAGTGCTTCTCATGACCTTCATTTTTCAGCACGCTGGAGCTAGTGTCAACGCCATGTGACCATGAAGAAGAATCTATCCGGGACAAAGATTCAACCGGTGTTTTTTCTTTTTTAACGTGCCACTAAACGTGCAACTTTGTATCACCTCTTGGGTTTTTTGGAGCGGAATCAGTGGGATTCTTTAAGAACTTCCCATGAAATCATGAATCTTCAAGAGATGTTGGAACGAGCCCAGTTGAAGATATGAACATGTATGTGAAGTGTAGCCTAAGACAGTAGCTGGAAACTTCATGTGTCGTGTTTCCCAGATGGCGACAACTTTCCCACGGAAAGAAACCTTTGGCCAAGAGGTAATGAAAAAGGTCAAATGCATTGAACTATTCTATAACTAGACTAAACCCGCGTCTTCCAGATGGCAGCACCGTGTCTTCCAGATGGCAGCGTCTCCTTGCCTTCATTTTGCACCAACATGGATCATTTCCGTTCAAGTTTACCAGATTATTGTTGGCTGACCTCACTTCCGGTATCTATGGTCCAGTACCAAAGGGATGCAGCCTCGATTTAATGCGAGATGCCGGCAGACGGATTTACCCCATCAGCAGTTACCTGTGGCATACTAGTGATTGATAAACATAAGGGAGTAAGTTGCGGAAAAGATTTACACTACCTGGATGTGTAGGGATTATTATACATGTTTGTGCGAAACCTGACTAGTCAACCAGTCTCTCATAGGGTGACAAACATTTTGTGTTTGATTTGGCCGCTGCCAACATGGACGTCCCATCAGTCAGCAGACCAAGGAGGAGAGGAGGACGACAGCCTCTTTGGGGATTCTGTTGGATTTGAGCGACAGATGGAAGTGTTTCTTGACATCAAGCGTTTTCCCAACGGCGAAAATATATACTTCAGTCAAACACCGCATCATCATTTTTAGTGGCGTAACAGCCCGATAAGACTCATTGAAGCTGACCGGGTGGTTTTTGTATATGTCAAATCGCATACGGTGATTCACAGTGTGGTAGAATTCCCAAGTGAATGGATGTTTCAGATTGTCGATTCATGACTTATCATTGACGGGCCACCTTTCATCTTGTATCTAGGATATTTACTGGCTGACCCATGTTGACTGCATGATGCTAATTATTGTTTGATATGCTTTGTATTTTTTGTGACGGTGATGATGGTGTCCTCATCAAAACGAAGGACCTCATAGTGATTTGTTGACCAGAAATTTGTGGGAATCAGCAATCAGCACCTGATTCTGGTCAGGAGTTGGTCCTATAAACTCCTTGGAAACGTATTGCTTCAGGTCCTTATAGCGATATATGCCCAAACTTTTCATGTTTGGTAAGATAGCTATAGGCTTCCTTGAAGGAATTCATAGAAAAATCACTTGTACATTTGATTTGTTCTCCAAGGTGGTTGAAGTGTTTAGCCATTTTTTTAGGGGGAGCAGATTTGGGTGGACCCGAAGACAAAGGCTTCCGACGAAGCGGATGAGCCTGCATTTGCCTGTGGAGCTACAGCCCCTTGGACCAACTCCCTGCTGTGGAGCATTAGCACTGGAAATCGACTTCTTGGAATTGGAGAGGGTTATAAGGGAATATTTGTAGTTTTATGTGTGTATGGGCTATTAACTAGTATATTATATGATATTTACTGTGCAAACTAAATCAAATAAATTCATTTGCTTTCAATTGAATTATTTGCATTTCTCTTGGGCAAAGCAAGTATGTTTTCCCCATTTTGTATCAGCTGATCTATTTGGGTTTTTCAACAATATTTTGTAATATGCATGCCTTTGAGTTTAGATGTTGTTTTTTGATCCATTGTATTATATATAGAACCTATTTGTGGTTCTGACTGAATGTTGACCAAAGCATGCGCAAACAGTGTCGATTGCTTCATCTGACTCTATGACTCTATGCTGTTCCCGCGGCCAATCAATGAAGTTCATGTTGTGATGAGCCATCTTAATATATATGTAATTTTAGAATCAATGTATTTGAACTGTTCGGAATGATTTTAAAGCACATGAATTGCAATTATATGTATTGCGTTTGCGCTGGAAAGTAACATGTTCCGTGAAGTATCTAATACTCTGCCTACAATATGTATATATAAATATATATGTATACAGACACTGTATACAGTATGTAGAGACATGTTTACTATTCAGGTGCCACAATGCCTTACCTCATACCGCCATCAAGACACCTGGCAAGGACATGAATCATCCCAGCAACATGCATGTAATTTCTTTGGATTGTTCACATTACATTTCCTACAATCATGGACGTGGATCATGACCCTTCACTCATTTTCCCAGAAGTTTGAAGTTTGTGGTTATGAATTGCAGTCCATTGTTGGAACCTCCAACTAAGCTAATCTAAGGAGGCGTCCCAGTGAGGTGAGGAAGGGTCTGGGCTTGGTCTGAAAATGGTGTACCCAATGGTGTAGGGATTGGTGGTGGGTTTTGGGAGTTGTGAATGTTCACAATATTGTGGTCAAGGTATGTCAAGGTGAAATGGACTTGCATACATTTGAACGTCTTGGTACCTCAAATGGTAGAGAAAACTTGCATCATATAGATGCATATAGTTATATAGTTTAATTTTTGGTACCCCTTCGAGAATGGATGGCCCTTGGCCACTTTTTGAACGCGGATAGGTGGATAGATTTGGAAGTGATGGTGATACTTTTTCCGAAAAGTGTAGGTCCCGGTCGGGCGTCTGAAACTTCGGATAGTGACGGCCGATGGTCGATGAGTAGCCAGGTTTCCATTCCAAAGTGAAGTCTTTTACCTTCCTTGTTAAATTATGATCCTTCGGCAAAACACCATGCTGCCATTTGCAATACTTTAAATATGTGTGTTTGTTTTATTTTCCGGGAGATGTGATGTTGACATCCGCGCAATCTATCAAACGATTCATGTGTACCATTTAAATAATGCTCAATAGTAACGCTTGTATGGGTATAGATCATAAAGCCGACTGTTTCTGGGTAGGGAATGAAGGGAATCAATTCCGATTGTGTACCCAGTGTTGAAGGTTCATTCCCTCCTTCCCTACTAGCAACGATAAATGGAGGATATTCTATCACGGTATTATTCGTTCAGTGAATGGTTGCTACTCTTCATCTAAAGGCTCCATGGCTAGTGATACGGCTAGGCTGGTGAGACGTAGGTTTTGAGCTTTGTTTTTTGGCATACAGACATATACAGACTATTGCTGGTTTGTATTCATACAAGAGATAAATACAGAGATGTTTATGATGTTTTTTGATTCCCATACGATCCATGTATGGTATATTTACCTACATTTGCCATACAAATCAACCAAATGTAGCTAAATATACCATACCATACATGGGTCCTATACTATTAGATAATCTTAGATGAAGAAAGAATTTGACCCATCCATTCGCAAATTATCCACAGATCCACTGGTTTAAATGGCATGTTTCCAGGCCTTCCAAGCAATGCCTAGCAGACCTTGTAGCGCACCACTGCGCAGAAGCCTTAGTGGTTGACCTGACAGACCTGTCATGTAGCTTACAGTTGCCCATGTGATGAGATTCTGAATTACATGTAGTGAAACCTCCCAAAATGACGACAAATTTTCAGGTAAAGGTGAACTATGAGAAGTTTCTTCTACTGTGTGATAGTGTACTTGCATATTGATGTTCAATGCCCTTCAGATGACCTGACTAATGTGACAAATCATGGTGATACAAAGATGCATAATATGTTATATAGTTGATATAACTAATTTACATTACATGTGTATATAGATAGATAGATAGATAGATAGATAGGTAGATAGATAGATAGACATTACATGAAACAGTATGTATATAGACGAGAACCTACCCCCTCCGCTATACTTAATTTTGTGGAATGCCCTGGAATGCACATACAAACAACAGGATGTTTCAGGTTGGTGACAGTCATGTTGAAACCATACTTTCACTACTAAATACTCAGTTACAGATACAGTATATGATACTTGCTACTGGCTTTTGTTTGGATGTTTGGATTGAATTTTGAAAAAAACACAGAAAAAAACTATATTTGTTGTTCTTCAAAACATCCAAGTTTCCTGCCAATATTGCTGAAAACGTCATTGGGGAACGCCGTTTTGAGGTCCTCGTGTGGTGGAGCCTTCAGTACCAAAGCCCGTAGGCTGAAACCGTCGATGGATTTCAATGGATTTCAATGGATTTCAATGGATTTCAGGGGCCCTTTTTGAAAGGGGTTGAAATGAAGGAATGATGACCTGGCACCTTTTCAAAAAAAACATTTGCAAATTGTAGGATTTTGATTTGCTATACTTTAGTTAGCTACAGTTGATATTGGAGGGCTGTATTTTTCAATCTTTTGAGCATGGATGCCTAGGTGACATGTCTATCAGCCGTCGCAAGCGCCAGGCAAATACCATGCCATGCAGCGTCGTATGCGGCGTAAGCAATTGAGATCAGCAGGACCACACCGGGCATCGCAGAACGCAGACCCTGAGCACGAGGGGTTTCTTGGGTTTGGCATTTGGTGTATTAATTTTTAAAACTAAATATAACATAATATGTATGTATATATATATTTATATGCACATTGTATTTTCATTCCTGATGAATTGTGTGAAATGTCGGATGACCTCAAAACCCAGAAAAGGGTTGATGAACAGTGATCTTATTTAAACAATGATCTTATTTAATCTTATTTACGCCTAGTTCAGATTGGCAAGATATTTTCTTTTGCCTAGTACTTGGATCATGTGATGCATGTGTGAGCCTTGGCGATGTGATCCATGGAAAACTCAGCCGGATTCTATGGGCCGCATCTCTCCGACATGCTACCCTAAGAATGTGAACTGTTCCTTGTGTTTTGGATGAGCATGTTCTGAACATGTTGTGTGTTACCATCTTTTTGTTACATTTCTTTGTCAGTTGACTGCGGCTATCATTCCCTGACTTCCTCTCACGAAAGTGAAACATTCCTAGGAAAGCCACCAACATCACCAACTGAAATCATTTAATCAAATTATCGTTGATAGGGATTCTTTATGATTCGTTCATGCTGCATAAGAGGCGTCCATACTTTCCTTGACCATTTGAAACCAAAGATTGGTTGAGATTTCACTGAGGCTTCAATGCCCACGGCTCCTTGTGGAAACCGTGGACGATGGTCGTTTCACAACGACTTCCCGTCCAACGTCGCAGAGTCTGGGTTCCGAACGCACACGACCATTGACGCCCCGAAGGACGTAGACTCAAAAATTGTCCTCTCCGAGATGAGGTTGGCGATTGGATGAAAACAAGAAACCAAGAGGGCTGGACAATATGTAGATGTTTTTAAATACATGATGTTGCAAGGTTCTAATGTACAGGTTTATGGGACTTTTTGGGCAACTTTAGATTGAAGAAAGTTCCAAAGAAGCTATTTGTTTCCACAGGATTCCACAGGAATTGAAACGTCCAACCCTGACGAGCTTCCCTTAGTACAAAACTAATCCGAGATTGGCTGATGTCGAAGTGGGAGATTTGACCGTGCAAGCGTAAGGGCAATTTTATTCCATCATTTTCTGTATAAGGCCATCTACTTTCAACTGAGCAAAACACCTCACAAACTGTCAAGTGACAAGTATCAAAGTATAAAAATTTTTGGGGGGAATATGCTTGGCACGTTTGTCAGCATTGAAACAGCATTATCCCACTCGACATGGTCAAATCAAGAGTGCCAAAATGGCAAGATGTTTTCTTGGCCGACCTGTGTGGTTGTTTAGTGCCATGAGCCTAAGCTTGCAGACATACCGTGACATACCAAAGGAATTTTGTTTGGGTTCATTTGGGTACTTACTTCAAAATTGTCACACCAGTCACTTGAAAGCCGTTTGTTCTTATTTGCAAGTTCAATATGAATACATAATTTACATCACTTGCATGTTTCAACTGTTTTCAACTGCTAGTTTTTCAAAATCCCTGTTCTCTTGCATCATTCAATTTTTAAGTTCCACACTTGCCATAGGCGTGTTTGTGTCAATGAAGCCAGATTGATGTTGCACTCAAAACTCAACCTTTCCTTCAAAGAACGTTTGTTGGTTTGAGGCTCTTGTAGATCCAAATATGTGCGATTGGAATGTGGAACAAGTGAAGATCGCTTGTCTACACTACCCTTTGTTGCCTCCCCATCCGAAGAAAAGTCACGGGGCGTTCAGTGCATCGTCGACATCTTCGATCATGGTTGTTCTTCGTTGCGGGTGCGAGGAAACGTTTGAATCCCCAAACCAAGGTGGTTTGTGAAATTCAACACATTGATGCGCCCATGTAGCGAAGGAAAACATCACTTTCAACAGATTCCACCTTCAGACTTCGTCTTTTGGGTCTCACTTCCACCTTCAGAACGCTGGACATTATCAACAAAAATGTGGTGTAAATGGGTCAAATCTTGATACTTATGCCCTTATTTCATCATACATCATTCCATATTAGCACATTTAATTTGATGATTTTCTTTTAGAATCACAGAGGTCAGAAAAATACTCTGGGATTCATGTCGGTGTAGTTAGTGCCCTGTGTCGCTTGGTTTGAATCAGAAAATACACAGATGATAGAGCAAAACTTAATACATGATATAATGTATATCCTGTATATACTGTATATATTTTATTGATAATGTCGATGATTGCCACTCTGTTTGGAAAGCAACCTTGTTTGACACAGTACACCTTTTGAGTCCAACGTCCTTCACTGTGAGACCCTGTGTCCATTTTGTTGCGCGGCTTTGGGCTTTGGGCTTTGCAGTGGTAGCTAAAATTAAGTTACTTCCACTCTTCCAAGTCGTTTTCACTGAAACACCGAACATTTGTCAAGCAGACATTTGGAGGAGTTCCTTGCACCAACCAATACGATCACCTATTCCCTTCATGCGCCTGTGCAGTTTTTATTGAAGCTTCCATGTTTAGACTGGCATGAATCAATCAATCAAAACTAGCGCATCTTGCCCCTGAAAGTCTGAAAAAAACCCTCATCATGGCGATGCAGCTACAGGCTGGAGAGAACACAGAGGATTTGATGCAACAGTGAAAGGTGAACATAGATGATGCTTTAGTTTGAAGATATCCTTCCAACCAATTGACATTGGACATTGGCTAATATTTCGTGGTTGATAGGGGTTTGACACATTTGAACCGATATTTGATTTTGCACTATCATATCTATTTCTGTGGTATGCGCCTTTCAAAGTGTGAGCTTGGCAAACGAACCTTTTGATATGTGCATCTCAGGATATGATCCGTTTTTTAATACAGTATATACACACATTCATATATATATATATATACATACCTAGTCCATCCATTACCTTCATTTTATAGGGTTGCTGGAATTCACATATAATATTTCAATAAGGAAACATAATATGTTTTTTTGTTGACATAATCAGTGATTGATATAAGATGTGGTGTCTTCAACACGTGTCAAACCTGTATCTATTATATGTTTGATGCGGCTGCAGTAATCCCATTCAGAACTACCCTAACCACTTCGCTTTGACAAATCCAGAGTAAGCTGAAACAAAATATTCTTATATTCTTAAAACATTGCCCTCTTCTTGCCTTCATCCCTGTGTTGGATCAGAATGATTCGCAGTTGTCTAATACGTTTCTCGTTTATAATATGTTTTCAGCAGAATTTCCACATTGATGACCATGTGAAAGGCATAAGATTGACTTTTTATATACATGGTTTGGTCACCCTTATCGTGGTGAAACATGTTTATGTTTGAATATATTCACCATGTCAATAAACATCACCCCACGAAATACATGTCAAATCATTAATTGGAAAATCTCCCGGACTTTCAGCAAGAGGGGGGGGAAATGAGAAGTTTTCTTTGGAACTAAGATTTCAGGCCGCCCCTTCCAACAAAACATTCCAGCTATGTCAGCATTTCCCATCAGTGCTTCTGATGGGTTCCTTTTTGAACAGGCGGTGGGTCCCATGAGCCTCAGGCGGTGGAACTAGTTAAGTCAACATGGGAAACTGAGAGGAACATGTGATGCATTTAAATGCTAGGGTTTGAGCATTGGAAACAATCATATTTCGCTTTTAGAATGTGTTAGGATGAGTCTACTGGGTCTATTTGATGACGTGGTTTCTTCGACTGGATGCCATGGCATTTTATCCATTTCATAGAGCCTTGGGATGTAAATGCCGATTCCCTTGTATCCAACCAAATGTATATTGCGTGCCGATTCCCTTGTTTTGAATCTTTGTTTACCACTTCAATATTTGCGTTTTGGTTGTTGCACTTGGGAAATCGATATCTAGAACTATCTTCTGACTTTTCAATAGGATAAGTATAGCGTACCAGCAGGGTGTGTCCACGTAGGATATGGAGTCAAAAGTCTGGCCTCAAAGAGGTGGGACGTCCTCATCCATTTGAAGCCATAGGGCTGCATACATCGATTTGTGGAAGAAAATTGGATACTGAAATCGTTTGGAGATATACATAGAAATTAAGGAACATAGTTTTTTTTGAATCGAGAAAGTTTAACACATATCGAAACATATCCAGACACATTTGTTTTATATAGTTAGCTCAGCTCCTACAAATATTCAAGACGCAAGATGGGATCTTGTTTCCAGATATCGTGATTTCTTTCGTAGGATCCCTTCAAAAAGTAGCATCTTTTCATGCAGATCTGTGTCGCTTTGCCGCCTGAAAAACCCGCCAGGCCCTCATTGCAGCTTCCGCCCCACACAACGGCACCCATAGGATCAAGCACCATGGCCGCCATAGTACTTACTTGAAAAGAGAAGCGAATGTAGAGTTGGGAATCGAGACCTCAATTGACCTTACATTGAAGGCACTACTAAAGGCATGTGAAACATACATTAAACATTAGACTATTTCAAGCATGTGTTGGTTGTGTTGGTGCCAAGCTGCAAAAGTTTCAGGTTTTGCAAAGCATCGGGCAACTCCTAAGTTGCAGTCGTAAAGGTTTCATCATTTAGTTTTTATGTCAAAATATGGGTTCAAGTATTGCAACCACCGGCACAGGAAGAGCTGTTAAAGTCCCTAGATTTGGCAATATCGGTTTGTCCGGAGGGTGCCAGTTTATGACTATGAAGGAAGTTTGCATTCATCCAGTGAGAGGGGTAGAAACTTATGTATCTTATGTGGTTGATTCAATCACAGGAAATCAGATATGGCCCATATGGCCACTGCGATCTACTACTTCAGCCCAATCGACATTGGCTTATAGTAGAACGTAGAGTGCTGATATTCAGGGTTGAGGTGTCAATCATCATAGGTTTTATCCAAATGTTAACGCTTTGTAGGGTTTGATTCAGCTTCCGAAAAAGATTCCAACAGGGATCTGGGCCTGGAACTGTCAAGTTGCATGATGCCTGCACAGGTTTGAGCCATTTGCGGTTTCCCATTGAGTTGGGCACCAGAAAGGATTCCTTATTCTTACGTTACCTAGTTAAATCATGGTTCAATCACCTGATTCCCGCAGTGTCAGATACCCTCATGAATGTGCCAAGAACAGTTGTTTGTTTGCTTTGTTGCACTTTCCATTTTTTGGGAGGAAGATGGCCACACCTGTCAAAAGCTACACCCCGCTTTGTCCATGAGTGTAATATCCATGGGACACTTGTCTATACGGATGCAACATGTCTCACCACAGATTATACTTGTTTTGTTAGATAGACAGTATACGATACTACGATCATTCATTGTTGTTTCGGTTCATTACCCACCTAGTGTACCGATGTGTGGCACATCATGCGTGTTGCTGATGATTTGCATGTAGATGCTGTGTGTCGTAAGTATTTCGTGTTTGAGTCAGAGATTTTCCAACACACTTTCTACACCACACACAATACCCCAGGTGTCACCAGTTCCTTGAGACCTGCTGTGGTCGCCTGCGCTGGCCGTTGTGGTGCAATGACGGTGCTTGTAATGGGCTGAGGAACTGGGGGAACATGGGGGTATGATGTGGCACTTGGACTCGGCAAGTGTATCCACCGAGGCTGCGATCATGGTGGGCGGAGCCCGACGAGGGAGATCCAGGACCGGAAACAAGTATACGACCTGAGCCGTGGAAGAATGGGCCACAAACTGACTGAACACTTCAGGTTGGTGTTGTTGAATCAGTGTGTGTTTACCCCGAATGATCATGTCTTCAACAGAAAATGACCTTATTGCAACGGAAACTGACGTCTTTCATAGCTGTAGGATTTTAGTAGCCTCGCTTCAGGTTTTTGAATAAGTTGGCACATGGGAAGCAGTTATGCTGAACTGCCCAGAGTGAAACGATTGCAGCATGTGACAGCAGAGTCACAGTTTGACTTGACACTTTGGTTGGTCCAGGTCTGTAGAGAGCATGCTCTCGCAACTCACATGATGTGTTAGAATTTGAGATGTCCAGCTTCATAGGGAAATGAGACTGCTGTGTCAATCAACGGATTTGACCCACCACCCTGGTGGCATAGGCAAGCCACAAACATCACTTCAAAATGGGATTGTCAAAAAGTTGGTGATTAGTGTAAGAATTACTCACCTGGAGTCAAAACTATTGTGCATTTACGATGTAAGTTGTTTGGCTTCGCTTTACATCGATCAAGAGCAGTGAAGCTGAAGCTTAGAAGCAACTTGTTCTGATTTGTTGAGTTCTACAAGTATTACAACCGGATGGAATTTTCTATACAGTTTGATGTTCATACCTCAAACTGATCTAGAGTTCCTGTCAAGATGTGGGTGATGTTCTTGCTTGAATCTTCAATTCATTCAGTCGTTTGGCATGGCCTTGTAGCTTTGAACGGAGGAGACATGTGGATCAAGATTTGAGTCGTTTGTTACTCGGAACTCCAGCAGTTGCACCCGAGATCGCTCAAGCACTATGGGTTTGATCAAATGCAGCTTTGCAATGTCAAAGTTTCACTGAATTCATATTAATTCAATGTGGGCATGAACTGAAGATAATGCTTGTTTGTACATTCTACAAATTGTGATTGTACAGTATGAGCCCCAAAGCTGTCCTCAGGTTTTTTTTTACAATCTTTCAATCATACACCTGGATTTGAGTCTTCATTGAGGTCGCCCTGGTGCAACACGCTTTGCTACGAACCTAGAGGCCAGGTGGTATATGGCTACCTGGGGCTAGTCTCATGAGGGATGTTCTAGTCTCTCTAGGATATGATATATGCTGGAATTGAGTCAGGTTGAGCTAGTACTAGCGATACAATTAGTATACGTGTACACAATCTATTTCTTTACATGTATTGTACCAGAGTATTTGTGTAAAATATTAGGATGTGATGTGTTTACAATTACTGGAGTCTAATTCGTAGTCATTACTGCACATGCTGTGATATGATGTGATGACATAAGCTCTGTTGAATAATTTGGAAGACCAGTCAAAAACCGCCAATCTCGAGGAAGAATTTGAATTCATAATTGCAGGCTTTTTTTTGTTTTGGCGGCTTCTCCCACGTTTGAATCTCCAGGTATTTTCATTCCAAAAAATGAACGGCGCAATAAACAGTGGTAGTGTGGATGGATCTGAGATATTCTGAAATTATGAAGGTTATGACACCACCATTTACTGAATGCTGAAGCGTTTCATCGATTCATATCCCTAAACTTACAGAATTTTAAGTCCCCCCAGTAAAACTTGGATGGTGAAACCTTGTGTCCCCTAGTTCAAGATAGCTCCATTGCCAGCCACAACAAAAAACATCCAGAAAACGTTTCCATCAACGCAGCAACATACGACCTGGGGTGTCTAGGAACCAGATGTCGACGAAACCTCCACTGATGAGGCGCGATGGAAATCTGTTTGGTGTCCCACAAACATTAGTTAGATCGTGTCCCGCAAAGGTATATGGGTAATCCTCAAGTTGAATTGACCCAGCAAATTATGGCGCACTGTGAATTGACGAAATATCATCAGATTTGGGCACTGGTAGATTTCGATTCGATGATGCGATGGCATGACCCTTCTTTTTTTGAGGGCGGCACATATTTCAAGTATTGACTGGCCTCGTTGCATATAGCTCCTATGGATTCCTATGGTAGATAGAGACAACAGAGTGTCCTAGCAGATTAAACCTGTTCCACTATTTGTTGTTTTTGTTCACTGAAAGTGTTGCCGTCTTTCTTGGAATCCATAAAGTCAGCATTTGGCAAGTATGTTGGCCGAATTTCTTTGTGATGGCCATCAGCTGCTGAGCTACTGCAGTTTGGTGACAAAATCTTGCTCCCGAGTCCCCTGGATCAGGAAAATTCTGTATGTCAAGCTAAGATAGAGGAGTATAGATACTGGATTGACTCTTCTTTGTACATGTCTTTTTTCAACTGAAGTCGTGGTTTTGGTCCGGTCAGAGGGACTGCATTTCATTGTATGATGAGGTTTCATTAGATTATCCAGCTTCATGCGTCCAGGAAGATGACGAAGAAGATGACGATGAAGAATCATCAGAGATCCAGGCCACTGCTGCTTCTCATTTGTTGTTTTGGGGGTAAATGTAGGTAAATATACCATACATTGAGCATCTGGGTATAGGACGCAAAAAAAAGATGTGGAGAATACGAGGTCTATATATTTGACAATGTCCCTTTGTGGCAAGCCAAGGCAAAGAAGTCTAGGGATTTTTTTCATATCACATATCAGCGCCCCCCATGGTCCTGAGGCATCCCTGGAAGTCCTGTGGGTTGGGGATGTGGGGACATAGAACTTGGAAGTGAAAGTGCCAGGTGCGTCCTAAGATGGAGCTTGATCGTATGCTCCCTGAAGACGAATTACGAAAAGAGTGGGTGAGGATGCCAAGAAGCTGAAGTGCCACCATGGGTCAAACACTTGGCAGCCTTGAGCGAAGCCATAGGACCACCAGGGAAATCGAAGCAAGATGAGGCGATATGAAGCAAGATGACCAGCATTGACTAACGATGAGTTGCAAATAGGTAGGTAACGGATGATGGTGCGGTAGTACCTATATAACTGAAATGGAGCTTTCAGAGATGTTTTTATAATAAGATACTGAGCTATTTGGCTATACATCCATAAAGTGCAGTCAACATCCAACTACAAAACTCTTGATATACAAATGGTTTACTATCTTGACTCCAGCCAGACAATTTCGCTGGCCTTAGCGCCGAAAAGCACGCCAAGGTGATGCCACCTCGACGTGTGAAGGCGCCAATGGTCAAGGATTTGGTACCTATAGACCATGTGATGAACGCAAATCTGGGAAATCCTGGTAGGGGAGATGGCACTCTTGAACACCAGTTTTGGCTTGTTTATCACCATCATTCTCTAGACTCTAGACTCTAGAAGACTATGCTGAATGTATATAAACATACCAATAAGGATATCATCCCAGTGATCAGAATCATGCTGACTTCATTTGGCTAGCCTTTTTTGTAAATTCCAACAATGCTTCCGCCTAGCCACACAGGGGATTTCCCACAAATTTGTGCTTGGCAATGGTCAGGGCAAGCGCACCATTCGTCCGAAGAGCATGAAGCGAGTGGAATGGGTGGGAACCTCAGCTGAGCCGTTTCCAATAGATGCCCAAAAGCCTAAATTGCACAAGTCTTCCACACCAGCACCCTATTTGAACCCTAAGGGATTGCTTAGTGGCACCCTTTAGCATCCATTTGGCACCCAGAAAGGAGGGTCTAGGTATGAACTTGCAACGTAGGTTACGTAGCTAGTGAGTGGTTCGCATTCAAAACCAAATTATTGAGGTACTGGCATACCATCAAGTAAACAACCTTGCAACGAATGAAGTTCCCAATACTTGCTGACATCGGGATGAATGCCAAGTGCTTCCTAGTACTGTCTCACCAGAAATACTGTTGATGGAAGAAATCCTGCACTACCTAAAAAATGGGTAAAACCCTATAAACAGTGGGATTTTCTCATCATCCTTGGTGGTTAGCGGGATTTTGGGACCCATCAACAGTAACACTCCCCAGTTCTTCCTTGCAGGATGAAGAGGATCACGTTAGAGACTTTGGCCACAATCCTTGGAGTGCCTTTGATGGTTGAAGATGGGCGTTTGGATGGGGAATGGGGTGCCAGGCACCAAAATTTTGTGGTGAACATTTCAGCCTATAGAAACATAGGTTACAGGTTAAACCTCCTTCTGAACGTATGTTTCTGCATGGATTGTTGCCAACAAATGTTGTGTGAGTGTTTCCTTAAGTGGTGGTACTTGTACCCCCAACTCATCAACTGTGAGTTGAGGTTTTAGGGAACTTTTTTGTGAAATGAGACTTTGCTAGCACAGAGCTGATTTTGGTCAATATACACCAATTTTTTTTGCCTATTCAGCTAAATCGAATAGTTTCATCAAGGTTCTCTGTGGGTTTTGAATAATTCCTGAATAATTTTGAATATTTTCATATGTTATGTTGTCTCTTTTCGTTTCTACAACTTCCCGCAGATCTTTCAGACTTCCCCGACCGGCTAATGTGACCCATAAAATAGCAAACATCAGGTTCATTTGCCTTGGCACCTGCATCGGAGAAGGTGCAACCACAGAATTTTACTGCTGGTCGTTTTCAGATAAGGTTATTCCTGACTGGTTGGATAGGTGTAAAAATACCGAATGAAATTATGGAATCATGGTGTTATATAAGTCCAAAACTGGAGAAGAAACTTTTTAAAGTCAGGCTGATACGTTAAATGACATGAATGTTTGGGTAGAGTTTTCGTTTTACTGTAGTGTAGTGATGCTTTCACCTCTGATTTGAGACTTTGAAGAGCGGTCAAAATGAATCAAACATGAAAAGTCGTGCATTGGTGAGTGTGATTCTTTGGGTTTCATGTGAGAGAATTGGGAATGATTGTAGGGAGGAATATTCTGTTTGGACAACATCAGTTTCAGATTCCATGTTAAACTTCAAGGACTCTACCAGACACTCTCCCTGGTGAGATAGAATCCTCTCATTGATGTTGGAGTTCTTTGTCGATTTGTTTCCTGTCATTCAATGTTGGGGCAACACTGAACTAAAGACAGGTTTCATCCACATTCCCTCTAGTAGTATGTGCATTGGAACATGTTTACATGTACCTTTTAAAAGCAATATTATATAACCCATACTAACCCACTCAATCCACAGTTTGGAGCGAGGAGTTGGTGGCCAAAAGCTGGACACGTGATGCCCGATCCAAAGCCGCCGAACGTAGCGCAGAGGAGCAGGGGGAGGATCAATCTTGGTAAAGGCGAGCAAAAGACATTTAGATGTGTTGCTTCAACATCTTCAACCATGTTTGATTCTGAAAATTCCAGAAATTGTCAGTTTTTTTTGCTATGCACAGCAAATTTCTTTTGTGAAGACTGAACTTGGAGATAACTGATCAGCAACTTGGCCATTTGAGCATCGATGATTCCGTTTCGTTCACAGGAGCGCGCCCGCAGCCGCGTGGGTGATGACGTGGGGACCGGGCCTTCTCATTCGGCATACGTTGAGATCCGTGAGAGGCGCCAGCTTCCACAGCCCGCCTGTTCACCCATTTTTCAGGATTTGATCTAGATGATTTCAGGCTGTCTTGGTCGGGATATGAATGATATATATTGATATATAGCTCTCCTCAACAGTATTGGGGCATCCTGTTGAAGATTTTTGACTGTGGTGCTATTTTGAAAGATATACAGCAGATACTGCACATATAAATGCATATAGACTGGGTATAACAGCATAGCCAAGCTGACAGGCGTGTAAGCCAGGCTGAACGCAAGATGTACTCTTTGTTGTAAGGACACACTACATGACTTAAACAATCAAACCTTCTCTTTTAGCAGTCTTGAAATAGGTGACCTTGAGCTACGAGACCTCACGAAGCAAACAGTTTTTGGTGGCATTCCTCTATTGATTTGACTTGTTTTAAACCTGTGAAGATGACAAGATTGACACAGTTGGTGTTATAACTTATCGCTATGGTTGGATCCATCATTCCCGTACAAATCAAGATGCCCCCACCCAGCCTAAAGATTTGGGAAACGATTCTCATCTAAACTCAACGAAGAAGTGTCATCATCATTTGCTGGGCATCAAACCAATCAAAAAGGTAAGACACAGATGCATTCCAAAGCTTCTGAATCAATCTATATACAGTATGTGTATTTCCCCAGGTAGGAATAACAGCTTTCCATACAAGTATGTACATGAACTATTATTATTCTATTGATTCAGGTAAGACCTAGGTGTTCAGACTCCAAATTCTGTTCAGAGATGACAGTGTGAATGTGAAGTCAATAAATCGCAGACCCGTTTCAGGTGGGATGGTCCAGAGGAAGAGGCGTGAGTGACTTGGGCATGGGTGACTTCAACCATGCTTCAGCTCAGAGAATCTATCTCGGAAAATGACTTGAATACATCATGACAAAAAATGACATCAAGATCATGGGCTGTTATAGTATTTTACATGTATTTTATTTTACTGTGTTTTAAATATGTTTTTTTACAGTTTTTTTACATGAATCCGGATGAATAACACACACACACACACTGATGACCCGAAGTGTTCAGCAGATGGTACATTACGACCCCATGGTTGGACACTCATCAATGATCCCGACGAACCGTGAGGCGGTGAATATCATCGTGGCTGAGCATTTGAACATTTCATTGGAAAAGGCCTCGCGTCTTGTCGAGTTAGGTCGGGGTTCCTCAGAGATTTGCTATGTGATTGCAGAAGGCCAGCAAGGGCAGGTGATGGACACCTGCACAACTAAGCTCCCAAACGCTTCGATGTTCATGTTGTCTATGGGAACAAATGGACAAATGGAAACAACCTATATATATATATATGTATATGTTTATATATATATACATGAAAAAAGGTGCAGACTTGCTTGATTTTTCTAAGGTGCTGTGTGGTACTACGACAACTTTGAGATTCGGGACTTGAGGGATTTTCATGGTGATGCAGTCATACACCGTTGATAGAAGCAATGAATATGACACGAGTGGAATGTCATTTCGACCATTGCCTTTTTTCAAAACATCTATCATGTCTTGGTTGCGTTTTGGCATTCATTGGGCTGGGAGCTGGTTGTGTGTGTGTGTGAGTCAAATGGCCTTCATGGGACCTGTTTTTAGTGTCCTATCACAGCATTTGGGTAGGGCTCAAAACAATTGACCCCCCATCATGACCTGACATAATCAGGAGTTTGTTTGGTATGCCTCTTGGGTCTTTGTCAAACCACAATAGATCAATGAAAGTGTTGTTTGAGCTTCTGGATATAGAATATTGACATTGCTAGTGTTGCCACATCAATAAGTAAGCTTTAGTTGATTGGTTGTGTGGGTTGCAGACCATTGGATAACCCAAACTTGATGCTTTGTGCCCCTCAGGTGACCCGTAAAACAGAAGGCACTGGATGGCACAATCACTTTACAATCCATGAAGTGTTGTTCATGTTGTTCATATGTATTTTTCAATGTGTTCAACAACTTCTACAATTCTCTACAGCTTCGGTATTATATATACTGTATATACCGTAGATACCGATTTATATGTGTAGAGTGTAGATGATACTCCGCAAAAAAAGAAACAGGCGCAAGTCAACTAGGAAGGTCACCCAGAATAGATGGCACGGAAGACGTGAAATTCCCAAAAAAAGGGCCATTTTCCTTCGATCAATAGATGGCACGGATGCTGGATTTTAGGGGCCGAGATGGGCCGAGCTTCCTAGTTGAACTTCAGCGGTGACCACAATAGCTGGCACAAGTGCACGGCATAAAAGATATAGATGGCACAGTGCTACTCCATGCTATCTGCCAGTAGGCCATAGATGGCGCAAGTACGAGGATAGCTGTCAAACATAAAATTTCCAAGAATCCAAAACCTTCGAGGATCCAAAAAAGAATAAAGCACAGAAAAATAAGAACACAGAGCAGAGAGAGAGANAAGGAAGGGAAGGAAGGGAAGGAAGGGGAGGAAGGGAAGGAAGGAAGGAAGGAACAAGCAAACGGAGCATTCTTGTACGCTTCCACTATTTTGGGCCTGCAATGGACGGTACTACAGTATTTCAATGAGAAGCTACTGCATACCTGCGTTAGTTGAATGCTGGAATATTTTGCTCTTCTGACACTTCTTACATGCGTTAGTCCAATGCTGCGCTGAATATTTTGCCCCCTGCTGCAACAAGATGCATCGCGCTACAAGTAGGAGATCACACAGACACACTAGAACAGAAGATTACAGTATCTCTTCCAGAAACAGATGCAAACAGTATGGCTCAAAGTATCATAAACTTGGAATCTTGGAAATACTGAGATACCCTGCGGGGGGGTGGTCGTGGGGTGTGGCCTTCCCAACATGTAGTGTATGGATATGATAGATGGCGCAAGTTCATTGCCCACACGTTCATTGCACGTTTGAAGTTGTGCGGACACGAGCGAAGACGGGACTCACCAGGGAAAGGGAAAAAGGTGCATTTTTTGGTGATTCGTCCAATCCAAAACAATCCAAAACATGTACAGTTGAATCCATTTGCAGTACATCATACATCCAAAAGATAGACTTGTGCCAACTTAGCCTCTCCATGAACATTCACAGTGATGGATGGCACAAAACCGGGTTGCAAATGGGGGTTGCGCCATCTTATCGAACGGAGAACACCTGTTTTGTTTTTTTTAACCATCCGGGTCATGGTTTTTGGGAAAAACCCTGGGTTTTTGGCGTTTTTCAATTTCCACGGAGGGCCACATAAGATGGCACAAGTAAATATAACGGGATCACTGCGCGCAACCGAAAAAAATAAAATAGGAGTTGGCACAAGTCCAAAATCCGCTTCTGTTTTTTTTTGTCGGTGTAANGTTTTTTTTTTGTCGGTGTATATTTTTATGTATGTGTGTTATATCTTGTCTAAACCTTGTGATGTCAAGTATACACAATCCGGAACCACCAGATTCTTCCAAGCCGTTTTTGTTGTGGATCTCAATCTTTGCTGGACTCTATAGTTTGATATCCGAAGGCACACCCATTTGGAGTCGTGATTTGTAGATCCAACGACTTGTAAGTTGATGTATTTTGTTTGTTACACTGCATATCTGGTTTTCATATGGGTCCTCGTAGTTGTTTGTTTGGTTCCTTTTTTGATAGAATTTCAAAAAAACGGGGCCCCCTGCCAATTCACAGGACTGGGTGCGTATCATGGAACCACAGAGGATCTCTGTAGACACGGTGCGGCAAATCGGGTTTGATGGTGACCAACTGCATTCTACCGTAGATTCACAACTAAAGGATACCAAAGGTGGAATCATCATAAACTGACGAACAACCGATGGGATTGATGTATGTTGAGGTTATTTGTGAAGCTTCCGAAGATGTGGCATTTGTCACATTTCTGCAGTGGCAAGAGTTTCGAGGTTGTTGCATGTGTAAGGTACCCAGTATGTACATGTATCATATGCGTAAGCTACATTGTCTACATTTGATATCAGCTTAAGATTTGCGGAACATTCATACATTTCATACAACACTTACACCACAGAAATTCAACATAGATACCAAAAATGGCCATATTTAAAAAGGACGCATTTTTTCCAAACCATCATTTTTGGGTATCCAGCCGTTAGTTTTCGAGGGTGCAGTTCCTGTAGCCTTGAGATCCTCAGGTTTGAACCCCCGTTCGCAGGTGCTACGAGTTTTTCCTAACCCTGAACGCTACAAGACCTGCTATGTGGATGACTGGGATGAGCGCATCAAGAAAGTTGACCGGGACCGGGTACACAACACTCGTAGTGTTCTGTTGATGACATGTTTGCTGTTTTTTTTCGCTTGCGGATACAAAGAAATTCTGTCTTAGATAAACTTATTAGAGGATTCTCCTACATCCAATCCTGAGAAATAGATGGTTGAAGAGGTTAGTAAATGTTGGTTTGTTAATCCTTTGTCAAGTGAAATTAGATATTGTAATTAGTACTTGTTCAATCTAGAATCGAAATTATACAGCTTCATATGGATTCAAACAAACTGCAAGGTCCGTGTTGGATCAGAACCTTTCCCCTGTGACTAAGAGGTGGACCGAGGTCGGAGGTCCCGAGACATTTCGTAGGACTTTGTTGTCGTGGACAAGCCCCCACTATTGCCTTGCTTTGCCCATGTGATGCCGACATGTGAAAATCTGTGAAGCACCAGCGCTACTGAATCGAATCACCACTAGCCAAGTGTTTTCAATACCTTGTCGTGACTTTACATGGTTGATAATGTTTGTAGGTCAGCACTCAGGGTCTGTATTTTTGGTTGCCAGGTCACCAACGGAAAAGAAGTAGTTCACCGGTGTTTGGCAGATGCTTTACGTGTTTGGAGCCATGGTTGTCTCTGGAGTCAAGGGTTTACTAGGCAGCAAAATGTACCGAATCATTGATGAACATGTATGATTTGTCATTAATGATTGATGTGTGGCTTTCGTGTAGAATGATGTGTATGTGTCATACAATCATGAGTGTATCAATATGCAGCAGAAGGCAACTGTGAATGTGAATATGACAATTTACATATACCAAAAAAGGTGACGTATATGATGCTCACATGAATCATTTAGGCAGAAGATGGCAGGATGTGGTAGTAGCATCAGCATTAAAGAAGCTAGGTGCTTGTTGATTTGCTTTGATGCTTCAACATCAAAGTGCAATAGAGTGAAACATGGACAAAATTGTGAGGAACCTGGCTTCCCAACGGATGACTGAAACCGAAATTCTGGACTACACATATTAGGCACATTGTCGGGAACATTCCATATCAAAGCATTTGATTTTGATGGATGGATCCGCCGTATCCAGATACTTGTTGATGCTTGTTGTTATGATTTTGTGCTGTGCATGTTCTGCATGTTCACTGAACGTCAGAAACAGACCAAAATCCTGGTATGGGAGAGACTTTCACCATCCAGTTGGATCAGGAATAGCATGAATGATTCGATGTGAACACATCATCATCGTGATCATTATCAGTATCATCCTCATCCTGACGATCATATTCCTCATCATCATAATTATCCAGTTCATCCTCATCATCCTCATCATCGTTGTCAAGATCCTCATCCTCACCATACTATGATGATGTTTCTCCTTTTCCTCATCATCAGAATCGTCCATCATCATTATCATTGTAACTCATCATCATCAACCTTAGGATGACACCCACTAAATACCCACTATATAAGGTGTATGTTGGGGTTGATTATTAGGGGTACCATCCCAAGGGGCCCCCCAGCATTTTCAATCACCCAACCGACTATTTCATTGCCACCATTGCCGAGGTAAGGAAGGTTCAGGAAGTGGAACTCGGGATGGATGATACCAACATGACGGCGATGACTCACATCGACGATGAGGTGTTTTTTTAAAACGGCGGGGTCTTTAACGATTTGACTGGTGATTCATGTGGTTGTTCATGGTGCAACAAGAATCTGAAATGCTATTACTTGTAGCTGTTTGGAGGTTGCGGTACTACAATTCTTGCTGTTGCTGTTGCTGTTGCTGTTGCTGTTGCTGCTGCTGCTGCTGCTGTTGTTGTTGTTGTTGTTGTTGTTGTTGTTGTTGTTACATACCCTTGGGTATTGATGTTGTTTGGATTCAGGTCGGGGTTCCAGCGTGATTTGAGGGATGTACGGAGTTTCTGGCTGATGAAACTATATGTTTTGTTCTTTAGATTGTACACAGTTACCCAGTAGCTCAGTAACGGTAATGTTGTGATTTTACAAGATTCATTGAAACTTATTGCCAAAAGACATGTTCAATCATATTAATGTACATTACTATATACTATATATGCATACAAGGCCATGTTTGTGCGGATGTTTTGTGATGTACAGTCGAAGTTTGCAGGTGTCCGGTCTGGTGATCCTTGCTCGACATGAAAAAGCTCGGATTGTTTGCCAAGAGTGGCAAGGGCCCAAGAGGTTCAAGTTCAGTAAAGCCTGAAAGGTAGTGTCCTTAACCCATCCTAACCCATCTAAACAGCCCCCTTGTTGGTTTGACTGGTTTGACTGCAATCTGTTTATTTGGGGATTGAAGGGACTCCACTAGGTAAAGGACAGGGAAGCAAGACTTGGATCAACAAAAAGTGCATGTCGATGACTCTCGATTCTGCAGGACTTGGAACTTGAGAACGACCGGTCCAGTGACCGGAAAATTGAAAAACTAATTCCACCCCCGAGTTTATTGGGTGGTAGCATTACACACGTTTGGATTTTTAAAATCAAGAGGACCAATTGTTTTGTTTTTTGGTTGTTCATGATGGTAATGTAGCTCATTTGACTTGTTGTTTCGGTGAAATCCAAGATGTTGGGACCCGGCCAAGGGTGAGAAAAGAGAAATGCGTCTTTGAATTTGTGGCCATTTGCACCAAGAACGTGGAAAAAGGCTGGCTGCCACTACTGAAGTGGCTGCAAACCTAAATGGGTTGATCACTTTCTGGGAGGTTCCTGCCAGTGGAATGCTCATACACTTCTACAAGAGGTCCTTATCCCAAACAGCTTTCACAACCTAACTGGTTTGGATCAGAGCAGCCACCATGATTTTGTTTTGAACTATGGTTGATCATTTTCAGTGTCATTTGTTCTTTCGCTGCTGCCACAATGATTTGACGGCAATTGTCAAGTGATTTGATTCTTATTTTAGGAAGTGACATGCCCCATGCCCATGTCTATTCTTGCCAGCAGAGCCAGAACGTAGGGTTCACGAGATGCGATATAAGCGTCCTAGTTCAGGTTGACTGTTGACATTAGGCCACGAGGTCCCAAAAATCAAGGTTTACAATGGGAAGTTTAGGCGACACTTTCCGGAACTTTCAGATTGGTGAAACCTGTGTCGTCCAACTACTCTCGCACACGTGCAGCAGGGACCTACCGCCATTTCTACATGAAGACGGAGGTGAAAAAAGGCCAGAAAACACCGACACTTTATGCACCTGGGATTCGCAATAAGGTGATTGTCCAGATTCAAATGGAGCATGCTGATGACGATGTTTGTGTAGATGAAATGTCTATGTTGTTTTCATAAAAACTAATCATAATACTGTCACTTTTACTGGGATAACTTTTTACAAATCAGAAAAAATAATCGATTTGAAGTACCCTTTTGTTGAGAAGACCACTTCAAAGTGGACGACTTCAATTACAATAATTTCATCAGGCCAAGTCAGGTGATAAGTGACGACTGACGGGTTTTCAGCCAAGGATGAGATCCCTTCATATGCCATCAATGTGCGATCGGACCGGGGTATGAAGATGATACGAGTGGGTGGTAAGATGATGTAAGATGCACAATTAAAGGTGGTTCAAAAAAACAGATCCTTTTTGAGGTATACTCAGAATATGTTTTCTTTCATAGCTGGATTGATCAGTTTTTGCCAGTTGTGCAGCTCAATGCACCACAAGCCAGACATCACAGGACTACTACGACTGGGACGTGGTGAGCATGGAGGTAGTTTCAACAGCTCCATTGGACGGAGGCTGTGCGGCTGTGCGAATCAGGACATTGAGAGATGGTTTTGGCAAAATTTATTTCGGCTGCAGGAAGTTAGCTAGAGTACTTTGTGTGGTACACCTGAGATGAAACTGTGTTGAAAGAGGTGTTTTTTGAATGGGACATAGTACTTCCAAAGTCTTCTACAACTTCCTATGAACATAATGGCATTAGCTTCATCTTTGGTTTTACTCCAGGGCCCCTGCAACACAGTTGGCCTGAAATAGGCCAGGAAGTTCGTGGACATGATCAATATATGAGATACTGTATTCCCTTAGATATCATCGACAACAAACCCCTTTCGTTGGGTTCGTTGGATATGATCCCAGGACCAAAAACACAGGCCCCACGAGGGAAAGGATCCGAGCACAGCTGGCCATGTTGGGCAGCCTCAATGGTTGGCATGGGTGGTTAATGGATGTTAATTGTTGTTTGGAGAAAGGTGAAACGAATATAGAATGAGCTCACTACCAAGGGTGGTTTCGGAACTCATGCTTGGATTATCTGATTTTAGGTTGGTGAACTGAACTTGTCATTGATACAGATCAAGCAGCTTGAGCTACTCTTGGAGAGCATGGGGAAGATTCGAGGAAGATATTTGTCACCACCTCTGTGGAATTGTGGGTAAAGACAAAGCAAAAGCTTGCATCTTACGATATTTGATGAAAGCAATTGGAAGCAGAGTAATTATATGGTGATACTGTTGATGCAGAAATCCTCCACCACCTGGGATGTATAAAACCCTGCGTTTACCATCCGGCCAGAATTGAAAATCAAACAACTAGTTTTTCATGACTGCCACGGATTGGTTGGCTAATGCCTAATTCATGACTTTTCCCGCAAACATCTGGAACATGCAAATTTGAGGTTGGGTGCTCCTGTCTTGAACGACAAGGCAATCCCTGTGTTCTCGTTGCTTGGAAGTTCCATTGTAATTGAGCCAGAGTCTCGTTGCGAAAGGCATGGGAAATCCTCAAAGACTTGTAATATTAAAGGGAAACCAAGACTTTGTCTCTTCGGCTGGCTTTGATTAGTTTCAAGCTTGAATATTTCCAGCATGTGGTTGCTGAACAACCTTCTAGAGAGCAAAATTCCCTTCCCGGATGACGTGGGTGCTTTGAGTCCACACCGGTGCTGAAATTGTGAGACGTCCAATATGAACTTACCTTTAGATCAAAATCTAGGTAGGTGAGACTACTGATAGTCAATACGATCCCTACAGATTTGACGGACATTTGACACAGGCAGTGACGCACGGTGCAGAAATGAGCAAACAGGCGGGCCGGGTGAAATCACGAACGACGCATCCCTCGCCTGGCTGGTCAATGATGTAACCTCGCCTTTGAGGTGGCCAAAGCTGCTGGTCTTCTCCCAGAACCTGCCAAGAGGATGCGACTTGGTATCCGATCCACAAAACTGCAGAATTTTCCAAAGGATACCGGTTGGGTTGGCAAGAAGATACGGTCCTTCAGTTCATATGAAGGCTGGATACGGATAGCAAATTCGAACCAAATGTAAGGAAGCAGCCTGGATTTGTTACATTTGATCCAAGTGCATCAATGGCGTTGGCAAATTAGCATGTGTTCATAATGTGATGGTGTGTTTTTTTCTGTTTTGTGTTGAGTACCACAACTAAGAGGATGGCACCACCAGTTTTGGTGGGACTTGCTTTGTATGTCAGCGTTATATTGCTCTTTGGGACCTGCTAGCCAGCAGATATTTCCGTCGGTCACCCTATTTGAACGTCCCAAGCCTAGGTCCGATCCGACTGTGAACATCGTTCCTGGTCTTGAGGATGAGTACAGCCCGGATCCTCGAAAACGGGTTTTTGCTAGTATAACGTAAGTAGTGGATACCAGATGGTATTAGTAACTTAGTAGGTGAGGGTAGTTGCAATCAAGGCATGTTGTGTTGATGTTGATGAGATGTTTTTCAGTTTTCATATTTTGGATGACTACCCTCCAACTCCTTTCTCTCTTTGAGTTCCATTGGAAGCATGAGGAAGGGTAGGTTTCAACAAAAAGAAATACTGTGATCATTTGGTATAGATTTGGATGGCTACGGATCAACATGATTATTCCCCATGTCCATTACCATTCATATCCATGAATATTCTATGGTAAATTCAATGGGATCCCCATTATGTAAGTACAGATATTATGCCAGATAAAAATTATGGAGTTGACGGCACCGATGACTCGATGACCAAATTCGTGGGTTTGTTTTGGAAAGTGGTCAGACTGGTCACGTGTCCAACGACCCCCTAGAAGTGATAGGGGTTGTCTCAGTTGAAGTCTGAAACCTTACCTGAACTTTTAGATGAATGAAGTCAATGAGAATGGTTCTGGAAGGGCACATGTTCCACTTGGTACATGTCACGCTTAAGGATGTTTCATACACATTCCACAAGGTTTCTTATTCGCATGGTACGTTGGCAATCTGATTGAAAGCATCAAGTGATATCAAGTGTATAGATTTGTGAAGGCAAAATGTTCAATACCTTTGTAGAGAAGCAGCATGAAAGGGAACAGGATCACCACGATGAAACCTGCGAGAATGAAAAATAGTGCATGATCCACAAAGATACTGTCGGTTCATGGCTGTTCAAAGGAGATTCTAATCACCCACAACTTTTGCACAAAAGCAACCAATTGAGCTTGGCTTTTGTTCATAGGGTTGGGGATTACTTTCTTCCCAATACCACACTTATCAGTTGGACAAGCACTCCATTTGGCTCAAGGCTAATAGTCATTTGTCAATATGTCATGTGTAAGTAATCCTTGGTAAAAGTTCCAAAAAGATAGAGTTTGATTTGGGTGGCTTTTCTCCAAGACGATGATCACCAAACAGGGGAAAGCCCAAACTCCAAATGGTGGACGTGGACACACAGGTGCCACTGCCGCTGCGGTAGCAGCCACCGCACCCTTGGGCGGTGCCGTGGATGACGAAGTGCTGCGTGGCCCGTGCCCTGAACAAAACGGACATCTGGAGCAGCGTCAAGAAACCTGGTGTTGGCCTGTATTTGTAGTCAGGCTTTTGTATATGATATCTATAATAACAGGTGTATATATAGATGTACATGATAATTATGACTACAAGTGTAATTATGAAGGTATATGCCGCTGCCCCACTAGGATTGGAAGTCATCATGCGGAATGGTGTTGCTAGTGTTTTTGTTTGATGCTCATGTGAGTGAATGTAAGCAGAGGGAGTTAATGGCCTCTATATGGCTATACGATCTACTGTACATATTTGTGCCTTCCAAATCATGCAAGGGACTCTTCCAGCATTTGTTTTTGAAGATGTATGTAAGGTTGATTTGCAATATTGAGAAGTCCATGTATGGTGTGCTTGCAGTGCTTGTGGTACGTAAAATGCATCAAGATGCTATATGTGTCTACATGAAACGATTGTTTTTGTGCAGTTTGCAATGGTTCACTGCGTGTTAGGTATCATGATGTATCATGGATATTCTCCCTTGGTAACTTACTATTTCTCCAAAATGACAAGACATGAGTCCCAAACAACACATGGATCATGGGCAACCTCCCGATTTCCTTTGTTGTTTCCTGTGGCCAGACCTTATATGCTTTCAGAATTTCTCGATTTCATTGGTTGTTGTCATCTTTCTCGCTGAACCATTCAATATCGTACAATCACTAGGCTCTTGACACAATCCTTCTCTCGGGGTTCTAATCTGAGCAAACATACATGTCTTTTGCATCTTTGCATAGCAAGTTGTTTGATAGGCCACCCGCCCCTCCGAGATATGGATTTCCAACCTTTCACTGACCTCTATTAGCTTGTATGCCTTGTAAACTCAGAGCCAATCGATGCGACCTGAGTAACCTTGCCTATAGATTGTGGGCGCCTTATAGGTAGCCTTAAGCATCGCTCACTGACCAGGTACGGGCATATGTTAGAGTTGCTGCCTGAAGAGAGATATAATGCAAGCAGGCCGTTTTGTGAATACGTGTAACTGGGGATGGATTGAGACTGTATACGTTTTGGATATGTTTTGATTAGATTTCTTGCATTGGATATAGATGTGAGACTGTGCTCAGGCCTTTGAAACCTTAGGGAATATATGGCACGCTGCAGCAATATGATTTAAGCCCGCGTGTTATCATACATCATATAGGCATACAATATATAGATGTACATATGATTACATATGAACATATATATATATACATTGTAGTGTATATGTATAACAAATACATCAATAGTGATGATAGTAATATGTAGGTTACCTCTACACAAGTACATAACCTATCACTATAGTCGCGATACACAAGTGATACTGTATTGTCCTTTGAATACGCCACATGGGTGTATATGAACAGAAAGAGGCCTAAACAACCCGAGAAACACTATGAGAATAGTTAAGTTCAGGAATGGCTGCAACTGAGGGCTTGTAGACGCCATTTTTGCAATAGGAAGTTTTGCAGTTCTTACATTCTTACATCCCATTGACACATAAGGAATTCAAATCGCGGCATGACCATTGGACCATCACCAAGTGTTTTTATTGACGGCGCTGGGCAGGGGCATTCCACAGACACCTCGACAGAAGGCAGGATGGCAGCGAGATAGCGGGTCACCTTTGAAGGTAGGAGGGATCTCATTGAAATCTGGAAGAGGTATTTGGGAAACATAGATCATATTTATAATATATGCATGTATGTATGTATAATATACGTATATTTATTGTTTATATATCATTATATCATATATTATTTTCCCTGTAAAAGTGCTTTTCTTTGGGTGGGTAACATGAACAACATGCCACTCGTAAGCATTTTTCTCCACCAGCAACACAAAGTGCCGTGATATTTGCTGTAATGTGCTTTGTCATACAACCAAGTTGCCATGCTAGGCGCACACATTAAATCTGTGATGATGGACATCAACATAACTCTTTCAAGATGTCAGATGTGTGTGTTTGTTTGTTCGAGCTATGATATATTGTAGGTACTCCGTGATTGTTTCAAATCTCACTTGAGTTATCCCACGTCTCAGCCTCTCAAACCATTGCGGTGTTTCCAGGTACCTGTTGCTCTTCATTTGGCTCGTGTAGAATTTGGTGGCCGTGTTGGGATTCCCTGTGCAAACATGATGGAAGTTTGGATTTTGGGGAGGGCCAGCGCCACCCGTGAGAAACAAACAAAACATGATAACACACATGCTGCACCAGCGATTATAGTCCAGATATCTCAATCTGTGTTGTTTCAGATGTTTGTTCATTGAGGGGTGGGTTTGTGTACTTGTAGAGAAGGGTGCCATCTCATTACGTGCTACAAAGATATTGGACATCTTATGCCACTGTCACTCATCTTCAAGGGAACCAGGCGATGGCATTATTCAAATGGAACAGAACCCTTGGCTCGACTTCTATGTGACTTAGAATTAGAACCGTAGAGTCAAGGATTTGTACAACTATTGAAGGTTAATCATTCATGTCAATTCCCAATCCCCACTTCGGGGGACAATCCAACTGTTGCAGTTTCTTGAAATGACTGTGTTGCTTGTTTTTCTTTCACCATTTTGTAGGTGTGTTCAATTAATTGTGTTGGATTCTACCCAAGATCTTAGGGTCACGCCACTTTTCAACTTTTCGTTGGGGATATCCAAACCCAGGATGCCAGTCAAACAGTCTGTCCTCAGGTTGCTATTTTATGGGTCGGCAAATGCATCTTTGCTTCCATTGTTGGTTATATACATACTAGAAATTCATTTGACACACTGAGGTGGTGACTTCTGCACCACCACCCTATTGGCCTGAAGGTACGAGGATGAATTTGAAATTTGTGTTTCGAAGGTTGTTTTCAACCAATTATGGTTGGAAATCAGTACAAATCTGGGGGTTTCCTAAAATGGTGGTAGCCAACAACGATGGGTTTTCCTACTACATAGAAATGATCATTTTGGGGTGTTTTGGGGGTACCACCATTTAAGGAAACACCCATATGATCAAATATGCTTCCAGCAGATTCCAACCGAAGTCTGACTCCGGTGATTCTGTTGACTCCTGTGAGCTGACTGTTGACTCCCGAGAGTCGACGGCTGTTCCTAGCTTTTTCAGCACATCTTTAAACTTTAGGGAATGACAGATTCAAGCATTATGATTTAATTGTAAAGACCTGGTATCATTCCTGGTCCTAGACCCAAACTTGAATATCGGATTCAACTCTATCCCAAACTGCTTGTTTCTGATATGATTCGGATGGACCCAAACTATCAACTATATAGCCGTCACGCTGTGTTGCTTATGACTCAAAAGTAATCTCAACCTCGCTACAAGGAGGATCAATCCTCCAATCATGGCTCACAGGTCAGTTTCATTATATCGACTGAGTTTTCCAAGTGAAGGATGTTTGTTGTATTTTCTTGACATATGACTCACCGACTTTGGAAGAATATGTTTCTTTTGAATACAGGCGCAGCTGCTGCAGTGGCGGTGCAGCTGACAGAGAAGGATGTTACTTGGCTCGTTGACTTCCCCGTGGACCCATCGATGGTGAGTCTTACATGAAGTTGATGAATTTCGTATCAGATGTTGTGGTTGATGTTTGGTTGGCTTGAGTGTAGGATAAACATCCTGACATTGTTGGTTGGTTGATGGGCGGATTGGCATGAAGAGTGAGTTGTATTGAACTGTTGCGAAAAGGAACTGGCATGTTGATTGTATCAACCGTTGCTGTTTTGCACCCATTCAAGAAGTGACACATACACTACGTTTGATTGTCCCAGCACTTGGACACTACATGGCAAATTTCTATCAGTTGCATGTGAATTTCAACATAACCGTGTTTTCACATGGGTTTTACTTGTTACGGTAGTCTTATCTTTTCGAATGGAGAGAAAGATTGAGAAAGGGAGTACTTCAGAATCATGAATATGCCTAGCCAGCAAAAAGCACTTTCGTTAAGAACATGTAAAAACACCATATGGTTTGTGATGACTTGGAAGGGCTGGAAGGGTTGTTCCAAGAGGGGTCCATCAGACATCCCCAACTGGACGTGGTTCTTGGCGTCCCAGATCAAGACGAGCATTACCGAGTACCTGATTTTACAAGGACTGGGTCGCTGTGGCTGTCCCACTTATGATGGGTGATCAGTGATAAGCTTCAGACAAGTGATGAGAGACCAGACTTGATTTTTTGCCTGCTTGCGTTTTGACATAGCATGTCCTGTTTGAGAGAATGACAAAGGGTGATTTCACACTGTACATTATATGGTGTATGCATACTTGTTTCACCTCGGGATTGGCAGTATATGTCATATTATGTACATCTGCAGGTACATCCACGACTGTGCATGATCTCCGGGTATGAAATGGACACCCCACAGATGTATGTCTCAAAATGCTGGAGACCCAAAAACTCTATGAAAATGGTGGATTCAAGTGCGAAGCTACCGTTTCCGGGATCCTTATTTTGAAACATACCAGAGCTATTTTTGGCGTACAACATCCAGTGACTACATTGAGACACTGTATCCTTCCACATCAAGTCACGCTGGCACACATCCAATGATGACGAACGAGATATTGAGAGATCCCCAGGAGAAGGAATCACATCCATGAAGCCATCATAGCAAGTTAAAGTATTAGAAACAAACAAGATGTAATTGAGCATTGCTTCCCTTCCTAGTGAAACCCAGGTGTAAAAAGACCATGTTTAACGGTAATGGATTCACCTCACTTTGGGTGTATGTTGTTTCCAGCAGTTTACCGGAATATCAGGATGAAGATGGCTTCAAAGTCAAAATCCCAGTGGAATATGTTGTATTTTATTGAATTTTCATTATATTGTCTTCCAACCGCTGGATGTAACACCACGTCCACAGGAGGCTGGTCCACCATCCGAAAGGTCGGAGGACGTTTTGGCGTCAAGGCCAGGTGATGATTTTTTCAGAGGTCTGTCTGTACCTTGCTGCATCTAGTATTCTAAATAGTTCTAATATGATTATATTTGAATATTTATGTATCAATTTATCATATTTTTCATTGTTCAATCGCATATCAAATGCATGTACACATATAATCACATATATATATATCTACATTCATACATTTACATATCCTACTCAAGATTGCAGGGTGCGATGAGGCCTCATGTCGCCTCATTCGGATTTCAAATCTATCGGATTTGCAGGTCACAGCTGATGAGAAGATTGAACTGTATGGTCTCTTGTTCTTCGCACATCCTTTCCTAAGGGTTCTTACAGTGGTATGCATAGGTAGAAGGGCCAGTACTGCTAAGTACCAAGAGCATTCCATGTTGTTTCTAAATGATGAACGATTTGTGAATGGCATTCCGTTTTGATTTGTACACAATTCCGGGAAGCCTCCTTATGATACATTTAAACATGTATACCTGTAAACACCTGTATTGTAATTCGTATTGCGCATTTACTTATCTTCAACCACCCAGAACACATCTTCCAAACAGGTCGTTTCGCCATGTCGCAGGTGGATTGGTTGGAGGAACAATTCCCTGTCATTCGACATGCCAGTCGTGTCTTTGCCTCTGACCCTTGGAAACTGGCAACTGTTTGTTGGGGGAATGAGTACAGGATCACACCATGTTTAATGTTTATATCATGAAGAAGCTACGAGGTAATGATGGTCACGGTCCATTTGTTTATTGAAATTGCTGAAATCCAAGTGAAGCAACGTTTCAGATGAGGTTGGCATTGTTGATTGACCTACACCTTTTGCGTGTGTGATCTACCGGGACAAACCCTAAAGAAACTGATCACTGATCGATCGATTTTGTTGAATGATAGAATCTAGTAGACTTTCGCAAGAAAGCATTATCTTTTCTTTTGAGAGCCCCGTGTCTTGGGTTTGCAGTCTGCTTCTTATTTTTTAGCAGATGCCTCCATGATTTTGGATTAAAAATGCTGCTGTTTTTTAAATGACATTGACTATGCTATATCCGTGTACATCCCCTAGATTCCTCCACCACAAATGTTACTCATCATCCCAGCTGATTCAAAGGCCGTGCTTTCTTTTGCCCACTCTCCACATGTTTTTCAAGGAGAATCTACAAACGTTATTGATTTATGAAACTGTTTCAGAAAAAGAAGTAAAATACACCTCCAGAGATTGAAGTTGAACTTCATGCAGATTGAAGTTGAATACCATCAGTTTAAGATTAAGGTTTCATGGTGTGAATGTCCAGGGATGTTTGGGGTTCACTGGATCTGGCGCTAAGGAATCTGCTCTGAAAGAGTCTGGACCTCGAAGGGTGTGACGGATATATTGGCCAAAGGATGAGAAGCCTTCTAAAAGCAGTGCCCATAAAGGGTGTTCCAAGCTGTTTAACGTGTTTTTTGTTGGTACTCTTAAATGGTTGCTTTTATTTTGCATGTTGTTTTTTCTTACTGTGACAAAAAGAGACCATTTTAAAGGGATAGCCAAATAGCCCTATCTTCGTAAGCAGTTCTCACCAGTTTGTTGTGTGGAAAGATTCTGCAGCTCTACTGAATCTACAAATACCATGTTGTCAAAGATTACCCTGAAACTAACAGCAAAACGCACCTGAAAATGGGGGAAAACCCCTGGAAAAGGAGATTCCCGACTTGGAAACCCACCATTTTTAGGGGCGAATCGCCAGGTGGGAATCCGAGATGCGCGTGAAGCGTGGCCGCAAGTCCGTGGGTGGCTTCTACGAACGCCGTGCCAGGCGGCAGCACGAACTGCCACTTCCCCCCAGAAAAAGATGGGAATGAGATTCAATGCACAAAACTGATGGAATAAACATATATACATTATACGTATGATGACATGTGTTTATATTTGTATAAAAACGAATATATGAATACAAGTTTTTATAGTATGGAATTGGTTTGTGACCTACTTGAAGTTGATGTTCAGCTTTTGTAGGTTGAAATCTCATGAGTGAGATTCAGAGATAGATATTCAGACGTGCATTACAGTAGAGGCGTGATTTTGTTGATCGATCGATCAATGAGTTGTTCTTACTTCTTACTCTTCGAAGTGACCACGGTAATGATTGTTTTTAGACATTTCTAGTGACAATTGGCGGCAACATCACATTACTACGTCATGTCCATACATTGACATAGACGGCCTGTCATGTCCCGCAATTGTCATTCAAAAATGACTAGACATCATGATTAATCTTCACAACTCATTAGTTTTCATGGTGCGCGCATGACAAGTGCTTGGTATCTTGATGTAAGTCCTAGATTCTAGATATTTTAAATACGGAATAGTATGCTTTGTCTATTGAAAACAGATGGAAATATGTTCTACTCGTTTCTACTGGGTCGGAGGTGAAGCATTGTGGTGCAACAGACTAATCATAAGATAGTCACGGAACATGCTAGAAAACGTGGAAAATACATGCCAAATAACCAAAACTTCATGACAAATGGCCTTGTCACATCTTTTTTTCAGATGATTCTTTCAAAATGTCAATGATGTGCATAATAAGGTAAAACCAGGCCACTCACACAGGTTTGGGAAGCAATCATCGCAGCCATATGATTGCCCGTCATTCTGCAATCCGGCAGGCACAAGAAGAAGATGTGGCAGCTTCGCGAGAGGTACTTGCGACCGCAGGAATGGGGGAAGAAGAGGCTCCCGTCGTTTGGATCTCAGATGGAAGGGAGATTTATGGCAATGCATTGATTTTTTTTGCAGGAAGAGGTGGTTTGCTTTGGCTTGATTCTGCAACATGGGCAGCTGGAACATATACAATGAATGTTGTCTAGGTTTGTACGAAGCCATGCTATCAATATGTCTTCAGTTTGTGTTGAAACATCTCCATGGCCAGGGAATGACACCGAATCAACCTGACTGAGGTACAAGGAAATCAAGCGAGGTCTTGCCAAGCCCATCGAAGACTATCTTGGTAGGACCAACATGTAAGGAATTTTCTACAAGTTGGAACAAAAATAGTTCTTCAATATGATCAAATTTATCATTTAAATATATATATATATATTGTATCGGAAAAGATTATACAAATTGCAATGGGTCCTTAGTTAAATTCCTATTTCTCTAGTTTTTTTCCTATCCTTTTTTTTGGAAGCTTTGATTTACTTTGCTTTTCTTGGTTTGGGCAAACAAAAATTATAAATATATATTTTATATATTTTATGAATTTTATATTATTAATCCCAAAATTATTGAATATTACAAATATAAAATATAAAAAATCTCAATTCTTATATCTTATATATATCATATAATATATTATATTCAAAGATTATAAAATTATATATATTATTATAAAGAATTTATTAATTT
>DF239444.1:142243-205057 GCA_000507305.1 Breviolum minutum Mf 1.05b.01 | reverse complement strand
TATATACATATATATATACATATATACAATTATATATATACACAAAATATACATATTTATATATATTTGTGGACTGCGTGGACTGAGTGGAACTGTTGTCCGCTTATATATCTATATGTATGTGTATATACACATAACAATTCGGAATAGTCCTTTTTTCGACATCTTTCAGGCAAGATGGCTGGTCAAACCTCGGATTGGGCAAATCGACTGCATGTTTTCGACCAGTTTTTGCACCCGCTACTGTTGGTCAGGGGGACAAAAAAGATTCGTGAAACGTCGTTGCTCCGGGCAAGTCGCAGGTTGTGGCTGTTGCAGGGAGCAATGTTTCCGTCGATGCTTCTCCGAGCCAGGCCCAGCTTCGACAAAGTGAACGACGATGTGAAATCAGAGAAGAAGAGGTGGGCAAAACAAGATCAGAAAACGGGAAACAGAAACGTGACCAGGACAGCTTCTATTCACATCTATTCACATCTGTTCCTCCATTCCTCCTTTTTTTTCCTACTACCTTGGATTTCTTCATGCTTTTTTTTGCTACTCAATATCACTGGTGACTTTGTGAGTGTGTACATCAAAAAAGGCATCCTGGACTGCATTTTTTTTTAGGCGTCGCAGCTTTCAAACTTCAATAGGCAATTTGCAGCTTTGATCCTCTCTGAAGTCATAGTTACTACTCCCCCGAAAACTAACGATTCTGGCCTCTGAAAAATGATGGTTGAAAGAGGATCCTTTCGGTTTGAAATGGTCCCTTTGTATGGAACATGTTGATCTTTTTCGGGGCGGTATATGCAGTATATATATATATACGTATATGTTTCACTAATTGAAAGAAATCAAACATGTGACCTTTGGGTCTCATTGTTTTGCATGGCCTTTGCATGGCAGTTATTTTGCAATTTTTTTGCTCCTCTATTTCTTGTTCTTTCCTTCTTCTCAATTCACGACCATGCCTTTGCTGACTCCAAGAAAATGCGTCCGAACTGCAGGTGGAAGAATGGAAGAAGGACACTGTCTATTCTCGCGGAATTCACAAAAAATGTTTAAGTCCAAAGTGGAAAAAAGCCGGTGATTTGTGACCAGTCATTTTTGGGTTGAGTTTTTCAAGTCGTTTTTTATCCTTACAAACAAACACATGCACGAACGAAACGACCGTGTGAAGAATTGTCCTGTTGCAGTTGACCGATATTTCACCAGGAGGAATGTCAAAGGCATTGCCTGGGCCGCGTGACAGATATGACTATCAGACATTGAAATTCTGGACTTGCAAATTGATGTGAAGACATGGCCCTCTTAACTTTTGAAGATTGAGATGTAAGACTTTTAGCCAAAAAACCATCGAAATATTTTCAACCATGGCAGGTTTGAAAGGGAAGTTTTACATCAACGTTCCAATTTGGCCAGTGACCAAGATGGGGAAGTCATGGCCATCTCATGGCCATCTTCAAAATGGACCCAGGTGAAGGAACGACAAGATTTGCAACAGGAGACCACCTGAGATGTCAGCTTGGATGCGCCTTGACAGGTTTTTATGGCTAAGAATTGATCACTTCTTTGAGTGGCCAACGTGTTTGTGGATTTTGGGCCCAGTGCCATTTGCTGGAACAAAATATGAACGATCAAGATAGCTTGTTTCTGTTATTGTTGCGATGATTCATTTTGGCAAAACGTGGAAAATCTCCACCGTGGTTTTCACACAACTCCACACTGTAGCAGGAGTTCTTGGAAGAAAAGCGCAGTTTCCTTGATCAAGTGATTGCAGCAGAATCTGCTGCAGAAAATACACTGAAGGCCTGGTGTTCAGGATTTCCGCAAAAATATCTGAGCAGTTAGAAATATGATCAAACATCAAAACCTCTGTGGTTGGGATGAAATATCTTCACGTTGAGCTTGGGATTTGTAAATAAATGGAAGTCACTCATTTTGCAAAAATACTTCCACAAAAACTGGCAGAGTTGAGAGGCTGAACGGAGAAGGGCAGCCAATGCAGCGCAACATCAAGAAGAGAAGTGGCAGGCATCGAAGTTAATGAAAAAAACCAACGAACAAAATCCATGGAAATCCTTATGAAAATCCAAAAACCTGCATCCATTTCAAGGCTTGGATTCCAACCTTTTCCTGGACATGCAACGAGCTTGCTTTCTGTGGCTGTGTCACCAAACAGAATGCATCGAAAGTCAGGGCGTGAAGTTCTCTTAGATCTTGGCGAAACCAAACAGATCACCATAGATTTCACGCATCAAGATCCTATGATCCAGATATCCAATATCTGAAAATGGGCTCGACATGGCCCCCGCCAGGCGCAACAAGCGGTTCATCAAGCCGAAGTTGCTCACCTCACCACAAAATACGAGAAGGTGAAGCTGGTAAAGCCGCATTTGGTGCTGTTTTTTTTTAAACCAAACCTGCAAAACAAAAACCGATGGAATCAAAATCCTGTGACACTTTGTGAAAAAAAAAAGCTGATGACAGGCCTTGTTGAAGTCCTCCTTCGAGCAGGTTCATCTGCAGTAACTTTCTCTTTTTTTTACTGTGTATTGACAGTGTTAATTGTAGGTATTTATTGTGCTTATTTCAAGTCAAGGACGTGGTTTTGGAATTGAAATATGATACACCACGATGAAGAAAGACTTGCTGAGCCGCTGTGTTCTTCAAAAGGCCAGACTTCTCTCACGCTATGAGACCGAGAAAGAGGACTCCGCATGAGTATGGGAAACGTACGAAATGACAAGATCCCAGGATGATATTTTTTGGGCATGGACACAAACAAATAGCAAGTAAGGAGGGCAGTGTATAGATCTTGAAGAAATAGTGGCGACATGCCTGTGCTGTTTATTTTTAATCTGCTGAATCCAGCTCTGTTTGGCTCCAAATCAATAAAGATTCATTGAGCAAATGCTTTGAACCTAGCAACGGGTTCGAGGGAATGCCCATATTCAAGGCAGAGAAAGTTGCATTCTCTGCAGACATTTGGCAATTTGATATCCAAATCAGAAGGCTTGAGAATAATTTTGGAATTTTGAACATAAGTTTTGCAGCATTGTTCTAAGTATAGAAAATAATGTGATCTATGATACCTATTAATGATACTTTCCTAAACCACAAAGTTTGACCGTCAGACATGTGTGTTGGATTGGCAAAGTTGGGTGCGGCCACCAGGAGTGGGCATCTGATTGGAAGGATTTGAACGGCCTCATAAAGCCGTTGATTCAACAGCATGAGGCAGCTGAAGCGGAGATGGCTTCACGACAAGCTGCTGCGCAGGAAGGGATGGATCTCTTTCAGCGTTTTGCGCAACTGAAAGATCTTCAAATCAAAGAGTTACAGCCTGGGCCCTCAGGAGTTGACAAAACATTTCAAGAATGGAGGTTGCTGCGGACCAGCAAAAAATATATGATGAAAAGAGGTGAAGTCAAGAAAAGGGCTTAAAAAGGAACTGTAATCTGTAGTTCGTTTTGAATATCATTTGGGTCGGTCTTCTACAGATCACCTTGTTCTCCAGGCAAGCAAATCAAAAGATGGAAGTGACACTGGAAACAGGTGCAACCCGTGTAAACCGCATTTTTTTTTCACTGAGAAATTTTGGAAGTTTCGAAATCATCAGCTTCCTGAGATTCAGGTGCAGAATGTCAAGCACAAGCTCAGCTAGAGGTGCAGAATCGATTTCTGTGTTGCCTGTTTGCTTCTATGAAAATCACATCACTTGGATATTTAATCCTCAACAGGCAATGTGACACATCTAAAGGAAACTGAACCAACTGCCTTATAGCAGAATATAAACATTGTATTTTTGTTTTTTTTCTCGTTTGAATTTGTTTCTCTAAAACGAAGCTGGGCTTCGGGAACCTGGCGATAGGTGCTTCCAACTGAGCTGAAGTCAATGAAGCCAACAAGCCAAAACTCTGCAAGGTTTGGATTTGTCGTGTTGGGATGTGTAATTATTTTTTTTTCAAAAGGATAGCAAATAGCAATTTGGAAAAAAAAACATGGGAAAAAGAGCTTGACTGAATTGAATTTCAATTTGAATTCCAGAATTCTAAGCATATTTGGGGAAAATCTGATGTCAATCCATTGAGATGGCGAGCCTTCACGAATTCTGTTTGGCGAGGTCTGAAGGTGTGTCGATGGTCTGAGACTCAGCAAATTTGGTGGGATGGTGAAACATGAAATGATTATGCAAGTGTTGGTTCAGGTTTGTTTAGGTATGCCATTTCAAAAACCAAGTATATTAAAAAAAACATGTACTGCAAATGTGCCCAGATGAAAGTTTCCACAGTTTCTATAGCCAAACTAGAGAATGGGACTTATACTCTTTGCAATAGCTCGAATATTACAATAGCTTCCCATACTTCCCATATTTCCAAAACTTCAGATTTCAACAGCTTCCCATATGCCGCAGGATCAGACTTTGCAAGATCAGGCCAAAGATGCCTGATTTTCAAAGATCTTTCTGAAAATATGTGAACATAAAGATTGTACATATATTTGGAACTGTTTGGTAGAAGATTTTGAAGTCAAGAGGGCATCGTCTTACTAAGATATAGATACAAGTTTTTTTTTGCTAAACCAAACAGTCTAGTTCGCCCAAAAGGCTTCCAGACAGTGAAGAACGCTGTGGCTGGGAAAACATGGGGCAAAAAATGCTGGAAAAAACACGATGAAAACCGAAACACCTTGGAAAAACACGGGAAAACTCGATCTCCCCGCAGCTTGGCTCGAAAAGTGGCCCTGTTGATTGGCGACAATGGCGACACCGGTGAGGTCTCACACCGAAACCATGTTCTTGATATCCAAAGTTGAACTTTTAGATGTTGCAGATTTTTTTCAAAGAAAAGACACTTTAGATATCTAATTATGTTCTTGAGTGGGTTTTTTCGAATGTTTTTTTGATGTCGAGTGACAGTTGCCAGGAAGCCTCGCGTCCAAGGTTTGGAGGAGTGACAAATCACCTGTGAGGAAACTGCTGTCGTTTTGGCAGCTTGGTGGTTGCATAGGAGACGCCGGAACCGTGTCAAAAGCCTGACAAAGATGTCTTGAGAGTCTTGACCTTGGATATGTTGAGTGATATATTGGTGATGTATGACGATGTGTTTGGTGAAGAAAGAGTGTTTCTAGAAAATAATTACTTACTTTTTGTTCAGATAAGATGATACATAGCATGATTCATAAAAAGTGCCATGTGAACTGGCAGAGATCTACCCCTAAACCTGCATTCGAGCAGATTGGTGATACCCAGGTAACTTCTGGAAGATCAATGTGGGAGGAGTCGGGATGCCAAGCGGCGAAGCGGCAAGCATCAAGATTTTCCAGATGTTCCATGATCGATGAAGGTGGGGTGTGGTGGATGACGGTGATTGGCATTTGGCCTTGAAGGATCTCCAAGGCGACGGTGGGAGTTTTGAGGTGTTTACCCCTGGTGTTTTTTTTTGGAAGTCGATTGAAGTTGTGTTTTTTTTGATTTTGATAGAACTTGGCCAATTGGATGTAATTTTTTTATGATTTTGCCAGAATGTTGCAATGACAAGCTGCTTGGACTTGAAGTTTGTTCGACAGGCTCAACGGTTGTACATTTAGACAAGGAAGCTCCTTCCAAAGTGCAGTGGCCCATTGTTCCAAGCTTAGTGATGGTATTGGTTAGCAAGTGATCCGATGCTTCAGCACTTGGAATGAGATTTCATTCCAGTGGAACAGGCCACCTATTAGAAACATGGTCTGATGCCTGCAGGATGCCGAGTATGCTGCTATGGGGAAAGGCTTGCTCCAGACTGGACAGTCCTGTGAGTTTATGAGGAATGCTCACAGATGTTTCGTTTGAAGTCTTTGACGCTGAAGGCGGTTCGAACTCTCATCTCAAGCAGGACAAAGACTCAGCATTTGATGACTCTTTGAAGCCATCTTTCAGCATCACTTGATGACTAGCTGCGACTAGCTCTCAAGTGTCGCTGCAATGCATGAATCATGAGATAAACACAAGATAACAACTTTCCTTTTTCAAAGCAGCATAAAGAATGGACATGTTGGGCATCACTTTCAGGTTTTAAGGTGATTTGGAACACAAGGTCGGAAAGGGCTGTTGAGGTCTCCACTTGTTCCCATCGATGTTAGGTTGCCAAAGCGATGTCCATCTTTGGCCTTCGCTGTGCCGCAGCTTCCGTGGGTATTTTCGTGGCTATGATACTGGGAGCGGTTCGGAGCTGAGTAACGTCCAACAACCGAGAAAATCAGATGAATACATGTGATACATGTGCCTATCCAAAATACAAAAGGTGACAAAAGACGAAGTGAACAATGCTTATAAATGCTTATAAGACATATCCTAAAATAACATAAATGTCCTTTTCCAAAAATATTTTAGAATTACAACTCTCGCGGATTGAAGCCTTTGAAATTTGTCTTAGCCATCTGGCAGATCAAGGAGTTAGCCTGGCGACTGGGACCCGATCCAGAAGTTTTTGCGTAAGCTGGTGAATCACGAGAGACGAATTCGATGAATTCAACTCCAGCATTTGCTGGAGAAACATGAAAGAAATGCCAAATGCATGCAACATGGTTGACATGGTGTAATCTAGTGAATCTAGTTTTCGTTATGAGATGCTTTTGGCACTGTAAAAGTGGACAAGAGTGTCGAAGGCTGTCGAAGGCGCGTTGCAGCATGAATCTTTCTGAATCTTTAGATTCAAGGCAAACATCTTCACGTCAAAAAGGATGGCAACGTTTGCGAGCTTTCAGGTGTCGTTTATTTAGATAGTTTACCTTGTCATGACATGTCATGCGATTTCGGCTGTTTGCTCATTTCCATGCATTTCCCAGGTTTTAGTTCGTGTGATGCTGGCTCAAAGCCCTCCAAACCGGCACTTCGCGGACGTTTTAAACTATCGATGCCGATGCAGACATCATTTTGCCACTCCAAAAAGGAATACTGTGTTTACAATAGACCAGTTGATGAATTTATGGATGACAATAGGATGATGTATTCATCCCATATATGTATAATCCTGGACTGTGTCATATCTACCATATATATATATATATATTTAGAGACTATTTATGATGATGGTATATGATAGTGATGTTGCTTATATTTTCTTTCTTGACATGTAAGACTTGACACTGTTGATTGGAACAAGTTGCAGATTGGCATCACTCTCCGCACAGTGCCGTCCACGCGGTGATGACTGCCGCAGATACACCGATTTGCGCAAAGTCAGTGATCTCCTTAGATACCAAATCTGCAGAATCTGAAGTGCGACAACCCCGAATCAAAGAAAACTCCCGGAAATTTGCCTGGTAAACATGAAACATCACAACTCAGACAACTCCCAGATTTCGGACATCTTTAGATCTTTGATCTTAGGATGTAGATGAAGCTCAGTTCACGAAAGAAGAGAACTTCCTTCACCTCCGACGGCTGGGCGATTCATCCTTACAACCGATTTTTGCAGACTTTTGGAGGATGCTTGGCAGTGTCGTGGCAGGTCACTGGCAGGGAATTGCTATGAATTTTCTGAAATTGACTGATGTTTTTTTTTTTTTGGGGGGGGGGAGGAGCGAGAAGTTCTGGTAGAGATTCTGCCACTGAACCACATGACCATCATGGTATGTGGTATGTGGTAAAATGATTACTGTATAGTTTTTTACTGTGATGCCACCCCCTCCAAAACACACTTTCAACTTGAAACCCTTGAATTAAGACTTTACTGCCCCTTCTAGGACAGTTTTTTTTTGGCCATTTTTTATCTGAAACATTTTTCCTCGGCCCATCAGTAGAAAATCTGTTGGATCGAGGAAAGGTGTCTTGTGTGACATTGAGATTCGTGTGGCGGATTGCTCCTTCAGGGTGCTGGGCTGAGTGTCTGATAGGTTACCTGCTGGGTGAAGACCTTGAAAACCTTCAATGGTTGAAATTCCATTGAACAAAATACTCAAAAAAAGGGACTATGTTTTTAATTCATGCAGTTATGGTGATTTGATCTTTGAACATGTGTCAGGCGCACCGCTTGGTTCTTGCAGCATGCTCTGACTATATGAGAGCTCGCTTTTGTATTGGAATGGCCTTCACCCAAGTTGAAACAGAGAATGACAGGACCAAAATATGACAACTTTGCCACCTGAGGCTGACAGTTCAGATGAATCCATTGATCTTCCAGATATGCCAGCAGCTGCATTTGAAGCAGTGCTGGAGCACATGTACACAGGTCAGCCTGAAATGCGTGTGACGGCGTGTGACATTTCATTGTGACTTTTTTCCGACCATTTTGGACCCAACAAAGCTCTTTCTGTAGGTTCGAAAGTTTCAATCGATGAAGATGAGAGAAGTTAATATAAACAAGTAAAGGCTATTTGATACTGATATTTGTATGCTTTTTTCCATGGATCTTTTTGGCACAAGCCTGAAATGCTTGAGGCACGTGCTGCATCCATGAGGAGATGCTGGTGGCCGTACTTGAGGCAAAAAAGCATCGTGTGTTTCTTCATTTTTTGCAAATACTATGGTAATTTTGCCACTGAAAACATCTGAAAAGTACAGAGTCCATTTGATTAGTTGAGACGTGGAGAAAGGGCACCAACCTATGCATTACATCCGGCAGCAAATATTCAGGCGGCCTCACGTTTGCAGTACTTGGGATTGCTCGAAGTTGCGTCTCGGACACATGAGACTCCTCATTTTGCAGGGGGTTCAAGTCTTCCATGTGATTCAATTTTACATCTTAAACAATGCCAAAGTAGACACAAAGAGGATGAACAACTGGATGGTACAAAAACAACTTCCATATCAATTGGTGATTACATTGGATTGCTTCTTGTGTTCTCAGGCATCGCGGGCTGCTCAGGACTCTTGACGATTCATTATGAAACGTGATGAATCATCCTGAAATTGGAGTTCGATCGTTATAAAATACCGATAGAAGTTTTCATTGGATTGGTTCATATTTTGTTTCAGTTGAAGTTGTTTTGTTTTTTGTTTTTTGTAAAATTTCAGTGAATAGTGATGTCTTTCAATTTCATGTTCAAACTTTCATGACAATTGTCAAAGGAATCTTCCACAATAGCGCCAAAAAAAACAGGAAATGCTCTTGCCAGCGAATTGTCTGCGGATTTGGGAAGTGGCAGATCCTTGGCTACTCTGGAAATGGAGTGATGGAGGTTGTGGTTAGACGTTGCACAGACTTTGCAGCCAAACCCCGGAGAACACACTTGGACAACAAGTCAACGACGGAGCCAGAAACTGTCAAAAAGCTACGATATGAAATCCATGTTTGATCTTAATTTGTAATTCGCCACACACCTACATATAATATCATATAATATGTATATGATATGTATATAATATGTATATGTGGACATCAGCAACCAGGTTCGACGTTTCATAGCAGTTTTTGGTCGCACAAGTTCAGCTCAGGATCGCCTGGCCTTGTCGGATTTGCTCATTGCATCCAAGGTGGGTCGACGGGTCGACTGTCCTGCCTGGAAACTGGATTTTCATGTTTTTTTTTTCTGCATGGTTTTAAAGTTTAAACCGATGTCAGGTGATGTGCATGAGTAACTTTGAAGAGATAGCCGAGACCACGGAGTGTCTTCGTCAGATTTTTCGGAGTTCTATGAACATTGGACACAACTTTTGTTGATGTTGATGAAATATTGCAATTGATATAGTCCTGGGACAACAGTTGATGTCCCAAGTGTCAACTAATTTAATGAGCCTACATTCTCCACTTCAGTTTGACATCCATCCCTTCGATTTTAGTTTCATCAACGTGTTTTGAATGTGCTGATGAGATGTGTTTACGAGGTTCTTGTACCTAAGTCCTGGACGACTTCTTGTCCTTCTTGGTGAGGATGACCTGCACATTGACAGGGAAGAGGTGTGAATGGTGTGAATAGGAGCTACAATTACTTGCAACGCCCCTTCCATCTACTCAAAACTGTGAACATGCCCCAAGACTCTCCCGGGAGTGCTGACTTGCCACGAGCCCAACCAGCAGTTGTTTTCACTCCGGCTCTGGCTACAGTACTAGCATGTGCGTCCAGACCAAGTCGTTCTACCAGCCAAAGCAATGATTTTGACTGGAGATACGAAGACATAACGTGAAGACTTTTTCACAAAAACAGGAAACAGGATAAAGAGGCATCTGACTTGAATTCGTTGCCATGACCCAACGTACATGACACACGCCGCAGCGCCAATCTCGCTACAGGTGGTCTTTGAGACTCTTCGTCGATGGGCCACGGCGCAAGATGTTCAACCTCCACCTCGATGGACGGCCATTTGGATATGATTGACATGATGACATTGGGAGGATTCTGGCGTAAGATTCTGGACCTGGGAACTGTTCCACCCGTTTGAAGGGTATTGGGGGGGCCCTCCAATCCAAGCCTGAACCATTTTGGGACAATATTTGGCACAACCATTTTTCAGAATATTTAAGTTCCAATTCAAACCAGGACCATACCCTCATAAAACTCTTTTCACAAACTTTCTAAATCCACTGTTGTACAGACATTAAATTTTTAACAGTAGAATTTCGATGCTGAATCAAACTCATCAACTAGCACCTGCAACCCTTAAGGATCTTCTATCAAAGGTACGCTTCCCGATCCTTGACTCAAATCAGATGGGTGAAACCGCTGAAACGGAGTGAAAACGGTGGTTGAAAACCTTTGATACCAACACTGTTGTCACGCCTGGTGATTTGTTTTTTTTTTCTACGTGGAAAAAATATATGTGTGCATTTTGCAAATCTGAGGATTATGTCGCGAAATTATGTCCAGGAGACAGTGTGACTTTGGCTTTCAAGCATGTTTTTTTCTTCCGCTGTTTTTACATGTCGAAATAATTGAATTAGATACACAATAGCATCATCACTCTGCTAGAAGTGTTCGTTTTGAAGCTAACACTTCCATTTGGAAAGACGTCTCCTTCTTTCTCAGTTTCAGTAGTCCCACCAGTCATTTGTGTTGGGAGATAGAAATGCCAAGATACCTCGTTTGTGTTGTTTTTCTCGCCCAAATTTGACAAGTTGTCTAAGAGATCGGAAGTTGGAAGTTGGAAGATCTGTTGTCAAGGCGTGGTGACCCATTGATGCAGACGAACGAGGCCATGAAGGCTTTGTTTCTTGGCGCAGAGACACATCCTTAGTACACATTCTTCTTTTGTTATTCTTCTTATGTTATGTTCGTATCCTTTGGTATTCAGTGAAAGAAATGTTAAACGACTTATTTCGCCTAGACATGGAAGAAATTTTAAATGTCGTTTGATTTGTGCAGATGTGATAGTCGAAATTCCAGCTAGCCACTGTCTAGCCATTGCGAGCCATGACCTGACATAATCGTCACGACCTCCTTGACATGTCTTAGTAATACATATCATGTAATACTTTGGTATTATCTAATTTCAGTAATTTCATTGTGTATATATATATATACGTACATATATACTTTCTATAATTTATACACACACCTTCCCATCCAACAGCAATCAGTGGTTTTTCCGTATCTAAGGTTAGATGCCATGCAAGATGGAAACTACAGGATGGATACATCCCAAACGCGACCACGGCGACGCCTGAAATTCGACAGCTCTCGGGTTGTGGGTAACTCCATCGAGTTCTTATCCAATGGATCTCTTGTACCATGGCGTGACTATCATGATTCATGGCTGGCACATGATTGGATTTTCTTAGTTGCATTACCTGATGACTCACATGGCAACGAAAAATTAACTCCCGATGCACAATGGCCAATATTGAGGTTCGTAGTCTCCGTGATGCTCGTTCCTTTGCTGTTGCATCTCAGCCTTTGTCTTCTGACAATGGGAGTTTCTTCGCTGGTCTCACCTGGTATCTTGGCAACATGGACCTGGGATGATGCAAATGGTGGGTTGTCATTTGCCATGTATTCTTCAACTGCTTGTGGTGAAACTTAGATCCAAAAGTCAGACTAGTTAGTATCTACATATAGTCTTCATGTCTTGTGTACATCTTGTAGATCTTATTACATATCCTTTGCTTACACTACATCCACTTGTTTCAAGCTGTCTATGTTTGATCTGATCAATGTAGCCGAGGTATACGGGCAGCATTGTATATATTGGAGTTGCAACATCACCTGAAAACGTCCACAGCTGGCAGGTGTGTTTTCAAAAGCTAACATTTGTCAAGAAGCCATCAAAATGAGAGGATTTGAAAGTTGAAAAAAATCAAAACTTTTGATGTCATCATGTTTATTTTCCTTTGAAACTTTGGAAGGCTTGGGTTTGGAACCCATCACATCCACAGTTCTGTCGACATCGTGGGGGCAATATGGAGAGGACATCCATGGCACGAATATCTCCAGGGATGGTATCCCGGTATCCCGGTATCCCCTATCAAAAAAATATGGCCAGGAGCACGAATTTTGGCTCTGTGAAGGTTGCCCAGGGTGATGTAGCTTGGACAAAATGTTGATGTATTTGCTTGTTTGATTTGAATATATTTAAATGGGGATGGTCGAATTGATAAGACAGACCTGGAGGTCCAGAGGGTAAACATGACAGACTTTGCAACTGTACAAGTTTCTACTGAATGATGGCTATTTCGATAGATTTCACATGATTTTATCGTGTTTCACCAGAAAAGAGCGCAGGTGGAGAAGGCAAACCCTTTGCCATTGAAGTTTTTCCTGAGGTTATCGGCGTCTTGCGACAAGGGAACAATCTTATCTTCAGCCACAATGGACAGCTTGTTTGCAGGGGCAAAGATCAATCCTGCCATGCTGCTTGGGCATGAATTCCCCTGCATGTTACTCATGTCATGCAGTTGACGGATCAAACAAAACACACTTACACTTGAATTGTTGAACTCCAAACATTCAAAATATCATTCGAAATCAACATTTTTGCACAGAAAAAATCTTCATGTTTATGTTTCCCAAAAATATTATTTGTACGAAAAAAACAACATTTGGTCGCGTCATTGCCATTCTGAGATCTCAGGTCATGGCTTCCGATTTGGAAGAAGAAGTTTTCCCATGCCTAGGCTTTTGGGCCTCCAACGTACAATGGGAGATCCTCAGGCCTTAAGAGTCGGGTGTTTAGTTGATAACTTGTAAAATGGACTCCTCCAAATCGACATTTTATATCACTATGAATGCATGGTTTCTTTTTTTTTCTTTCTGAATTTCAGACATCCCCACAGGCCTTCAGACCCGCGGATTCCCAATGTGCGCTGGCCATAACGCCCAACAACGGGACGCCGTGGGAGGCGATGAGCCACGTGATGTGGACCTGTTGCAAGACTCCGTGAATTGAACGAGTTCCAAGTTTCATGATAAACCGATTATATTTTGTCAGATGTCTTGAGAAACATGGTTTTCTTATGTTTTCTTGGTTTTTGTGGTTTTGGTTCAATCGGTCTTGTCCGATTTTTTAGTTCCACGTGAAAGGCCGAGATACGGCAGAATTTCCAGAGAGCGGGTGTTTCAATGATAGAGAGTGACATTTACGATCATTCATACAACTTTGATTTGTATGTAGTATTATATATACACATATACATTGTATACAAATAAAGCGTCAGAGAATCGTATGCTGGCCCAATGTTTTTGTTGTTTGTTTCAATAAAACGAATTTCCCACTAAAAACATCCCAGCTCGCATCTCAGTGTTTGTTCACCTTAGCATCCAAAGTGGTGCAGCCGAGACTGGCTTAGATTTGAAAAAGATCCTAGTTTTTTCCGCTCCAGGGCCAAATGGAGGTCAGGACGTTTTTTTTTAATTTTATTTTGTCTGTACTTTGGTATCATCTTGGTGTCATTGAATCCACTTGGCAATGTCAACATCTCAAGCCAAATGGAGGAGTTACGTAGTGCCACAAAAGACTTGTCTTCCTTGGCATGGCGCGGGCAATGGCAACGTGTCCACCAGTTGCTATACTATGAATGGACACAACGACGTTTACAGCGTGATGCCATTGCTCAAAGTTCCTTATTGGGAGCATGTGCAAGATCTGCTGCATGGGTTTCATCTTTAGCTGCCTTGGTTGATTTGGAAGATGTTTGTGATGTGGTTGCACGGGGAAGTGCTATCAATGCATGTGCAAAGGCCAAACATTGGACACATGCAGTGCATCTTTTACGATTGAAACCATGGAAGCGACAAATGGACACAAAAAAAACCAACATTATTTGTTTTAATGCTGCCTTGACTGGATGTCAGTGGTATCATACCTTCCAGTTGGTTCATCTCCTTCGTTCAGAAGGCTTGCAAGCTGATGTGATTAGCTTCAATTCAGTTGTAGCTGCTTGTGGAACTAAAGAAACATCTCCAACTCTCAAATCAACTTATTGGTCGCGAGGTTTGGAAGCATTGACTTCTCTTTTCCTTCAACATCTGCAAGCAACTGTGGTGACCATGAATTCTGCCACAAACATGTGCCAGAAAAGTGGTCAATGGACTGTTGCTTTATCAATGTCTTCCAAACTCCAGCAATCCAAGTTGGCAGTAGATAGCACCAGTTTTACCAGTGTGTTGACTGCAATTGATCATTGGAGTCAATGCTTGGAATGCTTAGAACAACATAAAGTGGCGGTGTTGGCAACAAAAGGACAAAGGAACACAGACGAAGAAAAGTCGCACCTGGGTCAAATGGGCACTTACAACACAATCATTCTCAACTCTGCGTTGTCTTCCCTAGCTACTGCTTGGAGACATACGTTGCAATTGACTCAACAAACACTTTTTGGAGAATTTGGCTGTTCTGCTGACACCGTCACTTTAAATACAGCGGCCAGTGCCTGTGCGAATGCAATCCATTGGGAGCATGCTTTGATGCTATTGAACTTCAAACGAGATGTTTCTCGGCGTTTCTCTACTCTCCAACCAGACGTTTTTACCTACAACACCGTGTTGAGCGCTTGTGAAAAGGGTCAACAATGGGAACGTGCAGTGCAGTTGTTGTGGGAGATGGATGGAATATACCTGAAACCAGACACCATTTCTTTCAATGCAGCAGTGGCTGCATGTGGAGCAGTTTGGGAGATGGCTTTGGACTTGGTACATCAAATGGAAAATTGTAAACTCCAGTTGGATGCCGTGACCTATCACAGTGCCATTGATGCTTGTCAACAGAGTCAACAATGGGAAGCAGCATTGGCACTGTGTTCCCAGATGACTTTACGGCGGATCCAACGAGATGTCATCAGTTTCAGTTTGGCCATCCGTTCCCAAGAAAAAGCTCAACGATGGAAACAAGCCTTGGATCTCTTTTATAACTTATCAATCCTTCAGCTTCAGGTCAACGAGATCACTTGTGGTGTTGCTCTAGGTGCTTGTAAGAGCCAATGGCAATTCACGGAATTCCTCTTGAGAAATCAAGAGCTCACAGGACAGCCAGCAATAGTCAGGGTTTGGAGTGTGGTGTTTTTTCTCGAGATGCTATGTACTTGTTGCCGAATGGGTGCAAATCAACTTAAACAAAAAGAAAACGAAGAGATCCTACCCTTGTGACCTTTCATTTCTCATAGCTCACTGTGAGGGACTTTCTGAGACAGAAGTGCAATCTCACTCAAAAAAATCAATTTATTTCGTTCGAATTTCACAGGTCGAATCAATGAATCAAGCGGGGGCCTGGCAGGAGGTCTTCTGAACGCTGCACTGGAATCCTTTGCCCAGCAAGGCAAAGGACGTGAGGCTTTAAATCTGCTGAACGTCGTGGAGGGTCCTAATGTGGGAGCTTATGCAGCTGCTTTTCTGAGCTGCCAACAATATGAGGTGCTGAAGCTGCTGAAGTGTGACATGATGTGAAGATTGTCACCGAATTTGATAAAAAAAAACATGTCGAAATCTTTGAAATACAACTGAGAGTTTTTTTAGTCTCAGTATGATTTGAAGAGAGTTTTGACGGCAAAGTTTTTGATTTTGTTGAGATTTCAACACAAGAATGGAATGTTATCAGTGCCATCAGTGCAGGGAGATGGATCTTGGCGTCACCAACCAAGTTTGGCAGAGGCAGAAGGGTTTGCTAAAAGATGGATGGTTGATGATGGCTTCAGCTAAGTCTGAAAACACTGGAGATTGAATCACAGTGAAACAATGTGAAACATGTCTCTCAAGTGCTGATATCATGTTTATCCATTTTCAAGTGAAACCCTCGAAACATTGACTTCACTATATTCCAACGAAATAGAGCTAGAGCTTCTACAAAAAAATGTTTGCGTGTGCAATGCACAGCTTTTCCACCTTGAACTCAATATCGAACTGGTTTTAAATTCATGATCAGATATCTCAGATATCTTGGTGCAGTACATAAATCGCTGGTTTCCAGACTGAATGTTAGCAATTTGAACTCTGAAGCAGGCCTTGGCAGAATGCTCAGTGGATACACTGAAGGCACAAAAAGTTGTGCGCATCTGTGACCAGGTTGGTCGTAGACCTTGGAGAAGTCGTAGTTAGATCCTCTCGTTGAGATGATGTTCCTTTTCCGGGTGTGCTTTTTATTAGCCTGGAGCATGCTACTTGAAAATTGGAAAATACTAAGATGATTGAAGATGATTGAAGATGATTGCATTTGTGATTTGTGTGATTTTGTGATCAAATGATCTACCTTAATTTTGGATCTTACAATCATTTTGAAATGGTGGGTGGGTAGATGGGTGGTGCATGTGGGTTGTATACGGCACATGCATCATTGAGACTGGCATAGCCGCATAGCCATTGGCTCCAAAGGAGCCGTGGCGGCTTAGTGGTGTCAACATGGCACCCAAGAAAGGAGGCCTGACGGGAAATCCATGTTTTACAATCCATAGATATTTGATGTTTGGGCAACTGCTTTTGGGATGAAAAGATGTATCCTTTTCTTTTTTTAATTTCCCGAAACTTTGTTTTTTTTTAAACCACGTTTTGTGATTCTTTTATTCAACCAATACTAGCAAAACCTAGCAACAAACCATTGCTTTGCCTGAGTTCTGTGGGCAAGGTCTGAGTTTGGAACGAAAGAAGGACATGTGACACGATGACACGCATGTGTTTTGGAGGTCGGTGAAGGGTGAAGGGGTAACTGATGAGGAAATCATCACTCTAATTGACTTGGATAGAATATCTCGAAGTTGCAAATGAATGTCCTATAACTGTCCGCTGTGTTGCGTGTCACTTCCGATTGTAGCAGGAGTTACAAAACTTGTTTCACAGTCCGGGCCTCCAAATTTGAAGATTGATTTATGATAAAGATTCATCAACACTTGAGATTTTCAGACTCAACTAGTCCACTTATGGCAGTTGGCGTGTCTAAGGTGCAGATAAAGATGACAGTGGCTTGTTGAGTTTCACGGAGATGTCCATGGTTCTCCGTGAGGGCAATCCCGACTTGACGGACAAAGAGGTGCCATTGGATGACAATGGGTTCAGAGGAAGGTACATGCACAATTGGATTGTTTGATCAAAAAACGAAACACGAACACAAACATTCAAATTGAAACTTTCTCTGAAAAGTTCCACATTTTTTGGAGAAAAAACAAATCCAACTTTGTCGCAGTTGGCGGTTCTTTTTCGGGAGATTGACACCAATGGAGATCTCACCGTCCGGGAAGCTCATTGAAAAAAAACATCCCATCGCTGGTGAGTTGTCATTCATCTCCCAAGGTGGACTTCAAGGAATTTGCCCGGTGCCGACCTGAGTTGGACCAACGTGGGCTGGTTTTCGGCAGTTTGGATGTTGGGGGGAAGTTCGGTTTGGTGTGGTTTCTCCAAAATGTTTTATTCAAGAAAAGGTGATGTAAAGAAATATATAGCCACGAATACATAATTAAGCAAATTCTGTGTTGTATTTAATCATGCCGCCCGGACCAGTTTACAGAACACAAGCAAACAAGAATATTTTGAAAACAAGTCACAGTCTGCTTGCAGTCCAATTTTGCAGAGTTTCTTCTGTGTATATCTAGCACTGTGTCTTCCATGCCCACTTCAAAGCGCAGATTTCTGTACAGTATGTTTCAAAAAATCTTTCATATTTGGTTGCAAAAACCGTGTATGCACACCTTTTTTTTCACCTTTCTGAATTCCGACCTTTTTGGGTGTCGAATGCAAAAAATTGAGCAGAGCCCAAAAGCCTAGTTACATGATTTTCTGACCCTCGCTTAAGAAAGACGTTGATTTTTCAACAAGGAGCGAAACAAGTACTCTCGATCTTATATTCAATTCTATCACCAGCTTCCAACGCCAATCAGCCGGAAACGCTACGTATATTTCTAGCAATTTTGGAAATTTTACGGAGATGCTAAAATCGGCACAGAATGCAAAAAGCCATCGCGGTCTCAAAATGTCGTAAAATTAACCATGAAACTATGAATTCATATGAATTCTGTGAATTTTGCCAAAAGGTTCCCCCCTTTCCTGGCTTTCTGATGAGGTATTTGAACTCCATGAGCGCAACAAAGCTCCAAAAGTCCAAATCCAGGGTGAACCGATTGGTTTGGGAGTTGGGATATTTCCACTGAGTGAAGGGCTTTGGATGACGTGTTGTTTTGGGCTTCGTAAATTTTTGGGTGGATTTTCTGGGGTCGATGTTTGGTGGTAATTCATAGATTTTTCGGGAAAAAATTCCGCTAATCTGATCTGCACCGGAAGACAATTGAAAGCTTCACTTTAACTTCCCAGTTGTGGCGTAAAGACTTGAAAGAGGCTAAACTCTATTGGCTGTTGTTGTTGTTGCTGCTGGTGGTGGTGGTGGTCTCCATTTCCTCCTATTGGCTTGAAGTGTCAGGAACAGATGACTGCAGAGAGATGCAAAGAGGTGGGAAGATATTTGGCTAATGATTCAAATTGCGAAGGCGTGTTGTGTTTTTTATACGGTTTGGATAGTTGACAAATCATGACAGTGATAGACAACATTTTGTAGAAAGACTATCACTGCCACAACTGCAGGAGTTTTGGAAGTTCGATGACAATAGCGATGGCCGGTTAAGTCGGGAGGTGCTTCGGTTTCAAAATGATCGTTTGATATCCTCAATGATCTTAGAAATACTCTTTTGGATGCATTGAGATCCGAATGTTGAGTCATAGAAAGATGAAATCTAAAAGGTATTAGTATTTTCAAACATGTGTTTTTGATTCTTTGCTTTGTTTGAAGGGAACTCCCTTTAGCTATCTTTGGAACATCACGCAAGGGGTTGTATGAATGTAAGCCCAGGAAATCGTGAAGCTCCTACGCCTCGGAAATCCTGAGATTACGGAGGAGGTCCACCGGAGCTCACCGTTGGAGTTAACAGTTGCAGAAAGGTGGCAAGGTGTGGTTTGCAGTTTGCAGCCATCTTACACACACTTTCTGCACAGGAAATGGATCTTCTCTTTGATACCATGGATCAGGCCCACTGGATCCCACTGGTTTTCCAAAATCTTGGTGAGCCAGCTGTCATTTGTTGACTTGCATCGACGGTATGATCTACGATGAATGCAAGCCTTATGACCCTCAGGATGGTGATGGTGCTTTGGATTTTTCGGAGTTTCTTGGAAGCAAAGGGCAAGGAAGGGTAGATTGGGTAGATCATCAGCATGACATCAGCAGGACTTATGTCATAGACATCTGGATCTTTGAGGTTTGTGGATTACATCACAGGCGCCAAACGACAAACATGTATGGACTTACAACTTATGACGGTATTGACGAATCGGTTATATGCAGTACATTGATGAAGGATTCGGTTGTTGGGGCAGGCGCCAAGAAAACCGTTGACCCACCCGAAGCCGCTGAAGTCAAAGTTCCCAAGCTCAGTGTTTTGTGTGGCCAAACAGAAAAATCAGCAAATCAACTGACCATTTTTTGTATTTTTTTCAGTCGTTTTTCTCTTTGATGGCGAAAAAGACAGATGCATTTTTCAATCACATTCGCAAGTTGTGATCTTCATTCAAAGATGGACCGTTGGATGAACATCTCAGAGTCACGGTCCACAGTGGAGGTGGTAAAGCTTTCGGACTTCATACCTTGGGTTGATACGGTACCTCTACCGGAGGTGGATTTGGATGGAGTTTTTCATCAAAAAGTTTTGCGATGGATGTGGATTTTGTTGACATTTTGGAGGCCTACCAAGAGAGATCATCGACCATTCCAATGGTTGCTTGGCTTGCAAGGAGATGACATTTTTTTTCAAGTAATTATTTGAAAGAGCTCTACTTTTCACTCATGGCTCATTTCAATTAATTTTGTGTTTAAATCGGTGCTTCTCAGTCAGGTCTCACGAAACTTGTTTTTATTTTGTCTCCAAATCTTTTGAGGCACACAATAGAGCCATCCGCAGACATCAGGCAGCTGTAATCTTGTTACCTTTCAATCTTTTCCTTGCAAAATTGCTGAAAATTAGCTGAGTGAATTTTCAGCCTTTCTCAGTTGGATGATTTGATCTGCTTGATCAAGAAGGCCCAGTGATTTCGCATTTTCGGGTTGTTCCTTCGTTCATTTGCTGGATTTCGAAACCACAAAAATACTTGAGGTCCTGGAGACGACAACTCTCCAAGATGGCTCACGCAAACTGACCTGGGAAAAAATCGACATGTGCGCCAACCAAATCCAACAAAGAGAGCATTTTTCTTCACGACGAAACCGTAACCTACTGCAAATTTTGGAACAATTTTTCGCGAGGTACCAAATGTCTGAAGCCTTTCTGAAGCCCCTCACTATTCGCTTTAATCCCTGCTCCTTTGTTGAGCTGGTGGCCGAAGCACCACAGGCGCAAATTTTAGGAGATCATTCCCTATTGGGGGTTAAGTTACCTTGATGGAAAGAAGTTGCTTCGATCTGATTTGAGGATTTCTAAGGGATTTTGTGAAAATTTGTGAAACACTTGACAATTTCTTTTCATATGGGTTTTTAGCTGAAAGGTCTTCCAAGAAATGACATTATAGAAATTCGTCTTAAATGTAAGTGCATGATAAAGTATACACTTCGTAGTATATATTATACCGTATTATACTGTTTCCAATTCATAGACATTCTTGAGAAAAACCAATGTTCCGGCTGCAGGTGCCGGAATGGTTTGTGAGCCATTGGCTCCTTGGCTTGATTGAATCATTGGTCAGGGTCAAGTGGAAGATGTTGAAAATCGGTTCAACCTGTTTTTGGTGAACACAAAAGATTAATTATCATTTCTGGTGATTTTTTGGTGAAATGATGTTGAAAAAAAGAAATGAATACACATGAGTACAAATGATGCAGTTTAGTTTAGGTTTAGTTGAGACACCACTTACTTTTCATTTCTACTCAGCTGTTAAGGTGGGGGACTCCTGTAACGCAGACAGTTTGGGACCTCAACGAGTCTCACCAAATTGTTTCCATTGATTTGCCTGGATTTTGGAAAATTGGTGCCCAAAAACTGAGAGCTGAAAACAACTCTGATCTCAAGTTGATTGAATCTTAAGGTTTTTTTTGCAAACATTTTCCAAAATGGTGGAAGTTTTTTTGTTCGGAGATTTGAGATTTATTCGAAATTTCCGTAGATTTTTTTTAGTGAATTTCTGTTCAGGCGGCGATGCTGAAATACCATGCAGAGCAGCGGAAGGTGTAAAACGTGTAACGCTAGATGTCTTTTTGCAACATGAACTGCTTCAGGCTAAAACGATTAAAAGACTAAACTGAAAGGCTAATCAGATACTTGAAAGACTAGAAAATCTTTTAGAAATAAAAAATACATTCTGACAGATGACATCATGTTGCTGACAGGGTACGACCTGGTGGATCGACAGCTGTGCTCGATCTTTGTTGGCATCTTAGTGGCTAGACGTGTTTGCTCCGCATTTTTCAACCAAGATTGTGATCTGAAACGAAAGAAAGCAAGAAAAGAAGGGTGACATTTTTCTCAGAGATTTTATTTTTGGATCTAGAAAATATCGAGAACAATTAAATTCATCGCATTGAGGCATGGCCATGAGCGAACGCATTTTCCAGCTCCGAAAGATTTGGAAGATGCTCCCTTTTGTAAGGTGGAAAAAAAACCACACCAAATGCGAAAATGCGAATGTCGATATTTCTCAAAGATGGGTTTTAATGAGATGCTGTTTTCTTTAATCGACATTGCTGGGAGGCTTTGATAAGCTCAAGCTGCGTTGGCACCGTGATGTGGCAGCATTGGCAATGCGTCATTTTGATCCAAGAAATGTTTTCTCTTTTGGAACTTGGCCAATCAGGTGATGTTATTGGATGCACATGGAACTGCTTTGAGTCTGGACCTTCAAGTCCAACGCATCAAAATCGTGGGATTTTCTGAGATCTTTTTCGCTAAGGTCGCTCCTGGTGTTTGCTGGAATTTGCTTTGAGTCTGGATATGTCCAAGGACGAAATCTGGAAAAACAAGGGCTTCTAAAAGGAGGGAGCGCTTCATCCCAGTGTATCAGTGTATAATGTCATGTATGTCATATGTCGTATATACGGATTCAAACAAGACCAGACAGAGCCTTCCACAAATTCAACTTGTCTCAGGCTTATGAATATTTAGACTATTAGTGATGCTTTTAATGATTTCTTGATTTGTCTGTATAAGGGATAGTGCTTCACGATGTTCAAGCCTCCTCGTGAATCCCGGACAGGACAAACAGACCCCGCATGTGACGGACATGGTTGCATGGAATCTCTCTTTGAAAAAGGCCTGAGGAACGTAGGGACTGAAGGGGCAACCTGACTGCATACAATATGATAATTCAAACTATACATATATGATTGAAGATAAGTTGATGTAGGCTACGATAGGGTAAGAGGCCTGACAAGAAAGACAAGATAGCAGAAGATAAGGAAGCGGACAGGACAATATAGGAACTCAAGATTTCAGGATAATACCATGGGGTTGCTGTCGGGAGGCTGGGTATATACACGTTGAATATACTATATACATATACAAAATAATAGTAGATATGCATGTATGTATAATATATAGATACAAAATAGATATGCAATGGATACAACATCTACGGATTATCTGGGCAACTCCTCTCGCGACTTCAACCTTTTTTTCCGGCTGTTAGGCAGCATTCCTAGCAGATCAAGGCAAAGGTCAACTGGAGGAGGTTGGCAATCAGAGATCGGTCGGGAGATCTGGCAAGCAAAAACCATGGAAACCATGGAAGTTTATTGAAATCCGCCTCATTTTCTTGGAATCAGTCATCTTTTTGGCTTTATGTAAAGCCACAGTTGGAATCTGGTTGAAAACTACAATTGATTGAGATTTTCGGAGGTCCTTGGAGAAAGGGGTGCGGTCTTCCCAATGGAGATCTACATGAAGGCCAAGTTGATAAAATTTGACACGAAAAACCCATAAGTTTCACGGATGACACGATGACACAGCCCAGGGCTACCGGATGGGATTGCACAAGTCTGAAGCCACTTTGGAAGCAGATAGGCTGGGCGCAGAAATAGAAGGGCCTAATGAAATCCTCCCTGAAACAAAGAAAAATATCAAAACTATGCCTCTAGGGGGCTAGGGCAGAGTCCAGATTCAGTGCAAAAAAGTGTTTCAGATTTGTATATCTCCAACTCGGCCAGAAAGCGAATCTTGCACTTCCTTGCCAGCACTCCTCCAGACAGCTGGGTTGCAATCTCAGCTGATGGACAGTCAATAGTCGGATGCATCTGTCACAACCATGTCTCAGGATAGGCTAAAGCCACCCACAGACAAAGAAGCTTATGCCAGCGTCAATGCAAACCTCCAACACAGGCTCTGTAACTTTGAAGATTGAGATTTCAACATGGGCCAAACAGCCAAACAGCCAACAGAATCGCTTCCTGATGTGGATGCAGCCAGGTTCATTGCAGGAGCCATGGCAGCCGCAGCCATGAGCGATGATGTACACTCCCCAAGTGGATTCCACTGAAGCTCCAGATGATCACAAAAGTTTCCCTTCCCAACGTTTTGGAAAGGCAACAGCCTTGAAGAAGATGGTCGCAGAACATCCAGATTTCAAGGAGAATTTTCACTGAATCAAAATGGAAGTCGATCAAACATCACCTGGAAATGTATGCAGGAAAGCTGTACAGCTCATGGTTTTCGACCTCTGTATGTGGAAGTCTCAAGTCTACAGAAGTCTACGGCGTTTGAAGTTTTTTTTTTCCTGAAAGCTCATGAAAGCCATGAAGATGGATGAGGCAGCAGCCATGAAAGGATCCTTGCAAACCTTGAAAGCGCTAGTTCTGACCTCGAGCTAGCTTTATAGCCGAATTTTTAGCTGTATTTAGAGCCCTTTCCAGTCTGATCGCTGAGAGCTTCGTGTCCCATGATGAAGCCAGATGTTTGACATATTTGCATAGATTTTGACTCAACATTTGCCTCAAACATCTGAGATTGGCCTCAAGTGCAACTTGAATGTGCGGGCAACGGATGGCCGAACTCCACTCTTCGTAGCAGCGCGGGACTGGGAAAGTTCGGGAGTGTCATTTTTTGAGGCACTGGTCGTATCCAGATGAAAACAGCAATGATCGCTTGCAAGGTAACGTTACCAAAATAATCATAGCAACATTTCGTATTCTGTTACAAAATGATCATACGCACTGATAATTATAGCAAAATAATGAAATGAATGTATTCTGTTGAAATGTTCAGACTTTCATTCCAAAGATTCATTGTACCAGGAGGGCCATGATGCCACAGTCTCCCATTTGTTGAAGGCTGGAGTCACATCATGTCACATCTGGTCTCTCATTTTATGTCATTTTCATAAGTTTTCACCTCCAGGCGAAGGCAGAAGTGGATAGCACATCGCATGGTAAAACGGCCTTGCATGCAAGCATCGAAGGCGAGATTCATCGGTGGGTCTCTCGAGAACCTGTCGTCCCTGTTACCGGTCCATTGTCGGTAGGTGGTCACATCACCATCTCTGGAAGCTTGTTGGATCACAAGGCCGTTTGGATAGAAACCGACTTGAGCTTGAAATGCTTTAAGTTGAAAGATATCCAAAGGAAAACGGATACAGATCTCAATGGATCTTTGTCTTTCGGTTAACCTTGCAATGATCCCCATTGTTCAAACTTTGTTCCCTCTCTTTCAACCTGTTTCGAATGATTTCGCTACGATCAAGTGATGATTGCAGAATTTCTCACTGACTCTGGTGATTCTTTGGTGATTCTAAAAATGTTTGTCCTGGAAGATGTAGGAACTATGAATTTGTTTATGGTCATTTTCATTCATTTTCTATGATTTTTCGGAGGCAGATCCAAATATCAATGCTGGAGCAGAAGCCCCTCTCCTTTTGGCAGCAAGAAATGACCAGGTGGGTGGGACGAACATGGGAGATTTAAAACACGTTTCTCATCTGCAGAAAGGTCTTTTTTTTTAAAGTGGAATCCTACCAAAATGCCATGACAATAGCTGGGTGACTTCTTATCTATTGCTCATGTTTTTTGCTATATATGATATGATAAGTTGAGAATCAATAAAGATAGTGTATGAAATAGTATGTCACTATTCTTATTGCGCAGATGATAAGCTAGATATTTAGTTTTCCTTGGTTTTATCTTCTATCATTTTGCTTTTTTGGATTTACCATGAATTGCACAATTAGACTGTAAGAATGCCTCTCAACAGCCAGTGTGGGGAATCACGGGTGTTATCCCTGCAGGCAGCAACATGTGGCCTCCTACTTGATTACCAGGCAGACCCCTTGAAGGACAAGATGCTTCAATCATACATATATTTCATGTATATATTTTTTTTCATATCTATTGTTTGGATGCTGAAAGAGGAATTTCAACATGACAGTCACAGGTGATTCTCAAGTTGCCCAATCTATAAATTGCTTGCCGTTGGATTGTAAATTAAAGACAGTTGGTCGACAAGATTATGAAATCGGGAGGTTTCCGATTTCCACACGTCTTCGCAGGAATCTTCAGATGGCAGAAAGTTCGAAGCCCAGCCATCTACAAATTCAAGGGAGTTTTCACCACCATTGTCATGACTCAGGTGTTACGAGCTGGTGAAAAGCAGCCAGAAACTGATTGATACTCTGAAGAAGGCCCCACCCGGTGTAGTGATTTCCTCTCCCGTGACGAATATGCTTCAATGAGGTTCCACTATTTTACACAGATCATCCACTGCAAGTATGGTAGTCTATGGATATTGATGGCCGAGGGCCCATGGCACTATGATAGATTATGATGATTATGATCTCATGACATGATTGTATAGATGTATATATGTAGAAACTGCATAAATAATGTATATATATATATACAATATAATATATATATATATATATAATATATATATATAATATATGATATAATGTATATATATATATATTAATTTTATATTATCTACAGAATGGAATTCTCAAGTGCCTGGCTTCGGCAGGCGGTGGCCGATGCTGGTGTGGGTGCTCGAGCTGCGCGGCGTCGACCCAGTGCCGGGGATCCCTGTAGCTGTAGGAGATGTCGAGGTGTCGTCTTGAGATGTCGAAATCTCTGGAAAGCTTGGAATCCTGGCATTCCTTTTGAGGTTGGTGAAGCTCGCATTGTTTGCTTCTCAGGATGCCTTTTTTTTGTTTGTTTTCAAGTTTTCCTGCATGTTTTATTAAAGCTTGAGTCTGAGATTTGAGTATGCTTGATGCTTCATGGGTCATGTTCATCAACAGGTCAAAGATTTGAGTCGAATTTGCAGCAAGGAGGTGAAAGAAACCAGGAGAAAACGTGAAACGTGCCCGAGTGAAAAAGTAACATGTTGAGAAAAATCAGTTACAGTTGAGTACTTTAGTGATATGGTTTTGCAGGAACATGTTTTTTAAAGATCGGAAAAATAATAAATCCAGAAAAAAACATCTTCAACATCACCAACCCTCTGAGAGAGATGGACGGACTTCTTATGAGCAGCATCCGTCAGGACACGGCCATGAGGTCGTCACCTCAGTTGAGCTCAATGTATTCCATGAGATTGGAAACAGCAGCGTGCGACCCCGAAACTGCCGCAGGTGTCTTTGGATAAGATGTAGATGAAGTTCAAATGCGCCGAATGGCACAGAATCAACAGATCTCGTGCACAAGCACAAGATCCAGACATCCTAACATAGCCTGAGTGGCATAAGGAGAACTCTAAATTCCAAATCGTTTTGAGATATTATCTTTTTAGTTTAGTGTTTGAGCCAGCTTATTTGCCACCCACTATACCAGTCTGGGTAGGTTTCACGTCGTGAGCCGGAAAGTCCCAAAGGGCATTGAAAAGTTGAATTTGCTTTACAGAAATACCAGCGACATCATACTAAGTCATACTAAGTTGCTTCCATGCCGCCATTCAACAAGCCCTTGATGGCGTGAAAACTTGAAACCCCATAGAACCCCCTTCTTGTTGATCTTAAGGTTTAAGGTTTACACCCAAATTCACACCATCAAGGGGATCCTGGCTAGAGATGTCAAAGTTACCCCAGCTCTTTACCATTTCAGAGTGTGTTCTTTGACATCTTTGACATTGTGTGTTTTCATGTGTTTGCACATTTTTTTTTGGTTGGCGTGCTACCTTCAGATCAAGATATCGCGGATCGAGATGGATGTGGTTATGACATAAATGACCATCCTTGGAGCTTCGGCAAAACTATGACACTTTAAAGATACCGGGTATAAATTTGTATATCCCTAGGTACCAAATATATAAAACATTATCCAAAAGATGTTGAGTTGCACTGTTGCACCGTAAAAAGTGGTCATTGCAACATCCTTAGAAACAACTTGCAACCGCGGTTGCTTCAACTTATTTTTTGTTCGGCTCCGAATGGCGGAATCCTGCCATTGATTCGGTCCGCCCGTTGGAGCCGACGGTGCTCGCGTCGTGATGATCCAAGCACAGGCGGATGGCCTTTACAACCAGAGCTATGATTGATCAATGGACATTCCATGGCAGCTACGCAGGATGGTGGCATCGGCAGATGGCTCTTCACCAAAGAGGTGTGAGATGGTATTCCCTGTGGGGACGGATATTTTTTGTTTTTTCTATGATGTTTTCATGATCAGTTTCATTAAATTACTTTCATAATTGACGGCAGTGGGAAGAGGAAGAACAAAAGATTTCTAGAAATCAGCTGATTTCTTGGGTCTCCAGGCACTGGAACATGCCCAGGAAGCGGCTCACGAACGAGCAGCACAGGTATGACGGTATGATCGTCATTTTTTCGGTCACATGTCATCACATTGTTACATTGTCGTTGACATGTCTTTGACCGCAGGTGCTTCGTGAGCGCCGCATGTTGGTGCCAAAGCCACTCTCTTTGTCACAGGTACCATGGCGATTTTTGAAGTATTGTGGGGTTACAATTGCAGTGAAAAAAACTCTTTTGAAGCAAAAGCAAAGAAATGCCTGCAGAACACAGAAAACAAGTAAATTGTTATTTCTCTTATTTCCAAAGAATGCATTGAGATATTCGCAGTTGAACGATGACATGGATTGTGCAAACTCTGATTTTTTCCCTATGCAGGGATCGCAGCTGGTGATTTTCTATGCCCAGAAACTGCTAGAGCTGTGTGTCTTGATTTGAACTTGGAGCTGAGAACACGCATATTCTATCGATTCGGCAAGCACAATGTTTCAATTCTTGGTTTTTGCAAAAACATTTTATGTGTTTTATATGATGTTTCATTGTTTTACTATGAGTTACTGTACTTGTTGAAAATTAGCTTCGCAAATCAAAACAGCCGGCTTTCGTTTCAGGTAAATTGTGTTCAGCGCCTTCAGAGGCAAAACATCCTGGGAAGATTCACTCGGAAAGATGTTTGTTCAAACATACATATCGTCCTGATAAGATCAGGAGAATATATTCTATGTTTCTTTCTGGAACGTTTGTCGATTTTCCATCACAACTATGGATAACAAACCTGAAGTTTCCTGGGGTTGATTGCTGAACCTTTTTCAAAGCATTTTGATATTCCTTGTGGCTTTGGACTTCAACTTCTTGGCTCAAGGTACATCAGAGATTTTTTGTGGCATTGAGGGAAACCATGCTAAACCAGCCCACCATGATTTTGCCCAGCGCGTCTCAAGAGCTTATGCCCTCTCATGCCCACCTATTATTGCACTTGCAAGCAAGTTTTCCTCACCCTATCTGATATAGAAGACAACACATTGCTGGAGTGGTAGACTCACCTTGCACGAAATCCACGTGGCAATCCCCACGACACTTTGGCAACATGGCGGTGATCGATGCAGCGATTACTGCTTTCCATGTGTCCGCAAAGCTTGCGCTAACAGGTTCGTGTTGAAAACTATTGTTGTTTTTTTCGTGCTTTGCCATCAATACAACCCAAAGCTGCCAATGCGCATCTTGAAGTTGATAATGGGCATCTCACTGTAAAAACCAAGCCCCATTGAATTCCAAACTGGTAAAGAAAGCAAGGTTGGAAATGCCGGAAATGCTGATTTTTTTGCCTGAATTCAAAGGTGAAGTGCTGGCCACGGTTCGTGTCACTAAAACAGACACTGTGGCGATGCTTTGCCAGCTCATTGCACAAGCCACAGGTAGAAAGCTGAGAAGGTTTGGGGATGATAGAAACCAACTGTCAAAGTAGAATGGATTGATGATGATGATGATGATGATGATGATGATGATGATGATGATGATGATGATGATGATGATGATGATGATGATGATGATGATGATGTGGTGAATAGCGTTGAGTACATTGAAACTAATCTCTCATAGATACAATACTTTGTGCTGTGGATCATTGCCTCATTCTTTGCTGCTTGCAGCCTTGATTTTCTGCTTAAGGTGAGGCATCTGCGCTCAAGGTCCTGCTGGAAGACTCTGAGTTGCAATTGTAAGCATTTGTTGAGGCCAGTGTAGCACAGTGTTTGTCTGATGTGTAGCACAGTGTACCATAAATGAGGTTGCCATAGTTGCCTTTTGACTCACCTATATACTGAGTGTCTGATATGAATTCAATTATTGATTCGTGATTCATGTTGTCTCATTTCGGAGCGTGAAGCCACCTTAGGGACGCTTACTTGATCATCACCAAGACTTGGCAAGTGCTGGCGTTCACGACGACTGCAGCGTGGACGTTGTGAAAGATCAACGTTTGATCTTGACCGCCTCGCACGACGGCGCCGCCAAGTTGTGGCGTCCAGATGGAAAATGTGCCTCAAAGAAAATGAACATCAGTTCGTTCGAAGATTATACTATAGATTATTATAGCAATATAGACAATTAGAAATATTTAAGGATGTTGAGATTCTCTAGGTCAAGTGATCACAGTTGGGGATCGGCATAGCACATCTGAATATTCTGTGCTATCCATTGCTATCCGGTGTTTCTTTGCAACCTATTCATGACATTGACACATAGGGTTTTGACATGGTTTCCTTCAGTTGCCCTCGGTTTCTCAGGTCTTCGGACCTTTTGTGGACACACCAACGCAGTGAATGCAGCTTGCTTCTCGCGCTCTGGCCTGTATGTAGCTTGGCCCCAATCGCTCCATCAGGTTGCATGGAATTCAAGCTGAAAAACATCCCATGTTTTGCACTTTCACTTGAGGCAACTAAGTAATTTCTGCAAAGCAATCAAAGCAACTTTTGATTGATTTTCGAGTTATTTGTGTCAACGGTTGTTTGAGTTAATAGGAAACATGTCATAAAAGGATGAAAACTGTTTGTTGGCGAGATTGCTTGTTCAGCTAGAATTCAGGGGTAGCGATTCGAGGAAAATCCACCCAGGCGAGATTTTGGAGCCCTAGGCAAGGAATATGAATGAATTCATGCTGAACAAAACGCTACAAACCCGCTCAGCCTGATGAACTTCTTAGCATGTAGACAAACTTCACAGTATAGACATCCATTGACATTCTATGTCTATATCTCTTTATGCTGATACACCTCACATAATATGACAATAAGATATCCTGTATCAACCCTGTAAGACCTATACTTATACACTAATAATCAGTTGTTACAGTGGTTATAGTACGTAGTACAGAATCAGATCATCATCATTTACATCATCTACGCCTCATTTTCCACTGATCCGAGGTGGCTACCGCCTCTTTGGACCGAACGGCAAAGCTTTGGACGGTTCAGGGCACTTGCGAGGTGAGGGTAGCCACAACATCCTCGATATTTTTTGAAAATTTGATGGGAAGAAGGGATGAAGATGGATGAAGAAGGGAGGCATGATGTTTGATGATGTTTGAGCATTTCTGTTAAGGGAAAGCTTGGTCCCTAAAGCAGGAAAGCCAAAGACTTTTTCTTTAAACAATTTGTTTGATGTTTGGGGATGTAGTTTTGAAGCCGGAGATGGTGTCACAGTTTGATCAGAGACAGACATCTATGCCGTCAGGCAACCCTTCATGGGCATACAGGTTCTTTGGTGCTGCTAGGTTGCATTTGGATAAAGATCATCTGAATGAGGATCTCTTCAAACCCTGTTATGGTCTCAATGCTGATCAATGATTGTGTGAAGTGCGACAATGAATCTTCCAAAGGTCTACAATGCGTTTTTTTGGCCAATCCATGTCAATGAATAAGATGTTGACCCTTGATTTGTTGAGGTCAGTGGATTTTTCGCCAGATGATACATTACTAGTCACTGCCTCCAGCAGCGACAATAGTGGTCGTATTTGGGATCTTGAACGGCAAGCGCCTTGACAAACGTCAGAGCGGAAAAGATGCCGAATCATCCAAAAGTATCCCAAAGTCATGTTCTTGGAATATATTATAAACCAAAGTGATCTGTAGATAGACTTCAATGGACAGCTACCAGTATATACCATACTGGAAGAGGTAGCACGTTGCTGTACTGATGTCGTAGAAGTTGGATGCTGATCTTTTTGGGAAGAGTAGACTGAGTAGACATGAGAGGGATATGACACAGCCAAAACGTGGAGGAAACGTCGAAAAAGAAGCGTCATGTTTCACTAGAAAACGGCGAAATGAAACCACGCAGTACTTTTAGGGACGTTGGGGGATGTTGGGCCAAGGAGTGCAAATTAATTCTGGAAGGCTATGAGTTGAATAGTGCCAAGTTCACACCTGATGGCTCGAAGGCCTGGAAGTTTGAGCAGATTTTTGTCGATTTTTTTGAAAGTTGATTCAGTGGTGGGTTGGAGCACCAGTTGCTTTGAATTCCGTTTGGGGATAGGACTTTATGCCTAGTTGTATCATGTTGTATCTAGCAATCTTCTTACACTTTGAAACTATCCAAAAGCACTCAATCCTTTCACAGGCTTTGTTATGATTTTGTCATTTTGTCATCATATTTTGTCCGTTCTCTCAAGTTACTTTAAAGTCTGAGTTAGCCTTACGCAAGTCTTCTTTTTGTGCAATTCAGTTGTTTCACAGTTCACATTGTTTGACATTCCCTCAAGTGCTCATGGTGAACCAGGTCTTAACAGCCTGCTCATGGTATGATTGTGCTCTCCTTTGGTCGGTCCAAACTGGTAGCATTTTACAACGTTTTGCACCTCATGATGCTGTCTCTTGTCGTGCGGAAAACTTGGTGAAGCTGGTTTTCGACAAAGACTCTCAAAAAGACCTTGGTTTTGTCATTTTTTTGTATTTTTTTCACGGGCTGCAATCCATGATATGTTTTCATTGATGAAGCAATCTATGTATGTTTCACCATCTACACATCACAGATATTCACAGAACATCACCAAAATGCACATGAAACAAAAACATCACCTTCGGACCTTCAGCTGCACAGTTTCACCAAGGCTGTTCTGCACAGTTGCGTTTCGCATGATATGTCTACCGTGGCAACGGCCACCTGGGATGGAGCCCTGATGCTCTGGTGGGTTCCCAACTCGGAGGAAGTGTGTTTGGTGAAAAAAATGGTAAAATGGCGATGTAACATCAAGATGTTCTTTCTGGGTAAATATGTGTAAATCCAAATGTATATATACCATACATACATATACCTAGTATCATGTGTATGTTTGGATGTTTTTCTTGCTGTTTTTCTTGTTGAATGGTGTAGCAAGGATTATCGATGGAATCTCAAAGCATCAACTCGAGACTGTTGTCTGGAAAGTGGAAGTGATTGCAATTTTGAAAATCGTAAAAGCATACATGAAAGCAATCACGGCGAAAGTCTGTAGACTTTGGATTTCCCTTGGATTTTGTTGAAACTGAGGCAGAAAGTGGCCATTTGCGCAGAAGACTGACCGGCTTTGGTGAGAAGTCCAAGGTGCGATATTTTGATAAGACAAAATACCACACTTTGAAAGCTGAAATGAAAACACCGATAGCAATCTATTGTGTCTTTGTAGCATTGCCAGGTTCACGTGGCTTTCTCACCAGATGATCGACGTGTCGTTTCTGCTGGCATCAATCATGTTGCACAAATTTGGACAGTCCATGATGAAAGTTCAGCCACACCCATGACTCTGCGCGGTCATGGGAATACTGTAACATCTGCGGAATTTTCCGCAGATGGTACTTGGATTGTGACTGGATCTTATGATGGCACCGCCAAGATCTGGGATTCAATTACTGGAAATCTATTGCAAACGTTAAAGGGTCACAGCGATTCAGTGCGTTCTGTATGCTTTTCACCATGGTGAAGTTTCTCTTTTCACCCATGGTTTTCAGAGACGCTGATGCTGTTGATGAATTTGGATGTCCCGACTATTTTCCTCGGCAAACTTGGGATGTTTTAATGACGGTCTCACAATGAGTGAATCGCCCGCCCTCTTTCAAGGGCTTGAAAATGAAGTTTCCTCCTCAAGCAAAAACTGCTTGTTCCGAGCTTCCGAGTTGCAAAACTTGGGGAGCAAAATGGTGTGAAAGCCGAGCTGCATCTAAAGAATGCATCCAACGATTTTTTAACGACATGAAAAAACTTGGAACAAATCTGCAGGTGGTTGAATCATTGGATGAGTCCATTAACAAAACCTCATGCTCCGTTTAAGGAATCCGATCAACCTTTTGATCTTTGTCATGTTACATTCTCAATTGTTTTCATCTTGCAAGACCAAGAAGGCCACAATCCTCTCATCATATTTTCAAGTTTAGTATATTTTAGTATGACATATGTCCACATCTTGTTTTTGGTTTAATATATCATACCCACGTGAATTGAAGCCCCCGATGCAAACTTTCGAAACCAGGTGAATTGGACATCTCTCATGTTCTTCAAGCGTTTCTACGCGGTGTCCTCACCAATGGAGCTCGGGGAGTTCGGGTTCTTGAAGCAAAGTTACTGAAGGGATCTGAAGGGTGCTACAATTTTCCATTCTTAAGAAATTTGTGATCTGAAATCAGATGAAATCGTATTTTCAGCAGATACGGATTTTGTAAATGGTTAACATGCACTTGAAGGGAAAATTGATCATCCCCACCAGATCCACCAGGAGTTTGACCCTTTGACGATGATGTACACCTGCGTTCATGTTGCGTCCTGCTGGCCTTTGCGTTGAGAGTCATAGCTTTGATTTTTCGGGATTTTTCAGTGGTGTTGCAAAGTTGCTCTATGTTGATAAAGCTCAACTATGAAATCAGATAAGAAGAATCAGAATGACGGATACAAACCAATTTTACACAATCGGTTTTCAAATCTACGTTCGGGATCTTCAAAAAAGTCGGGAGATGACATCAGCTTTTCGGAGGGAATTGGCACATATTCGGATTGTATCTCTGGCCGTGTGGCTAAAAAGCATGTGAAGTAGATGCTGACTCTGAGTACCACTCAGAGTTGCGGTCCTTCTCTCAGGTACTTGAGTGTTTTGGAAGCTATAAACAGATTTTGATGTATTTCTGTATTCAATTTAATTTTTCAATTGACTCAACATGGGCTGAATTGTCGGTTTGGGTTGGTGGTTTGGGCGTTCCTTAGATGAAAATCTGAGGCTTAAAAAGATGGGACAGTTTGGTGCCCAGTGATTGCATGTGAATAGTGCGTGAAATGGAGTGCTATGTTTGTGTTTGATGTGTTTGTTTGAGCTCAGGAAAGCATGTTGTCAGTGCGACGCGGACCGGGATAACAATGAGGCACCTGAGCTGAATTTCAACGAGAAACGATTGTGATTCATACCTCTGGAAAGCATCGAAATGACTTTGGTTCCAATTTGTCATACACAGGACTTTTGTTGCATCACGAATGATATGAGTAGGAAACATTGCAGTATAAGTAGCACTAAGTGAGCAGTGCCCCAGTAATTTCTCCTGACGCTGGACTCACCCCAGTCACCAGGCGACCATCAAACGTAGCATTCCGGCGATGACGGATGAGGATGATGGTGACAAGCCTTTGCATTGGTCTTAGAGTTGAATTGGTTGCAAGATGCTGCGAGACAGCTTGCAAGGTGTTTTTTTGAAGCCCAAAGACTCTGAGAGAAGACAGAAGTCAAACATTGAAATCGTTTAGACAAACATTGTCTTCAGGGATGCCTTCGTAGTTTCGGAGGAGCACTGAATGTTTTCGATCTTTTCGATCAACGACTCAACGACCCGGAATTGGGATTTTTCAGCTGTACCAGGAGAGCCCTGGAAAAGAAGCGAGCTACTTCGAAAGAGAAGCAGAACAGTTGAAGGAACTTAAGGTGCAGAGCCGCAGAGTTTTTTCAACTTGTTCATTTAGAGATGATCACAACACCATAGCGACTTTGTTAGTTCAGATCACCCTTTTGAATGCTTCCAAATACAAAATGTCCTGAAAAGTTCTGGATTTTTAGATTCCATACTACCATACCCTTAAATTCGTTTCGCACGCGACTGAGGCGGGAAGTGTGATCGTCAAAGACGGTGAAGCATTCACGAGCGACACTCAGATGATCAGTGGCACAGTGAAAGCGCAGCTGTCGACGACCGAAGAGTTGAAATGATCGTTGATATGGTAGAACTCGAGTGATTAAGGTTCACAACTGGCGCTGTTTACAAGGAGGGGAAGTTTTTCCATGAAATCAAGAGCACTTTCACACTGGCCATATTCGTTTGCGAAAATTGCAAGGTGTTTTGCTTTTATGTTTGTTTCTTTCATTTTTCAAATTGTTTTAACAAGTCATGTCATATTATGTCATCTCATATCGTATCATATCATATCAAAATCATATCATATGTATTCACATGTGACACATTCCTTTTTTTTAAGTTGTGCTGTCTCACTTTGATCCGTTGCCGTGAATCTAACCTGTGCATATCAGTACCTGTCGCACAGGGCCAATGGAAGGATGGCATGAGAGACGGTGTGGGACAACAAACTTGGCCAGATGGAGCCTGCTACAGTGGTCAGTGTGCTACCTGAGTTTTTACGGTTGGAAATAGCAACTACCATTTTTATGGGTGATAATTATAGTTTTTTTGCACCTTTCTGGCCAAGATGTGTGGTGGTTTATGTTTTTTTTAAATGGTACGTTTACTATTCAAGCACAAATGCCAGCAACTAAAAACAGAGACTGCAGAGATCAATGTTACACAGAGAAGTGTGACAAGGTGGATACAAATGTTAATATAATTTGAGTCGAGGTGGGTGGCCAACAGAGCTGAAGGCATGGGGAAATTTCTTCATAGCCATTGCCTTGGACAAATCTTCAACAATCCATGGGTGGTCCGGGGGCGGTTGGAGGGACATTTTGAAGCTGAGGTGATGGTGATTTTTACATTGGGCTCGGGGGCCTTGGTCAATTGCAACTTCAATGTGGATGTTTGAAATCATTTGTATCTTCAAATATTTGCATGATTGCTATCTTTCATTTCCTAGCCAAATGTCCCTTTGGTGTTACTAGAAAACTCCCAGCATATACCGTATGCGACTTTTGTGTGATCATTGTTCCACTCTTAACCACAATCTGAGGGAGTGGTCTGGAAACATGGCCAATGGCATCGGGAGCCGTTTGAGCAACACAATTTGAGTGAGATTGGCATTGCACAAAAAAATCCGGGAGTTTTGGCGCTTTTTTCGTTTGAGAACAAACTTGTTGGAGCTAAGTTTTGCGAGATTTTTCAGAAAGTTGACCTTGGCTGACCTGTACAGTTTGCTGTTTGCTTCCGCAGGAAATACTACCACAAGGGAAGCACCACTTATGCAGGCCAATGGAAGAAGGATATGCAGGCCATTGTAGACCGTCAGAAGCTTTTCGAAAACTTGTTTGTTGCCAAGTTATTTCCATCTTGGTACGGATTGCCAGGATGGCTATGGAGTAGAGACTTGGATTGAAGGCGCTCGTTACGAGGACCGCACTTGCAAAATGTATCAGGCATTCACATCAGAGATGACAAGAGTTTCCTGTCTTTCACATGGTTCTTAAGGTTGCTTTCAAAATGTACAACCAAGATGTTTCAAGCCATGTTCATCCATGTTTCATCCATGTTTCATCATTTTTCCTATCTTGGGAACTTGGGAACTGTCAATGTTGGATCCTTCTAGGGCAGCTTCATTGATGGGCAGAAACACGGTCATGGTCCAGAGCCAAGGGAATTTGTGACGGAGTGAAGAACGAAGAGATCATTTAATTAGGGGATATGAGGAGATATATTAGAAGAACAAAAATGGTCAACAAAGAAATAAGTAATAAGAGTGGCTTGATAAGTAACGATATATGAGATGATCTGATATGATCACATAATCACATAATCACACGTTATGATTGTTGCACTTGTCGTTTTCATGTTTTTGTTGGTTCCCCAAGGCATTTACCGTTGGACGGATGGCTCCATCTACGAAGGATCATGGACAGATAACGTGATTGATGGACCAGGCTGCTACCTTGCGAATGATGGCCGCTCCTTCAAAGGGCAATGGTCGGACCGAAGGGATGGTGATTTTGGGATGGCGATTTTTTTTTTTTGACTTGGGAGGGGTGGAAAATTTGAAGATCTTGGCCTCACTGTATTTTGATATGCCTTTTGGCAGCGAAATCATGGAGACGTCTTTTTTTTTGTGGTGCAGGATTCCATGATTCATGGAATGGGCCGTTATGTCTGAAGCTTTGAGAGTTTGACAGTTTGACAAGTTGCTTCAAAGGTTGTTGTCATCAATTTTTCACATTAACGCAATGAAGAATGATGAAATTGTATCCAAGATATGAAAGTTGATACTCCTTTTGATATCCGTTTTCCGAGGAATGGCCCGGTGGACGTTGGCGCTCATCTCAGAAAAACAGCACGACATGATGGGAACTGCATGGAGTCATAAATAGCGTAAACAGTCATAGCAGGTGGAAACGTATGATACATTCATACGTCCTCTGAAGAACACATCTAGATTCCTAGGAATTGTGGCAGATTTCCCAACTTTCGCATTTTACTTCTCAAATTGTTGGACAAGAAAAACAGCCTCAGAGTGAGGTATGGTGGTCAATATGTCAATGACCAAAAGGATGGATTTGGGTCTTTCAGCCTGAGCCTTTGTGGTTGCCATGGGTTTGGTAAATTGCCAAGATTTCTTCAACTTGAGGCTGGCCAGATGGACGCAAGTTCAAAGCCTAGATCGACATCAAGATGTTTCATGAATGAAATCACAGATAAATGAAACAATAGAATACATGAATACAAGAGATTCAGCATGATTCAGCAATGGATGATTGTACATCTCTTTTCTATTCAGTCTTTTTACGTTTGCTTTTTCCAGGTACGAAGGGTATTGGAAAGATGGAAAACAACATGGCCATGGGGAGTACACAACTACCGTCGCAGCCTTGGATTAAAGTGGCAATGGAATGTTGCATTAAAATCCTTGTCCTTAAGGATGGTGCTTGCAAGACTGCACAATGGGAGAATGGTCGCAGGAATAAGGCTGGTCCAGTCAGCAATTCAAAAAGCTAGATTCTAGGGTCCTTCCTTTGGTCGCTCTTTTGGAATGTTAAATCGAATCATCAATCCAAACTTTTCAAAAATGCAGACATGTTGCTGTCGTTTTTGGTATGAAACGTTTCGTTTTTTGCGCCATGCTTGCCATTGCTGCGAATCCTGATAGGGAAGCTGAGACCCAAGATCCTGAAGTGGATCACATTTGTTTCACCCAGCATCGTCCGCGATGAATCTTTGATCATAGATCACTTTAGAGGCAACAGGATGTTAGCATCAACAGCTAGAGAAGACAATAAAGTTCAGCAGAGTTGTTCTTTGAAACTCAGATTTTTACAGAAATTTGCTCTCTGCCATCGTCTTCAACGATGAGGGTATCTGGGATCCCAGACACCCCGTTGTCTCACTCTAGGGCAGTTGCCGGACCACGGCGCTCCATTTCAGATTTTTCAGGAATGAACCAAGACCAGATTCATTCACAAAAATATACAAAAAACATTTGACAGTCTGAAAAGGTCTTTTGAATTGAAATAGTTGAAATGAAGCACATTTGAAGCCCTTTGTTTTTGCGAGGGTCAGCTTAAAATGTGTGCGCAACTGGACCTTTGCATTCCATTCTCAATGGACATGGGACATCGGTCTCAACTCTTCACTTGCCAGGTGCAAGATTGAAGAACTTCGAGAAATCACTTTGGACAAGGTGTTAGAGGCTCCGACACAAAAAATAAGATATGACGCACTTGTAATTATATGCACTTATTTGACTTGTTGATATGATGATTCAACTGATCATGATGTTGATGTTGTTGATGTTTACACTTTGCGTTTTGTTTGCAAAGTGTCATGTTTATATTGGAGCAGATTCCTTGGACCATCTCCCATCAGTCATATTGGATTATTGGATGTTTTGAAATCTTGGCGCCATGGCCAGGTGAGTGGTTTTGCAGAAGATGCTGCCATGAAAACCAAGGTTGGACACCACGAAAAAAACCACCAAGATTTAAAGCGAAACATGCGGAGGTTAATTTTCAAAGGAATTTTTTGTTGGTCAACTGAATCTCAGATTATTCATGGCTTATTCCTAATTTCCCTGGTTTGTCTCCGGCTTCAACAAGTAGCTCTATAGGTTTTTGGATGTTGTTTGTGGCTTTCTCCGCTACAGAAATCTACCCTCCCTTAAACTGACATATCTGTGAAAATCAATGCTTGGAAGTTCTTGGAAGATGAAATTTCCTTTTGGCATGGCCTATTTTCAGGGGCTGTCTTAGTTTCAGAGAGGGTAGAGAGTCATTTACTCCTGAAAGACGCAAAACTCGTGAAGCAAAATGAGATCATATTCACGAAGGATTTCTGAACAACAAGTTGACAGGAAGAAGACAACACAAACAATCATAGCAATACGCAGCGATACAGACGAGAAGTAATCTGATAGATTTTCCGACGCATTGAGAGACAGGTCACAGATCTGGAGCTTCAACTCTTGGAAAATCTTGGCTTTAAACTCTTGGTGGAACCCAAACCCTCCGGAGCCTTGCGTTTCCTGGCAGAGGCCCTGTGTTTTTTTTTGCCGAGCTTTGTTGTAGTTTTTGATCTGCAAAAAAAAAGAAGGAGTTTGATATTACGCATTGTTTCCCATCATCAGCTTCTTAAAGAAAAAACCATCGTAAAAAGTCCCGCAATAAATCATGGCATCATGGATGATGTGCATATCTTCTTCTCAAAAAAAAAGAAAGAGAAACATCAGATGTCTCATCCATCAGAACGTCAGGAATTACGTGCTTCTACCACCTCTACTGCCCGGGCTCCTGGGGTCTCCTGGCCACCCACCTTTCTGGGTCACCCTGGTCACCCGGTCGTATTGTTGATGGATCTGTGGATCTGTGAAAGGTCAAGGGCTTCCCTGGAAGTTCTGAAAATCTTCAAGAATTGCTGAGCAAAGCAGAGACTATGGTTGGGGAACCTTGGAGTGGTTTGCTTGCTGCTGAGATATTTTCAAAACACTTTTGGTGTTTGGAACAGTGATATTTTTTTTTGGAGAATGTTTCGGATTTGCCACAATATATCACCGAAAAAACAGGGAAACCATCACCTAAACAGAACAAAACTTTCAAGCAGCCACATCCACCGAAATGCCAAGGTTTATGATTTGTGCATCTCTAGCAATGCTGTGCTCCTGTATCCCGCGTCCATCATTTTTGCAGCTGCATGGGGTACCGCCTTGGATGAAGGCCGAAATCGAATGTCGGGTTGTTTTGGATGCCGACGATTTTCTTGAACACGGCAGGTTTGGGACACAACAACAAAGGCCAAACCAGGGAGATGTGAAGTGATGCACCATTATGCACCTGTATCCAAGAGATGTTCCCAGGAAACTCTTGTTTCGATTTTGACATAAACGTCTTGATGGTCTTGATGACTTGTTTCTTAGCCCGAAGGTGCAGTTCCTTCTTCTTCAGTGATTGCCATGTTGTTACAGACTTTGAAGGCAATGAACTCAGATTTTTTTCCGATTTTTGTCGTTGTAAGTGTTTCACATTTCACACACGCACACATTGACAAATTGACTCGCTTGAGTGTTGAGGAAGCGGACAAAGATTCCGTTTCGAAGATGTGGAAGGCCCCATGCTTTTGAGATACTCGTGTTACTTGTGCTACTCGTTGTGCCATCCGAGATGTTTTCTTTGCAGATTGCAGGAAGTACTTCATGCAATGAAACACATCCATTGCAAAGCTGACTTGGACAAAGTGGCCATGCAGGACTATGGTTCAGCAGTGAAAGTAAATATGAACACACAAACATATTTTTTGATTTTCACATATATCTGTTGAAAAAAAGCCTCCATCTAAGAAGAAAGACAGCGAGAGAGTGGCTTCATTCGGAAAATCTCGCGACAAAAAGGAGCTTGCAAAAACCGCAACTAAGTGTCCGGGCTCCTGCAGAACAGAACGCCTGCGAGCTTTTCAGATCCAAAAAAGTCAAGGTCAGCGAGCTTTTGGAATCATCCATGAGGAACGTAAAGAGCGTCATGAGGTGGCGATGGGTGGGTGGAAACGACGTCTTTACCTGCTTGACATAGATCATATTAGGTTAAATGTGTGCTGATTTTCAATCTCTACATGATAAGTGCTTATATACAGATTCATCTTTTGAATCATATGATTTACAGTACATCTTTTTTGCAAAGATTTGTGCATTTCAAATCCCCAAATCTTTGGAAAAAATACCCTTGAAGGCTCATCGAAAGGAACGGAAGCGACGACGGCAAGACATGAAGGTAGGACTGTCACAAGATCGGTTGGTGATGATCATCGTGTGAAATTTCAACTTGGAAGTTGGAAGGTGCCGTTGTCTGGAAGCATCGAAGAATTGAAACGCAAAGCTCAGGCAACGTCAGTTCTGAAAGGATGTTTTTTTCTTTTGTGATCCATTTCTTTTAGGTAATTATAGCTACGTATGATGTGTTTTGTTCAGATTCATGACTTTTTTCATTAGATTCATTGCACTTTGGGCAGGCTCTGCAGGCTCATGACGTGGGAAACCTTAGAATCTCTGAGTTTTTTGTTGTTGTTTTGCTTCCAATTTTCTATAGCAAATTCGCCCATTTGGAAAGGAGGATGTGGAGGACTTTGTCATCCATGGCCCTCGAGATGACATGGAAGAAGATTAGGTGCAATCCCAGCCAGTGGAATGTCCTGTTGTCCTGAATACAACGCCCAAAATCATGTGCAGGTTCGTCTCATGAATTGCACTCTTCATTGCAACCAGAAATCACATTGTTGTGACAAAGCAGAGCCAACAAAAAACAGTGTTTGTTGGACATGACATCAGCAGAGTTTGAAAATTATAAATCAGAACTGATATGATATTGTATACGTGCATGTCTATGCAGCCTAGGATATACAGATCGCACCATTTGAAATTCATTTTGTGCTGCAGACTGCCAGTTAAATGCCAGTGAATGACACCTATACGTAGGGTATAGAGGTCTGATAAACCGATTCTTGTGGATTGTGGCAGGCCTCATCGAAGCGTCACTCAACAAGGTGATTGTGGAGTCCAGAATTTTCCTGTCAAGCAGCGTAATTCAATGGTGGGAACCGACCAACACGTGATTTGGATCATTCAAAAACAAACCAAAACAGGAATGTGGCAAGTGTAGTGTGATCAAAAAGGCGAAGTTGTTTGGAATGATAATATTTCTTATATAGAGATCAAACTAGGATATGTATGTATACGTATATATATATATACATATCAATATATTATATACATTATATAATGTATATTTTTTGTATAGATTGCATTAGTGATTTTCAATTTGTTCCTTGCATTGCCTAGCTTCGCACCAGTTTTTTTGGTGCGTCGGAAGACACAGCGGTGTGGCCTACGCTGTGGTGAAAAAAGATGTGCAGCATCTGAAAAGGAAAGCAATAAATTGACGAAATCGAGAGGTTCCTCAGATGTATTGTCTTAAGTATCTAGATGTATGATTAGTAATTATTGGTCAGCTGTAAAATTACATGTAAAATATCCAAACTGCATACAACAGCTTGTAAAACAAAGCTTTTTGCAAAAACGGAACTTGAACAGGTTGTAACGAAGAAATTCTGTGAGATGTCCTGAAATCTCTGAACCTTTCTGGCCGGTAGCAAACCTCTTCTAGGCTCGTCTGAGCATGATCAGAGAATTCCTGTCAATCTGAACCCACTGTTTTTATCTTTCCTTTTTTTCCTTTTTCCTTTCTTTCCTTTCTTTTCCTTTTTCCTTTCTTTCCTTTCTTTTCCTTTTTCCTTTCTTTCCTTTCTTTTCCGTTTTTCTTTCTTTTCTTCTTTTTCTTTCCATCATTTGTTGCATGGTAGGTCAGGTCTGATTTTTTTTGGCAAGTCTGAACTTTGTCTCTTGATATGTTGTAAGGAGATTTCATTGTAAACCGCAATAAAGAAATTGAATTCACATTGTAAATACATACGCAGATGGTCATCCGCACCAAACAAAACACTGTAAAAGGTGGCATTTCAATAAGACCCCTGGATGCAAAATGCTTGTTTCATGGGGTCCGTTTCCAACCCGGCGGGAAGTAATTAGTATTGGCCAGCTATGAAATTACATATAAAATATCTTAACTGCATAGATGCAGTTGAACTTGGATGTGCTCTACCGCAGCCATCTCAGTGACAGCTGTATCTCTCGGATTCTGACGATCACAGCAACATGATGCGTCACAGCCTTGGTGTTGGAGGTGTTTCAAAGGGTAATCTTGGGACCTTTCAATCCTTTTTGGGACTTGTAGGGATACCTTCAACATTTGATTGACAAAATAACATCTACAAAACACATGTATGTATACGATGTTTTTACATGTCTATCATATTTTTGCACTATGCTTCATGATCTTCATAGAGCAGGATTGCACACCAGCTGCAAAATATTGAGCTGAGCTGACTCAGGTGGAACAGCTCCCAAAGCTAAAGCAAAGACGGCACCCAAGGCTGCACCAAAGGCTGCAGCACGAGGTTCCTTGACCTGTTTGATGATGAAATCCACTATGTTTGTATCATTTATGCGATGGTTACTATGCATATAACATCATGTATCAGTTTCAAGCACACGGGTAGGACATAGGTCATAGATTGTTCATAGATTGTTCATAGATTGTTCATAGATTGTTCATAGATTGTTCATAGATTGTTCATAGATTGTTCATAGATTGTTCATAGATTGTTCATAGATTGTTCATAGATTGTTCATAGATTGTTCATAGATTGTTCATAGATTGTTCATAGATTGTTCATAGATTGTTCATAGATTGTTCATAGATTGTTCATAGATTGTTCATAGATTGTTCATAGATTGTCATACAAGTGCTTCCATCTTGCAAATGTGAAGTGAAGACGTCATCTTTCATTTGCGGCAGGCACCAGTCCTGAGGCCAACGGAAAGAGATTCATATTCTGTGGCCAAGGATCAAGTCTGCCCTAGAAACAATATCAAGTGGACACAGTCTCATCCAAATTCCATACAATTGAAACGGTTAAAAGACATCAATATGTTGAACTGTTGTGTTGATGTTCCTGCTTCAAAATATGGTTGGACTAGGTAGTCAGTACCAACCTTGTCGAAATACAACCAATTGTCTCGGCAGGCTCCAGCGGCTGCACGCCGACCTGGTGTCAACACCTGAGATTGCTCACATGTTCCAACAAACTCGTTGATATATTTTGTTTAAGTGTACACATCATTTTTTTGAAAGTGACACACACAAGGGTACAAGAATCCACAGTGATTTTCTTCCGAAAATCAAAGGTTCCACCTGCCCGGGAGTTTCCCCCTCTTCCAGGCTTGCCGCAAGGATCCCAGGGAAATGTTCCAATCTTCACTTGTCAAAATAAGACCTTTGAAAACCAAGGCCTTTACCTTTGGAGGCTGGAATGCTTATGAATTCTTAGCCGTTGCTGTTGCTGAATATCTTTTGATGTGTATCATCTCCAAAACGTGAACCGTGAGGCGTTGAACATTGGCGAAGAAATTGGTAAGGGACGCTTCAAACATGCACGGGAACCTGGAAAGATTTTCCTGATTTTTGGATTTAGAAATTGAATGCGTTGGAGATTGTTGAAGTTTGTTCAAGGTAAATCGAGGCATTTTGAAAGGGAGCGCACTGAAGGATGGCGATGAGGCGAAATTGGACACTTTGCATAGAAGTCTTAACCTGAAGTCATTTTTCATCAGTGCTGTCATCACCCCTACAGGGGGCCATTGAGTGTTAGGATTGTTTGATGTTAGTCACCAAGAATGTTTTGCCTTAGTCTTCGCACCTATGGTCATTATCATGTGGCATCGCAGGCTGATCGTGATATTGTGGGAGCCTTGCAAAATAGAAAGGACAAAGTGGTTATCACATGGATATTGCATCCTTCGACCCTGCTTTCTAGTCGGCTTTTGTGAATGAGGTGGTGATCCGTTATGCAAAGGGCAAGCCGGAATGTACCATTGAATTGCAGGCAAGATAGAGCAAGCACCGAAATTTCATGTGATTTGAAAATGACTGAAAGGATTGAGTATCAAGAAACTTGCTATCTTGGTTCAAAGCCACATTTGTCACATTCATGCATGTGATAGAATGTGATACAGTCCGATTTTTGTTGTCAGATCAGGTTTTTACTCTTGATCACCTGTGACCTGTGATGTCTTTGTACCGTTTACATCGCAGCTACTTTCCTTGTGAGGTTCTTTCACGCTGTGTGTTAGTTCCCGATGCTGCAGAGCATATTCCGAAAGTCTGGGGAGCTGCAGAACAAGGCGGAAACAACACGGACTGGTAACATGCCATCAAGTACAATTGATTATGTTTAATTATAGTATATATATATAGTAGATATGCTTCAATATGCTTCGATGCAATCATTGGAGATTCAATTGACCAAACTTGGCCAAACAAGTTTTTGCATCTTGTCAGGTAGAGATTTGGTTCTGGTGCAGGACGCCAGTGTTGCTTTCATGCCAACCTTCCCAGTGATATGATTACAACGACATACCTACCAGGATATAGAAATGGGTCAAAAGGATGGTGCAACAAGTGAATTCCACAACCTACAGTTTCAGTGGACATAGACACGTGGCCAAGTTGCCAGGAGCGTGCTGCCTTTGGTTGTTTGAAGGCAGGAAGCAGGTATAGATTGTATCGCACACTTATGAAGAACTGCTTCAAAGATGGAAAGTTGAAAAACGTGTTATTTTCACTTGCTCTTGTTGCAAAATGTGACCTTTATGTGGTTTTCATTACATGTTTGATTCACAGCATGGCCATAAATGACGACACTTAGTTGCTGGATAGCTGAAACAGATGATCTCTTGACTCTGCCTGAAAGGCCGTGGTGACGGATATGAAAGGACATTATTCACCGGCCCATGGCTTGCGAGCTGCTACACAAGTACAGCTGACCAGTTTGGATTCTCATAAAGCCTTCCCAACTTCAAATCTTTCTCTCAACATCCCATTATGTCAAAAGAAGTCCCAGCTGCAAACCTTGTTGCATCTTGTTCCTGTCACCCAACTTTCGTGTGAAGAGAATCGCTTTTTAAAGCCTGGTCTCAGCAATGTTGGCTTAGCATCCACTTGTTAGGAAGGACAACCCGTAAGGAAACCCATAAGAAAACTCATGAGATCCGACATCAGGATTCCAGGGAGAGAGTCCGAATTTTGAAGTTCAAATCATTTCCCAACTGTCCCAGCTTGACATCATGTTATTCAACAGTTCGGTTCATATTTTGTTGCCAGATCTCTTTGGGCATGAAGGGTCTTCAAGCAGCGCGTGTGGTTTCGGACTCGATCTGAAATTCATCATTGCATCGAGTGGCTGGTGCGGCTGGTTCTGAGGTTCATGCTGACTTGTCCTGCAGAAACATTTTGGTGAGTCAGCTTGCAGAGGACACGCTGTTTTGCTCGCTCCAAAACAAAGAGAATGATGACTCAGTGTGTTTTGACAAACCACTCCAGGCCAAGATTGGTGTGTTTGTTTGTTGAAGCCCCCTGGCATGATCTTTCACCTTGATGTTTTAGCAACTGACAAAGTTGCCAGCATTTTTTCAACAAAACCCTACATTTACACATAGAAATTACAAACAAACAAACAAAGATGTAGACGTCTCTCTCTCTCTCTCTATTATATATATATATATATATACTACTANCAAACAAAGATGTAGACGTCTCTCTCTCTCTCTCTATTTATATATATATATATATATACTCTTACACCAACCAACTGCTTGGATTTGGGTCAGGACCCTGACAGTATCCAGGTCAAGGCTTGGTTCTTCTTCTTTTTTTTTTGCATCGTGAATTCAGAAGCAAAAAAAACACTATTTTTTTTTCATGGCAGGTCACAGACTTTGGACTCTCCTGTGTCATCAAGGAGGGAATGGAAGTGATGAAATGATGAATTTGATGAAAGTATATACACCAGGGTGTTTGGTGTGTTGTTAATATTTTGTCAATCATAAAACTCGACCACCGCAACTACATGTTTATTCTGTGTTCAACTAGTTGAATGATTTGGATCCAAGCTTTTAGATGTTGCCAGGAGGGTGCTGACCATGAAATCCGGAAGCAGCCGCAGGTCTGTCACTTGATGCTTGCGAATATCCAGAAAGATGGATACATTTCGACTGAGTCATGAGATGATTGGATGATCTCAGAGATTAACCAGGCAACCAGATGGTGCGCGCCACAGCACTGTGCTTATCAAAAGTTTGCTCCTCAGTCTCATGACTCGTGACCTTATTTTGGTCATCAATTGTTGGATGACAGTCTTTGCGTGAAGCTGCAAAGATATCAGTCGAGGTTAAGTCACAAGGGAGATGTTTGGGCTACCGGCACATTGCAGGATCCTTAGTTCATTTACTCATTTACCTTCAGTCTGATGATACCCCCATAGTGCTGCTGCTTCGTGCTCAGGATCTGGGAAATGTTCTCACGTGGCAGCGTTCCATGGGCCAAGTCCTGAAAAAAAAACATCCAAAGCAAAGTCTGCATTTTGTCATTTTCATGTGACTTTTGGCAGATTTTCCGTTAGCATTTTGACTCATGACATTGGAATCCATTCAGGTGAACTGGACCAAACGTACCGAAGTTCTGAGCTAAGAACCGTTCGTGTGAGGATCACAAAGGATTAGTAGTTTGTATTTATACATGATAACTACATACATGATTACATTACTTACATAATTATCAAAAAGATATGCGTATTTAGTATACGTATTTGATTATTTGCATCATCTCAAACATTTGTACAATCTTCCACTCATTTTTCCGATTCATATTACCATTTAAAAATGAAGGTTGCAGAAAAGCTGAAAGCTCTCGCGGACGCTCAACCAGGCAGTCAAGAGGCCGGCGACTTGCCACCAAAAACATCCCCAAATCACGGGTGAAAAACGTCCTTTTTGTTTTTTCTTGGCTGTGTGTGTTTTGCTGATGTCAATGTATCAGATGGATCAGACCTTTTTATGTTGGTGTAGATTCTCCAGGCATTCTTCGATGCTACAGCGGAGTTTCCTCCACAGGAGTGTTGGATAAACTGGAGAATCTTCAACATGAAACTTAATGAAGAAAATGATGTCAGGAGGGTTATCCAGCAGAAGCACATGATGGACTCATTTCTTGTTTGCAGGTGCAGCCCAAACCTTTTTCAGATTGTAAATATCTCCGATTGAAAAATAAGAACTGCGAGGGAAGAAATGTAGAAAATGCAGTCAGCTAGATTCTAGATCACCTGACACACAGAAGTTTTGATTGCCTGCTTGCACGAAGTGATGAAGACCTGTGAAACGGAATGAAACGACGTTTTGGGTCTTTTTACACAGTTTTTACTTTCTCAGATGTGTAGATTCCGAAAGTACCTGTGTACCTGGAAAATTCTTAGTCGATTCAGAAGTTTCTTCGCGTCGGGTGCTCCAAAAAACAGAAAATGGAACATGTCCGTACTTCCCCGTAACGTATTCCAGGCCTCTTTTTGGTTATTCTTTTTTTTGCGGACATACTTTTTGAGTGGACATACGCATAATTTCTCCCCCACCAAAAGCAAAACACCAAAAATCATTCAATAAATAAACAACAAAAGTGGGAAAAGCGGTTTTCAAACATGTTTATTTTCACCCCGACCCCTGGGGAAATGATCCAATTTTCTCTTCAGGTCGATGAGGATGCACGGCCGAGTTTTTCCGATTTGGCGGAGCACTTCGATCAAGTCATCCGTTTGGAGGCAGAAAATGTGCTAAGATGTATCACGATTATGCAAATCCCAACCCGGAATTCCAAAAGATGTTGCTATAATTATGAATATACGTATATATAGCTGGAATCCCAATTTTCTGTGGCAACAATACTTCGAAAACAAATCGGAAAATGCGAACAGAACATGAAAAGATGAAAAGAAGATGCTAGTGTTTCAATCTTCAGCTTACGCTTTTACTTGTCTTTGTGTGACAGGGAGCTTGTAATTGTGATGAACTCCCAGCCTTCTGGACAAACAGCAACGATAAAACCACCTGCAGGCCCAACGTGCCGAGGAAAAAGCCTTGCGAACGGCCCGTGAAATAGAGGCGAATCCGGTTGGATTCGATTCTTTTTTAAAGGGGACCATTCTATTCGCAAGGTGAAACACGGGTTGCACATGGGAAACCCATGGATTACATGGGTTTCAATCTACATGACATTGACATACATTGACTATCTTCAGTTGTTTGATGTTGAAAATGCAGCTGTTCACTGCAATGACTGGCAACTTGAAGCAAGAAACCGTCAGAATCCACCAGGTTTAGGTGGAATATTCTAGCAAAGGCTAAGCTTTGTGTTTAGATGGTTTTTATGGCTTTGACCGTCCAGTTCATTTGGTTCATTTGGCACTCTATTGAGACATCCCTATGAAACATAGGAAGGTTGCCGAGCAATCTTTCTGCTGGGTTCTCCAATGTCCTCTTTATTATTAATTCATGAACCCCTTTATTGCTAGTTGAGATCGTATGTTGAGGAAGCTTCTCAAATCGTCAAACTAAGTCCAGTCTTCTTAGCTATGACATCTTGGATGCTCCGGACGTGTATCAGACATTTGCCATTTGGTTTTCATCTTGATATAATATGCAGATCCATCAAATTTCAGAGGAAGGTTCCTCTGCTGTTGCCCTGATATGCAGGCTGCTAAGCAACCGCAACCAGTCGAGGTGCCGAGTCATACCATAAATATGCATAAATGGCATAAAGACATCATCGTCTCGCTCCATGAAGATCATGAAAGGATCCTACAACAATCTACTACAATCCAACAAAGCCACAAGTCCCATTTCTTCACTCACCTTCTGTAGCGAAGTGTGTTCTTTGTTCAACGGGCAGGAAATCGAAGAGGTCGAGGTCAAGCACGAAGTCTTGCTCCCAGTTCAATGTAAGCGCTTTTGTGAATGCCACATATCAAACCAAGTGCATCCAAGTGCTGTATACTGTGGTAAGATTTGAAACACCCAAAAGACTGGATTTTTTGCACATATGTGTTTGTGCTCAAAATGACAACATCCAATGGATTTGGAACCAACAAGCTGTAAGTCTCAAGGAAAGTTTAGAGTCTAGAGAATCAGACTTTGCACCCAAAAATGGCGAAGAAAGTGATGACTTTGCTGCTGGTACCAGCATTAGCTGCGCCTTCTTGCTTGAAGCAAGGGACTCTTGGGAAAGATCCTTTTCTACCAGCTCCAAGCATGTATGTGGCAGATTGGGCATCTTGCGCAAAGAATTGTGAGCAAAGTTTGTTATGCAAAGAGTTTTCCTTCAAAGAGGATACTGTACCAACTACCGGCGGATGTTGGATGTTCAACAAGGTGGACGTTGATTTTCAGGAAGATTCCAAGGCTGTGACCGGTGATAAGACCTGTCAAGATCCCGTGACTGCGGAAACTCCAGCCACCATTGAAGCTGCAAAGGACAACGTTGCAGCCATATCATCGGCCACTGCCACGTCACTGGGTGGTGTGGCCAATACCGTGGCTGGAGCTGCCTCAACGGGAGTGGCATCCTTATCGGATCAAGCCTCCTCTGCTATGGATGATGCTTCATCTGCTTTTCATGAATCACAAGGAAAGGACTTGATGGCTACTGAAACTGGCAGCAGTGACCATACAGTACTGTATTGTGTGCTCGGTGGTACGGCAGCAGCAGCCCTCATTGCAGGTGGAGGTTATCTTATGATGCCTGGAGAGAAGAAGAAAAGGAAGCGTGGAACTAGAAGTGCAAAAACTGAAGAAAATCTCGTTGAAGAAGCACCAACACAAACAGGTGCTGACCTGGAACTTCAAGCCCCACCTGGCTATGGTGGCTATTTACCTGTTCCACAACCCTTTCAAACACCAGCAGCTCCAGCATTTCAGTATTCACAAGGGCAATATATGGCTTACCAGCCAGGTGCTGCCTACCAGCAACCTATGGCCTACCAGCAACCCATGATGGCCTATCAGCAACCTGTGGCCTACCAGCAACCAATGCAACCAATGGCCATGGAACCCACGACCTATATGCCAACGACCACTCCGGCATAGATGAGTGGGCCAGACGTAGAACTGGAGGTCAAAATTCATTCAACGTGGAAGTATTGCCAAGTTTCCAAATGCAATGTATTGTAGCAAAGAAACGGTTTCATGGGCGATTTTGCTGTGAATTTGATTGGATGTTAGGGTGTTTTTACATGCTTAAAGATGCTTCATGTCCATTTACAACATATTTCAGCAAACATAGGAAATGTGTCAAGTTGTTGTTGAACGGTTGCAGAGTTGCTCGTGACTCGTGCCTTTGCGATCTACAGATCCAGCACAATAAAATGGCTGGGGATGAACTGACAAACGTGCGAAGATACACGAAAATATCCGGCAGTTCAAGTCAAATGGTTCATGACAGGTTGAAATCTGAGAATCTGCAAAAGGATACCCATCTTTTTTTGATAACCACTCAGTTGAAAATAAGCCTGCATGGTGCAAGTGAATCACTCAGCAATACGTTGTAAGATGTGGGTTCCGGGTTCTGGAAGACCAATGTTCTGATTCAGGCTTCAGTGCCCCAATGGTCGTGGAATCCTCAGTGCAGAACAAGTCTTTCTGGTCTCGTGGGTTCAGAAAATTCATTGGTCAGGCAGATGGCAGACAGCGCACAGGCATGGATTTCAAAAGCATTAAATCACAAGAATCGCAAGACTTTAAAAGAAGCACGAAACAAGTATAAACAAGTCATCTAGCCATTTGAGGACTGTCCTTTTTCATATATTTTTCCCGTGTCTTTTGTAGGCCGCGATGTCTCCCAGCTCAAGGACACCTTCAACAGCTGTCCGGGGGTCTCAATTGATATACTGGAAAGGATGAGGGCAAAACATCAAAACGTCATCCAAAGGAGGAGTATAGTACTGGGTCGTAGTAGACAAGGTAAGGTAGATATCAGCAAATGTGGTGCTTCCTTAATTTTCATTCTTCCTTGATACGTTTGGCCTAGTCTAGTCTTTCGTGACATGAAGTTTTTGTGTGCAAGAATCTTTGATGAGAATGATTGAATCTCAGATTTCCTACATAGACAGGTAAAATTGATTGAATCTAGGATTTTGGATTGATGGTTGATATTGACAATTAAATACAATTGATATTATATTGACATTCTTCCCTGACCATCACTGACCCAGATGTGTATTTTAACACATGTTCATCAACCCGACAATGTGAAAAAGATCCAGAAATGCATCAAACATTCATAGATATTTGGATCATGTTTTATCCAAAGCTTTCCTTTCTTGATCAAAATGCTAGCATTTTTTGGGGGTGATTTTATTGGGGGATGGTCCCTCTGAGGCTTCACCAGATGCCAAAACACTCTTGGGACATGAAGCGGATCAAGGTGGTACCGACCCGTGGGGAGATGCCCTGGAAAATTATGAAAAACATGGGATTTTTGAAGTCCAAAAAATGGGAGGTTTTGGAAGATGTTCCGAAAAAAAAACTTGGATGATTTTTGGATTACATGTTCATTTTCAGAAGTGGCAAAGCTGGGCATGACACCTAAGAAAATATGAGTGGCCAATGAGAGATGATAGGATCAAAATGGATGATATGTAGAAAGAAACAGAACTCAAGTTTCTGTTTGAAAAATATGTTTGTCAACTTTTTTGTTGGCAAGGTTGGGTCAATGAGTTTGGACGTTTTTGGGGGGTGGTCCAACAAGATGTGCTTGAAGACTATTGCGTTGCAAAAGATGAGATTCATTGAAATGACAGGTTGACAAGCTTGGTGGCTACAAAGTATACTCAGCAGCTGACACCTTCGGCTTTAACACATATATCATATATCTTGTTGAACGATACATTTTGGGTTCTGGTGTTGATGTAGTATCAGATCATGATGTCATTGATAATGTTGGAGCTCTTTTGGTGACATGATGACAACGTAACCTTCCTCGCCTGGGGTCGTTTTTGGTTTGTGTCTGGGGAATAGAATTGCAGGTGCAATGGTACGTTCCAAGAGCCACAGAATGGCTCAGGCGCCATGGGTTGAAAATGGTTGAAAGGAGTCGTCTCAATTTTTTCTGCTTGCAAAAACCCAGAGTGTGTGACCTTGGTATCAGTGATTCAACACTTGCACCTTGTGCAGAGATACAAATCATGAGATGGTAAAGATATGTAAAAACATGTTTGAATCACTTTTCCGTAGTCTTACAAAGACAGCATTCAAACTGGAGAAATTGAACATCGGACTCAGAATCCTCTGTGCTTGGATTGAGGTGATGGGAATTGGCTCGGAAGAAGTCTTGACATTGATTACACAACAGAAGGTCGGGCCACGATGCCACTATCCAAGAGATCTGTTGGTTATCGAGTCATCCCCGAGATGCAATTGATGTTGATGGTAGTTGGTGTTGTGTATCTCTGTTGATTTTGTGGAATTGTTGTTTTGAAAGTTGTTTGCTATTGTCGCGTTACCAGTCGACACACCACTTCCGGTTAAAAAGAACAGTTTATTTCAGGAAATGTTGGAGATACTCCATGAAGAACTCAAGGAAATGCGCGGCAGGCGGGCGGCTTCGTGTCAACTTGTCCTCGTGAATGTCCGTCTGAGTTTATTCTAAGGAAAGCCACGCCACAGCGTGAGACTTTGATTCCATTGTCCAGATCCTTAGCCAAACAAAAACAGCGAGGTGCAAACGGTGGCTGAGCGGCTGAGTGTGGATGCAGTTTTGGATCAATGTAATCAATGTATAATGAATCAACTTGTTGGAACTTTGGGACGATCACTAAGGTCAGATGAAGGAGTTTTTCTCTCAGCCAGTTGCAACAAGCTGATAGCAGGCTTTGATTTGGTGTCTTTGAGTCACTGACATCACTCAGGCTCCATTGAAGGCTGCACATCTACAGATCATGGCTGGAACACCAGGGGTGCCCCTAACATGTTTCTGATTTGCTGGAGCAGTCTTTTGTTCAGGGATGGTTGGGTGAAAAACTGCTGGAAATTCAATGAGAAAGAAACTGACTGTCTAAGACTTAGAATATGAGGTGAAAAGCTACATTTAAGAAAAGTTTCTGACGTTTATAGCAGACATTAGTTCGTCTGGGTTTGAAGTTAAAGACATAGATCGTGTTGTTTGGCCACGGCTGGCCCCCTGTTTTTTTGCAGACCTGGACCCTTCGCACTTTGGCGGGTGGTTTCCTTGGCTCCATTGAGTCTTGTTTCGCTGTGACACTTCGATCTTCTAAAAAGTTGGATCATAAGGTCCTGGACTCATGCGCAAGCAGGAGTTTGCAGCAAAGGAAGATGCGTCCGGGGCTTTTGAGAAATTTGTGTTTAATGAAATTATTGTGGATGATGTTCAGAAATCCTCACATTTTGGGGGTTTGTTGGTTGCAGATATATCTTGTATCTTTTGAATTCCACGTTCACCCTCTGGAATATGCCACAATGTTAACTGAATCAGATCTTCGGCAGGTGGCAAGCCTTCATGTACTGCGCAGACACTGTGTGAATTCTCAGTGCATCGGAGAAACGGCATCCTTTCGAAAGGATCAATGGAGTTTGTGACCATCAAAAAAAAACATAAACTAATGATGTTTGGTTAAGAGATCCACCTATCAACCTTCATTTTCTACTGTTTTTTATGGGTGGGTGTCCTTTGCAAATTGTGCACGTTGAGCCTGATGTGTGTTGAATCAGGCTCAGCCGTGCCATTTGTTGGTGGTCGCCTGAGTTTCCTTCGTTGAAAAATCCCGTTTTTCGTCGCCATGTTTGCCGTTTTTCTGAGGATCCCTCCGGACAAAGCCGGGCCTCCTCTGGATGGGTTGGAGTCACTGGGCGAAAACAACAAAAACAACAACTTCACAGCAACGACAGAGACAAGAGTTTTTGAGATTTCGATTTACTGTGTTTATGTCAGTTTATGTGGATCATTGCACGTTCTCACAGTCGAAGTGTTTTGAAGAGATGTGACAAGTACCTGGGCAATCATTTCACATTGGCTACGGTAGTTTGCAATGCCTGAGGCCAATCAATTGGAGAATGTGCAGCAAGCCGTCACATACTTAAACACTCTGCAAGATATTTGAGTGGGGAACCAGGATCCTGATGTGGTTGTACCTAAATTGGTGGTTTCTTCCAAATCTCAATCTTTATCGCCTTGTGCAATTAGAAAAAAGATAAAGCCTCCCAATTGTTGGGGAGTATCATGTCTTGCCAAAGATCCATACACCTCAAGTCATATCAGCTCAAAATCATCAATTGGACTCGCCCTCATCGAGGTGCAACAAGATCCAACCTTTTCCGTGTGTCGCAACACGATGCCTGCTCTCAGTAATTCAATGATCTCTGGCGTGCGATGCTCAGTGGAGAAAAAGCCGAAGGATGTTTGGCAAGAAGGATATCCCGCAAAAAAAAGAACCTATAAAAGCAGTTTGTTCTCGAAAGGAATGCTGGAGTAGATGATTTGACAGGTTTCATCTATTGAAACCTTACAAAAAAAGAAAAGCACATTTAGAAAAAACGCGGATTGAAACCATGATGTTCCAACTCCAAGATTATGACACAGTTGGCTTCTGTTGATTGAACTCTGCAGGTGATGACACCAATGACACCAATGACACCTTCCTTGGGAACACGAACACCACCGATGCCAATGACGATGATGACTCCCAGCATGACACCACCAGTGCCACCCTTCATGCAAGTCGCACCTGTGGGTCCTCGCATCCGTGGGGGGCTCCCAGAATCGACCGAAATGTGGATTTCACTTATTGTTTTTGCTGTACAAAAAACGAGAAACAAAGATTTTTGGTGGGATATTCAAATTTTAGAATATTTTATATACACATATATATATATACATAGATTAATGATTTATATAATTTATGGATATTTGTAGGTAGATGATTCTGGCGCAGGAGTTTGTGGTACCCAATGATCAATGGTACCAAACTGCAAGCGGGTTGAACTTTGACCACGAAGCCTAAGGATACTATTGCTGATGATGCTGATGGGAGTGTACAACAGCTGTGAGCCTCTCAAATGATTTATGATTTTGGAACCAAAACTGCTTGAAATTTCTGAAAGTTAGATGCTAGACTTTCAGGTGCTGAGACAGAGGATTGTCTTTGAGGGCATTTCATACCTACCAGAGGGTAGGTCTTATTTTTTTCAGCTTTGATTTCTGATGAGTTGAATTTGGATCATATTTCAACTTGAGACATGCCAAATGACCTCACAAATGATCCAACTTTTTCACCGGGTTTTTGTTGGTGAAAGATCCAAGCAGCTCGGTGTTTTTGGGAAGTCTACAATGGCAAGAGGCGCTGTCAGGTGACGGACAGTGGCTCTTGCCCTTTTTTCACCTCCGAAAGGATGGACATTCCCAGCTTTCAATGAAATTGAAGGTGGACATTGATGAAATCACTGCAAAACCCCCAGAGGTGTGACCTACCCTTTTTGCAGTCCGATGTTTTTATTTTCGCCATCATTGAAAATGTTGATGATGGGCTAAATGTAAGAAAGGTGGGAAGATGATATCGCATAAGTATCAGTATGGCTTAATGTTCCCCGATAAGGGTGTAGAAATTACATAGAGCCTCAATTCAGATGAGTGGTTTTCAAAATTAGAATTGCTTTCAGCGGCTGCAAACGGGAAATCTACACCTCCGTTGTTTAGTGTGGTACACCTGGACTTCTTCGGTTGCACCACACCGGACGCATCCGGCTGGGAGTTTTCTGGAAACTTGGACTGCAGAAAGCCTCGACGTTCAACCATGTTTTTCCCTGGATTTTCAGTTGTTTTGAGGGTCCGAGGACGAGGTCAAATGCAATCACTTACACAGTTCTTGATTTTCGGGACACAATGTTGCATACAACAGAAGCGATTTCACTTGTTAGTGTTGTGAGATCAGGAAATAGAAACTACAAGCTGATGATGCTAGCTGCTCGCAGAGGCATCACCTAAGCATTGCTTTCACCTGCGTTTTGCGCCTTGTTCGTGTTCCTTTGTTTCTTGTTTCATTTGGGTGTTTGTGTGTTTGTGTTTGTTGATACCTTTGCGTGCCATCCATTTGCCCAGTTCTCCGAAGGTGCGACGCAACAACCAGCGCCTCTATGGCGTCCACAAGATGGCGCCGCTGCCGGGTCATTGCGGTGGCCAGTCGAAAAGGCTGCCTTCGATCAGTGTCATCAGCAGCACCTAAGACATCGTGTGCAAAGGAATGGCATGTTAGAGGAAGAAAACAATAGAAAACATAATATTGTTTTTTCATGGCCAAAAGAAGCAGGGTATATTGATGTAGATCTGCTTGTTTTTGGATGCTTCTTCATTCTGCGGCAAATGGTATCGTTCACTTGACACGGTATTTTCACTCAACCTTTTTTAGTCCTTTCAGGGCAGCATCGCATAGTGAAGGTCGAGTTGATCTTTAAATTTTTTATGAGGTCCAAAGTGCTCGCTTCTCCAAATGGGTTATACTTTTGTACTGTAGGATGTGTACAAGGTACAGCTCCCGGATGTAGTTTCTACGCCAGTATTGCCTCTTCCATTTGTGATGATACTTGGTGCAAAGTGATGCCGCCTTTGGGTCCTTGAAATGCTTTGCTCAAAATGCTATTTGGAAAAGAACATTGCAAACCCATGGGTCATCCAGTCATACCATGAATGCCGTGGTCTCCATGTTCGACACTGCCAATGCCAACGGCAGATTCATAGTTCGAAAATTTCAAAAAAAAAACACAAACAGCTCACAGATGTGTAAAGTCACTTTATTTGGATGCGCAACATCTACTGAACTGTGAGCATCCAAATATATCACAAGGTGTCACATATTGCACGTTGCATCTCTCAAAACTCCGGAATTCCCTTTGGTCCCAGCGCAGTATGCCGCTGGACAAGTCGCGTATTCAAGGATTCGGTGGTGGTCCACCAACCGAAGAATCCTGGTGGAGTGACTTGGAGACGAAATTCAGCAAGTTTTGGGATCACTGTTGTCACTTGAAAATGTGATGAAAAAAAGGGTAATGTTTATATACACAATATACACTGCACTACTGTGCATGGTCCTATGGTGTTGTTTTGTTTATATTTGGGGGGCGGGCTAAGGCAGCGGAGGACCTGCTCCAAAGGTCACAATACTCAGCTGCGGTTGGTGACCGGTGTGTGTAGTAATTGGTTGGCGCCAACTTTGATGTTGTCGTGAATTATACCAGCATAGACCCCAGATGGGGTTGTGAAAAAAGGGGGATGATTAACATGTAGAAGTACCATGTCACCACGTTCCCCCACCCCCAAAACGATAAGGAAGAAACAAAAACGATAACCCCCCAATGTAGGCTAATACAACCAGTCTCTTTGACAGTTTGTATTCATCTTGTTTTTCACTCCAGCAGCCGGTTGGGGGACAGACCAAAACAGCAGACGGACCAAACATGGGCAAACATCATAGGAGCAGACTGAGACAAAGGCAGACTGCCCGGAAAGAAGTGATTTTTGGGTAGGGAAAATCGTTTTTGTGAAATTGGAGAGTGGCGGGCAGCCTGCCAGGCAGCAGTAGACACAAAAAAGGACAAATCCAGCAATCGCCACTTGTCCAATTCCACCAAAAAATGATTTTCCCGACCAAAAATCATTTTTTTTCCAGGCAGTTTGCCAAGCAGCAGTAGTCAGCGCAAAAAGAGAAATCAGAGCAATCGCCACTCTCCAATTGCACAAAAATGAGTTTCTCTAGACACTCTGCCCCAACCCAATGGCAGAACATATAAAATGATTTCGGTGCTGCAAAAATCAATCTAAACGATTTACTGGCTCTATTTGCCAGATTGGTCCAGCATCAGCAGGCAAGGGTGTTTGCATTCATAGATACCCAAATAAGACTGGCCAAGACAATTCTACCTTTTAAGTGAGCCAGAATGGAAACCGATCAGGTTTGGTACAAAGGATGCTAGACTCATGTGAAACGATAAGGAAGAAAAAACGATAAAATCTCAAGGTATGTATTAAAAACGCCCTGTTTGCACACAACCCCAGATAGCAAAAACCACCCGCCGGGGCGGAAATGGAACGTGGTGGTGGCTTCATTTTGTATTCAATGCATTCCGAGAGGCGCTGTGTTTTTCCACATAAACTGGGTGGATTGATTCTGCAAATTCCTTCATCCTGCTGGGGGTTTGCTTTTTCTAAATGTTTCTACCTCAACGGCAAGCTAATTTCCAAAAAAACGGTTTTCCTCCAGTGGGTGTTTTTTAAATGAATTTGCTTATTCCTACAGCGGCGTTGAAATTTTACTCGCTGGTTTCTCTTGTGTCACATCTTGGCCACTTGTGTGAAGTATGTACCGAAGCAGTCCATTCCGCAGCAATTTGAACACGGGTTACATTACAACTTTGAACAATCTTGAAGTATGTGCCGAAGCAGTCCATTCCGTAGCAATTTGAACACGGGATACATTACAACTTTGAACAATCTTGAAGTATGTGCCGAAGCAGTCCATTCCGTAGCAATTTGAACACGAGTTACATCACAGGTTTGGACATGTGTGAAGTATGTACCGAAACAGTCCATTCCGTAGCACTTTGAACTCGGGTTACATTGCAGCTTTGGACATGTGTGAAGTACCGAAGCAGTCCACTTTGAACATGAGTTACATCACAGGTTTGGACATGTGTGAAGTTTGTACATGTGTGAAGTATGTACCGAGACAGTCCATTCCGTAGCACTTTGAACACGAGCCTAACACGAACGCGCACGCCGACACGCGCGGTTTTCGACCCGGTGGCAAAAAGCCAATTTTTGTGTTTTCAATGTAGAGAAAAATGCCCCCCTCGAACCATAGCCCATAGCACACTACAATGGGACCCAGCAATGGCACCGTCCACTCCCTCAAAGTTGGTCGTCACCCTCCCCCCCAACCAGAGCACACTACTCCCCCAAAGTAGGTTCGTCACGCTCGCCCCAACCACCAACCATAGCACGCTAAAATGGCACCCTACGATGGCGCGCAGCAATGGCACCACGCCCACTGCACCCTGCAATGGCGCGCTCGTGCCACGCCCAATCCGCCAAAGTGGTTCGTCGCCCTCCCCCCTATGGGAATCAAGAACCCCTATAGCTATCGCTATCTAGGGAAAAACTAACCGCCCAAAACTAACTGGGGTTGGGTGTTTCTGGTTCCCGGAATGGAATTTGCCTTCCCTGCACCCTTTTTTCGTGGATTTGTTTTTTCAGTTCCCGCCTTGGGTATTTTCAGTTTTGTTTGATGTTTTCGGTTCCCAACAACAGCAACAACAACAACAACAACAACGACAACAACAACAACAACAACAACAACAACAACAACCACAACAACAACAACAACAACAACAACAACAACCACAACCACAACCACAACCACAACCACAACCACAACCACAACCACAGCCACAGCAACAGCAACAGCAACAGCAACAACAACAACAACAACAACAGCAACAGCACCAGCACCAGCACCAGCACCGCCACTACTGTGTCAGGTCTACATCAAAAGGTGTCCACAAGGCCATGAATTGCAACCCTGGGCTGCCAAGTTGGTTCCTCGAATTTGGTCGTTTTCTCGTTTTGGTGACAGTTTTTTCGTGGATGATTTTTGCGGATGGCCAGAAATTGAGGCCTGGATGGTGTGATGGATGTGGAGCGAAGATTAAATCCGGTGAAGCCGAATGAGTCTCAGTGTTTTTTTGGTGTGTTTTGTGACTCCTACAGAGAAGGTTAGTTGAATTTGTTGAAGCATTTGTTCCACATGGGAACTGGTAAGTCCAGAGCCCCTTTGGAGTGAATTTTCCCCAGATCTACAAATCTTATTAAATTTCCCAAGTTGAAACAGATTTGTTTCCACTCAAAGTCGAGTTGAGCTGCATTTTGAGGTGATGGACTGCAGAGAATGCAATTATTATTTATGCAAGACAGGAGCTGAGATCATTTTCTTTGCAACGGCATGTTTTTCGTCCCATCAGAAAGATGCAAGAAAATCTAATATGGAATCGTGCAACATTTGTTGTGGTGTTTCAGCCTTCAACGTTGGAAGGTATTGTTGTCCTCCTCCAGAGGCTGGTAAAGCAAGATCAGAGTTGATGAGTCGTCCAATGGGGTTGGGTGTTTCTGGTTCCCGGAATGGGGTTGTGCCTTCCCAGCATTCTTTTTCCTTGATTTGGTTTTTCAGTTCCTGCCTTGGGTTGCAACAACAACAACAACAACAACAACAACAACAACAACAACAACAACAACAACAACAACAACAACAACAACAGCAACGACGCCGACAACGACAACAACGACAACAACAACAACCAAAAAAAAGGCCACGACCAGGACAACGACGACCATGACGACCACCACCACAACCACAACCACAACCACAACAACAACAACAACAACAACAACAACAACAACAACGACAACGACAACGACAACGACAACCACGACAACAACAACAACAACAACCACAACCACAACCACAACAACAACAACAACAACAACAAGAACAACAAGAACAACAACAACAACAACAACAACAACAACAACAACACCAGCAACAGCAACAGCAACAGCAACAGCAAAACGCAATACGCAGCAGCACCGGCACGGGCACCAGCACCAGCACCGCCACTACCACCAGCGCCAGCACCAGCACCAGCACCATCAGCACCACCACCACCACAACCACCAGGACCAGCACCAGCAACACCATTAGCACCAGCGCCTTTGTCCAGGGCTGTCTGGGAACCAAAAATTAATTAGAAAAGAGTTAAAATTCATTCAAAAATTAATTGAAAATTAATTAGAATTAATGAGAAAATTAATTCAAAATTAATTCAAAACTAATCCAAAATTAATTCAAAAATTAATCCAAAATTAATTAAAGAACTAATTAAAAATTGGTTTAAAATAATTAAGACTAATCCAAAACTAATTATAAATTCAAAATAATGAACATGAATGAAAAATTATTCCAAAATCAATTCAAAAATTATTTTAAAAGATAAATTTAAATTAATCCAAAATTAATTCAAACATTAATCAGGAATTAATTTCAAAATAATTAAGAAAAAATTATTCAAAATTAATTGACAAAAAACAAATTAAAGATTAATGAAAAAGTG
>DF239444.1:124169-141957 GCA_000507305.1 Breviolum minutum Mf 1.05b.01 | reverse complement strand
ATGAAAAAGTGATTTAAAAATCATTAAAATTAATCAAGAATTACCCAAAAATTAATATAAACATTAATTCAAAATTATTCCAAAATTAATGAAAAATTAATCCAAAAATTAGTTCAAAATTAATGAAAAATTATTGAAAAATGTATTAGAAATAATTAAAATTAATCCAAAATTATTTCAGAAAATTAATTCAGAAATAATTCAAAATTAATTTAAAGATAGTTAGAATTAATCCAAAATTAATGGAAAAATCAATTCAAACTTAAAGAAAAATGATGAAATATAAAAAATTCATAAATAAGTTATTAGAAATTGAAACTAATTAAAATTGATTAAAAATTAATCCAACAATAGTTAAAGAATTAATCCAAAATTAATTAAAAATTAATTAAAAATAACTAAGATTAATTAAAAGCGAATCCAACATCAATTAAAAACACCCGCAGGAACCACAAACACCAAGGCAGGAACCCAAAACACCCCGGCAGCAGCCACCGCCACCCCGTCCACCAACCGCGGGAAGTACAAACACCAACGTGGGAACCCAAAACACCCACGTGGTAGCGGAAAACACCGCAACAGGAACCACAAACCCCAGGGGGTGGGAACTGAAAACACCAACAAGAACAGGAAACACCACGGGAACTGAAAACCCAAATCCCGGAAAATAAACACTCAGGAAGGGAAAACACCATTCCAGGAACTGAAAACCCGGAGCCCAACTGGGATGTTTCCGATGTCGGCGAATCCGAGGCCCCAGATGAAGCGCCTTCTTTTTGGGGTGCCATGGCAACCTTGACGGACATGGGGTCATCGCCTCGATGTTTTAGCCGTTCAATCGCGTGTTCGTTGTTGGCTGTGTGCATGACACGTGTTTCTTTACAACATTCCACCCTACTTTAAAACATGAACGAACCTTTCCAAAAAATAATCCCATTACAAATTTTTCATCACAAATCCCATTTTTCCTAAGGTCTGGGCCTGCTGTGAGCAGCGCTTTGGACAATGTAGCTTTGAGCCTGGGAGATGTCATTGACGCTGCCACACAGGAGAGCTGACGGGATGACAATGGATGATAATGGATGATGGCTGCGAGAAATCGGTTTGAATCGTGTTGCATGTTTCAGAACGTCTGAAATGTCATTAGCATTTTACGATGCTCAGGTTTTTTCTTCCAGTAAAAAAGCACACCCATGAATGTCCCAGCATATTCCAAGTATTTTACGCCATGATTTCATGTTTTTTTCAACAGAGAGCAACGAAGATTTTTTGCTGGACAGTTTGTTGATAGGACATGGCTGAGATGGCCTCCGATTTCAAAACCTTTGTGGCTTCTGCGGTTGGCCTTGAGGAAAAGTTTCACAAAGCCTGAGAGTGGTGGGCAGATTACAGCAGGTTTTACTCATCTCACAAGTATAGTTTGATCCATTTTGAAATTTTGATCCTGTTAGCATAACCTTTACAGCATATATTTTTGGATTTTTTGGCTGTGTGCTTTTCACAGCTCATCAGGAGGAGGATCAAGATGAGGAAGCTGAACAGCAAAAGGCAAGATTTTTCGAAATGGCTCCAACATCTCAGATCCATGGTTTCTCGATGTCTCCATTTTGTTTAATACACAGCTCTTGTGCAGGCAGCTGCCATGAAGAAGAGTATAGCAAATGTGTCTCCAAGATCCAGGTGCCATAGCAATAGCTCACATCCTTGTTGAAGTGCCGGACCTGCTCACCTCCATATACAATTAGATTTCATACAAATATATACATATGATGTGTATATCCAATTTTTGGTATATCAAACATGCATAGTATTCATATGTATTCATTGTAGTTTCTTGAAAGGCCATAGGATTCAGGTATGTTACGTAAGTTACGGTTTCATGTTCGGTTTTCATGAGGCAGGAGGCCTCGAGTGCCATCTCTGATTTTTGCCAAAAATATCCTGCTGCGAGAGCGACCTGGATCAAAAAGGAGACATCATTTTTACCTTTTTTTAATATTTTCCCATCAGAATTTCAATGGAAAGATTGAGATTGTGATGTTGAGATCGTTACATATTTTTCAGCATCGTATCTTGGGTTTATGTTTGGTGTCTTAGCTGGAAACCTTTGACAATTTGAGGTCCGCCCGAATTCACAAGAATTGGACAAGCTCTGGTCAAAAATTGGCGAACTTAAGCCGATTGCATTGACAAGCAGGAAACTCAGAAGGGACATTGCAGCCATTGATTTTGAAGCACAAGCTGCGATATTTGTTCCAATTTGATCCAATGGGACACCTGATTTTCATCACTTGCCTTAGCGCACATGGGTCCATGTCTCGGATGGCAGGCGCTTTCTATGATGAGCTCAGCTTCACCAATGGCAACTTGCTTCCAATTTTGGTTACTACTTTGGATATCATTCTTCCTCTCATGTCAAAATCAGTCTGATCCATTCTGATCCTGGTTCAAACAATGAGGTGACACATCTTGGCAACCACGTCTACGTGTGAGAAACTCACTTCTGAGTATCCCTTCTCTATCCCCTGTGCCCTGAAACCAGATGAAATTCAGCTTTGCTCCAGGTGTTGTATGCGGTGGAATTTCTCTACAAGAAAGATGGTATAGGGAAGGAGAACTGGATTGGAATCAATATCTCTACGCTTACAGTGTTTGAACAACAGCTGCAAGGCGTGTCGCAACTCACTCCCCGTGAAATCCCTTGACAGGAGGTAGCTATGAGCCTCTTAGGGCAAGCCAAAGGCATCATTCATCACCTGACCGAGGCGAAAGCAATGGGGCCGAGAATGAGCAGATTGGCAGATGTTGGATAATTTTCACCACTTTTGGGAAAAAAGATGTCAATTTATAGAAACATATTTGATAATATTTGATATAAGATCTTTGCAAACAAATCAATGAAAGATCACTTGGATAAGACAACCGATCTTTTCCGTCAACCCCACGTTCAGCTGCAATGGTGCTTCAAGGTGCAGCAATGTGCTGAAAAGGCAACGGAGGCGGCGCTTGATGTTACCCAAAGATGGTCGATGATCTGAGATTTTTCCGTCCATTTGGGGATCTTTGGATTGAGGTCATCAAGTTAGTGAGTGGAAAAACCAAGAAGAAGGAGGACTCCGGGCTCTGGAATGTCATGGTGAACAGATGTGAAGAGTAGTGGGAGTGAAAGAAATGCCAGAAGATTCATGTTGATGGCAGATCTGATTTTCTTTTCGTTGTGTTCATTTCAATTGCACTTCAGGATGATGGTGCGAAAGCTGATGATGAGGATGCTGCGGAGAAGGTATCAGATTGAAATGTGGGCACTTGACGTGGGAACACCTCAAGCTCGATGACAGGAGAAGCCGATTGCCAAACCTGCGAAGGTGTGACAAGCACCTCTTTCAACTTTCAACACATTCTGAGTTGAAGAGTGGTTTTAATGAAACCTGTTTGCGCAACTTTTCAGTGAGATTTCTTGGATGAAGCACAGGCAGCACCTGCTCCAGATCTGTTGGATATGTCAGATCCACCACCAGCTCCAACTCCAGCTCCAGCTCCATCGCTGAGCGATGTGGATTTGCTGGGACCAGTGACAACATCGGTCACATCGACAACACCATCCACCAGCTTGCCACAGGATCGGATGATTGCTTTTACTCATGACATGTTAGTACAAAAGTGTAAGTTGAACTTCCGAAAATTGAAAAGAAGCTGTATGCTGGCAAAGAGTGAATTTCATGATTTTGCCTCTTTCTTTTACACAAGGGGACATCTCCAAAAAGTCTTCCCACAAGATTTCCTGCAGGACTTGGATTTGCTGTCACCACCAGTCAAAGCACCAGCTACACTACCAAACATGGGCGCTGGCTTGGGCGCTTTGGGTGGCATACCCTTCGATGCCAGTGCTGCAACATTGCCAGGAAGTGCAAACCTCAAATGATTTGAAGAAATTCTATTCAAAATGCCCACGTATTTTTGTGTGTGTGTGTGTGTCAATAAAATGTAGTGTTAAATAAAAAGAAGAGTAGGAATTTGAAATTTTACAAGTCATCCTTCTAAGGTACAAGTCTCCTCGGGATGCCAGCACCCAAAGCTGCAACGTTGCCACTCTTCCCTACCTCTCAGCTTTCAAGTGGCTATGGAGGTCTGGAATGTGGGCACAATTTTTTGGATGACTTGTTGTGAGACTTATTCGTGGGATCGATTCGAAATGCAAAATTTATAGATTCTGCAGTTCAATGATTTGAAAACAGAACAAAAGGTTTGAACATGAGCGAGTTAACATGTCTTCGATAAGAGGTGGACATATGGGACCGATCTTGCAGGTGCAAGTAGCTTGGGGCAGCCAAAGCCTTTGAACACTGCGGAACAGCGGGGCTCTGTCAAACACAGCTTGGGAAAGTGTGTTGACAGATACTCGGGAAAGAATCCTGGTTTTGCCGTCGCTGAAGGCCCTTTCAACAAAGTGCTGCAAAGGCCAAAGCGTACGGTACCCTATTAACCCGAAGGAAGAAACTCGGCATTGCCAACGGGAAGAAACTTTCGACCCAAGGCCATACATTCCATCCGTCCTGGAGACAACACCAAAGTTGGGAATCCCAACATCTTCGACAAGAGAAATTCTTGTGTCGCATGTGGTGTTATTGTACCAGCTACTACCTGTGTTCATTGAAAAAGTTATTCTTATCAATGTTTATCAAGCGTTATCAATGTTCATCAATTGCTATCAATTGTTCTCAATGGATCCCGGTGCACTTCTTCAGATGATTTCTTTTGTTGTTTAGTTTTTTTTTTAACGTATTATTACATCAAAAAGTTTCATAAAGATATCAACATCTTTTCTTCATGGTGGTAAAATGCAGCTTCAGTCAAAGGAGGTCAGTTTAATTCTTTTCAGTTGAGGCAGAAAGATCCATTTTCATTCGTTTCTGATCTCACGGGCATTGGAGATACTGCAGCTGCGTTTGGGCATCTCAGCTTCGCAGAACTCCACCGGAAGTCTTGGAACCAAATCACTGGTGCCAAGGTCCTGAGTGGCGAAGGAGGGAGAACTCTACTTTGGCTCAGCGTGAAACACTCAGTATGTAATATTCAATACTATAGATTAATTCTAGTGATAACTATGCAGAATACAATAATTTTTACCATGAAGAGGCCTTTTGCCAACTCTTATTCCATGGTACCATGATGAAGTGGGTGTCACAGCAGTGCTTGCTCCGGTATGGTGCCATGCATGCCACGTATTGCTTTGAGCACCTCAGATCCGCGAAAAGTAGCACCCAGCGCACAGCGAGTTTCACAGCGCAGCGCTGATCTCTTGTAGAAAAGGTCCACGTGCTGTGGCGAACTCACAAGACTTGCAACTGTCTCATCGAGCATTTGTGAATTTGTCCCTAAGTCCCTATGCCATAGTGCTGAGCATTCATCTTTCACGAATTTTTTGAAGGGTTTTTCCATGGTTTTCCAATGGATTTTCATGGATCCCACGAATCGACTTGCTGCAGTTATTGGATTTCGGCTTCTGTTTCAGGGTTTGCAGCCGAGTGGAAGAAACAGTTGAGCGCTTTAAAAGGATATTTGGGACATTTGAGGTCCAAAGCATGCACAATGCAAGCCAGTATCAGCCAGTTCAAGTTGAGTCTTCACTGATCAAGTATCTAACTAAGAAGTCACATGAATTCATCTTGATATGATTTCAAGATATATTCATCATCCCACTTGAGACGCAGTGCATCTTACCATGTTCCTGGCTCCTTTGATCCGGGCCATGTTTCTGGTTTTTGCGGTTTTGAGTTTGTTGGAAGCTTCAAAGATCAATGAAATCAATGAATTGTGTGGTCCATTGGAAGAGGTCTTGGATTCCTATGAACACACCTTAAGCTTGGTTCTCTATGAAGATGATTTACAATTATGGCTTCGTGCACATTTGCCAACCTTATGGGAATATGCACGTCGTGGAAACAGCACGGCAGAATTGGGTGTGAAAGCAGGTTGGTCTTCCATTGCATTTGCACGAGCTGCATTAGAGGCTGAAAGCAAAGGATCTGAGTATAGATATTGGATGTATGATATCATTCACCCATCTGGCGTAGATAAGATCTCAGCCTGGTTTGGTCACTGTCAATTTGTGAACTTTCGCTTTCTTGAAGGAGATTTGTTAAACCAGAAATTTCTGAAAGAAGTAGGCCAAGAAGATGGTCCATTTCCATCACATGACGTAATATTCATCGACACCTCCCATACAAGAGAACAGTTGACGCAAGAATTACACGCCTTTGCGGGCTATACAAAGAAGTACATCATTTTGCACGACACTGAATCGTTTGGAAAGAAAGATGAGTCGGTTCATGATGAGGGAACCGAGATCTCTTACCGTCGGAAGCTTCGAGAATTGGAGAAACGACAAGTTTGGCACATTCAACGTTTGATGGATGAACAACAGGTTCAATCATTGAGGGATTTAGATGTGCACGATGCTGTTGAAGCAGTACAACAGGCTGAAGATGAATTAGATGAATCGTGTGGACTTCGAAATGCAGTATCCTGGTGGTTGAAGAGCCCTGAAGCTTCCGGAGAATGGGAAATATTGGAACATTCTATTGCTGATAATGGCATGACAATACTTGGCAGGAGGCCAAAATCGGCAAAATGGTCAGAGTTTAATCAAGAGAGTCCCAGGTGGCACAATTCAACACATCAATGCTTATACCGACTTTGGAAGATCAGACAACTTGCACCAAAGTTGTTGTTTTTATCTCACAGATTTCCCAGAGTTTTTGCTGATGCTACTTCCGTTGACATTAGAAGAGCTCAAGAAATCAAAGTTGAAATCACTATTGCTCGTCGCTACTGCCCTGGTCATTGGGCAGTAAAGGCTGCATTGCAAATGTTGCAATGGCATATGCGGCATATGTCAGCAACAAAGGCACCAATTGATTCAATTGCCACTCACAAAAAACAACCAATTTTGGATGCAAAGTTGCAAAGTACCACTTCTGCAGACACGTTTTTGGCAATTTTGACTGAACATCAATTTCTTGATGAACTTCAGTGGATTGATTTACTTGAGAATAGTATCATCCGATGGCCATATAGACTTGAAGCTTGGTATCAATTAGCAAAGTCACTTACGCATCGTATCCAAATAGGAGAAACGGATCGAAAATCTCGAGCTTTACATGCCTGGCGACGTTCTTTAGTTCTTTGTGGTAAAAATCGTTGGGTGGCTTTGGTTGCTTGTGATGCCTTACATCGATTGGGTCGTAGTACAGAAGCAGAGAGCTGGTGGCGACATTTGACAGGTGACTTTCGTGGACCAGAACAACTTTGGGACTTTAAGATGCGACCAAGTCCTGTGAAACTTATTCGATTGACTCCAGATTCGAAAAATTCAGAGACATCAGACACATCAGAGAGATCTCATCATATACCTTTCACTTCAGAAGAGGCCAAAGAATTCATTGAAACACAGATGCCTTACCTTCATTCAGAGATTCAGAAATCATTCCTGGCTTCAGGGTGTAGCGAGAATGTTCGGTGTGAACAGGTCTTGCTGGAATATTCTGCCTGCAACTTCATATCATCATGCTTTGAATACCCAAAAGTCTGTGAGATTTTGGTCGAACTAGAGGCACGTCATGGACTGCGTATCATGGCGGCATCTTCAGTGGTTGAAACCAACAACAGTTTCAATCCAAAAGCAAATTGGGACTCTTTTCCAGGTCGACTTCGGCTTTTTTGCCCTTTGACAAAGGTAGAAGTGGTACAAAATGATACCTCGAAAGAAACTACAGATTCTTGCCTTTGGATGGATGAAAGTTTGAAGAATTCCTTGAGCTTCAGGAGCTTTCAAAAAGACATGCAGTTTTTCATTGTGGATATCATTCATCCATCGTACTACTCCAAAAACTTTGAGCTTGAAATCAGTGGCGAACCTTTCAATTCTCTCCTATGGCTTCAATCTTTGATTGCTCATCTCGGTGCGGATGATGGTCATTTGGGAATCCATTTATTTGAGCCAGAATTGCCAAGCAAATTTCCCACAAGAAACACTTGGGGTCTGCGATGGTTACAATTTGCTGTCTCATTGCCTGATTTGAAGAAAAACATTTGTGTCGCAGATTTAGCTGCCCAACTTTCAGTGGCTTTGCAAGAAGAAGATTATGGAAAAGCACGGATGCTACTGAAAGATACATCTTGAAACATCCCTCAGTTTCGAAGGCTCGAAGATTGGGAAGTGTTCTTCTCAATTTCCTGAAAGGTTCGACTCTTCATTCTCCACATCGAGATGATCAAGATGTCTCCAAGCTGAGTTCATGGAGGTGTTTCTGGACAAGGATCAGAAACGCTGGAGGACATCCAGAGAAAAACGCACAAAACAGATGGTCACAGCGTATGTCACGGAATTTCCCGGTGCAACAGTGGCAAGGTTTGGGACCTTAAGATATCGCCCAAGTTGAGATCCAAAGTTGATCCATGGATCAGCGACCAACAGGACTGTTGCTGCGGAATCGTTGAAGGAGATTCCAATGATGGATGTTTGTTTGATGAAATGACTGTTGAGCCGCAGTTTGATGCACCAGAAAAAGTTGATTTGCATGTTTTGTGCTTGGAATTTTGAATGATTTGCATGCAAGAGTTGCATAATTCGTGAAGATTTTTTCTTGAACATCCTCTTCACTGCCCATTTGCTTGCTCAAAGCAAAGAGGGTTGGGCTGCGTGTCTTCGATGAATAGCTGCGCCCTCAGAAAAAAAATGCAACAACAAAAAAGCCATGAAACAAGGAATACAAAAGAAATAACCATGATTTTCCATATTATGATAACATTTATATAGTGATTCATGAATATATGATATATAATTTTCCAAATGTTGGTTTAAAAGATCGTAAGAAAAGGATGTTCATGACGACTGTACCGTTGCAGCTTGGAACCTGAGGTCCGAAGACTCGAAGAAGGACGTATCCTGACCTTCAGTTGTGAGGATTTTTTAAGCTGCTGAATCTCGAATTCTTCACTTCTCTTTCCAATTGATTCACTAGTTTTTTCTCACTTGTACACTGTACATGACTATGATATATGACATGAATATATATATATATATGATATTATATGATTATATATGACTTTTAGTGATTCTGCTACGGTTTCATCGCATCCTATTGTATATTATTGCATCCTGCAGGAGATGGTGATGGCCATGACCCCACCACGCATCTCTCCGGGCCATACACCCTTGGCCCAAACACCACCTGGTCACACACCAGCACATCGACTGAAGCAAACTGGAGCTGCTATCCTTGCAGGCCTTGTGTTTTTTCCATCTTTGTGTACGGTCTATAGATCAAGATATGTTCTGTCACATGGAGTTGTAGAGAATTGTTTTTTCACCAGATGTTTTAATTGTTTCATCAAGCGAATGAAAGTGATTTTATATGATTTGTATTAGAATTCTTAGGTATTTATAGGTATTTATAGATATTTTCCATGTTTTTTGACGTTTTTCTGCCAAGTGTCCAAAACGTTTCGGATGAATTGAACCTTGGGGAACCAGGCTCAGATGCCTTGAGACCAAGTTCTGGTGCTTCAGAAGTAGCAAGCCAGGGAGGACTGGAAGAAAAAAAACGAGGATTCGAAGCTTTTTTGGGAGTTTTGTATGAGAAAAATGATGTTTTTTTGTTTGAATACAAGCAAACAAACTGGTGAGAAGCTAGATATCACTAAGGATGTTTCAAGGTATTTGTGAACAGATTTGATGACGTTGTGACTTCGAAATTTTGGAGTGAGATCTATCAGGACGAGGAATTGCGCAGGCCTGTGGTGTTGCATCATGTGACTCAACACATGACATTGCTCCAATGTTGGAGGCATCTCCAACCTCTCCACCTTATGTACCTCAAATGCCTGGAGATCTTCCGCATGGCATGGAGAGTGTTCGATCCGCCATGCACCCAGAGTTGGGTCAGTTGACGGGATGGTCGTTTTAGTCATCCATCACCATCCAATCACCATGTAACTCGCCAAGGGAAGCTCGGGGCCACTCGAGGCTGGTTGCATTGAGACGTGAAACATGTGAAATGTAGTGATGATACCTCAATCACATAGAAAGGAAAAGTCAACTGAGGTAAGTTAAGGGAAAGTCTATGATGTATATTATGATGGAAATCAAAAATAATGTTTCTGAGTCCTTTGAGTGATATTGAAGTTGCTGAAATTTCAATTTCTGATTTCAAAAAGCAACACCGATTCGAAGCTTTCGCAGAACGAGACGGATGAGCGCCCACCTTCAGCATCCAAAGCAGGGCTCTTGTACACGGACAAAGCTCCAACGTGCCTTGGTTGGAATTGATACCGTGAAACAAACACAGCGAGACGAGTCAAATGAGATCCGCCTGAAAGTTTTGTATAGATGATGTTCCCCTGACTTTTTCCGTGAAATTCCATTTTCAAATGTCTAGAACTTTGTTGACGTCGAAGCATCCCAAGGTTGGAACCCTACACAGGTCCAGCACAAAACATCCCTGTGTTGCGGAAGGCACACCTGGCATTTGATGTTGGATGGATTCTTCAACCAAACATATGACATATGGATTCTGAGGGTTTGAAGCCGGAAGTGCATGTAATTCCGCTCATTTTGGAGAGTCTTGTGTCTTAAATCAATGCTCAAATCAATGTTAGGATGTGATAAAACTTCAACAAGAATGATTGTTGAATCTGCATGGACATGCATATTAAAACATTGCATGCATTTCAATTTTTGCAGACTTTGATATCTTGAATTTATCGGTGTTTGTTGCCGGGTAGGTGCAGCAACGACGGTTTAAAGGACCTCCAGAGCAAGTTCCAAAGGAGATCACCTCAATAGTTTGCATTGGTTCATATTGATTCATGATGTTTTTGATGTTCATGGTTGCAAATTTTTGGGTGTGAGAATGTCAGAATGACAGTTGCATGCATGGCTCAATGATTTGAGAATCTGAAACCTTTGGGTCTAAGGCAATCTGGAGTGACAGTGTAGCACATCTTCAACCAGAGGAGTCAACTTCTCAGCACCAAGTTTACACCAAAAAAATCCTGGGCTCGAATCACGAAAAATTGGTTGAAAAAACACGAATCAACATGAAATTCGTATCAAGTTTCCATCTAAACTTCAAGGTTTCATCACTTTTTTCATACTTTTTCAACTTGGATTTTTCGTTTTCTAAGGGAATGGCCACTTCATGCTGTGCCGCTCTTCATCTTCGGTGGCATCGACAGGTGGAACCCGCCGCGGCCCCGTCCGTCGCAATCAGATTCGCTGGTCGTTCCACCGCCAGGCCGCGGCCCAGCTTCCGAGAAGAGGTGAAGTTCACCCTCCGTCATGACAAGTGCCCCAAAGCAATGACGCATTTTTTGGAAGGACCCCCAAAAAAAAAAGATACAGGGAAAAAACTGGAACGCAAAATGGAACAAAAATGAAGGAGAGGAGTGGAGAGAAAGGTATGGCACTGAAACAAAGAAACGCGGGGGTTCATACGTTCTTGTAATAGTCTCATTATGATTTGAATGTCAAAGGTTGTTCAAACACTCATCTTAGGTGAGGAAAATCTGCATCTTCCCTATCACAAATCTACTCCAGTTTGCTTTGAATTTCTTTTCTTTGGGCCTTGAGAATCTGTAGTTTTCTCGTTGAAATTGCGTTTCCAAGGTATGTGACTTTTGCATTGAGATTGCGATGTGGAACCGGTGATCATTATATGGGTAACTTGGCATCCAACCGGTCATCGTTTGTTTCCCATGGGTTACGCCGTCGCCTTCTCTTCGAGGTGGAACTGTAGGGCTTCTTCACAATCCGCAGCGCGAGGAGGTGGAGAAATGTTCTTCACCGCAGCACTTGGCACCCCGCGGGTTTTGTTGAAAATCACCCTTGTCAGGCGCTGGTTGGGGATGAAGGGCAGCTGGCGACTATTTTGGATTTGGTCAGCTGTCTCAGCTTGCCACACTGGATTTTCATGAGGGCAACATGCTTCGTGTACTAAGGTTGTGCAGCCCGACAACTCCGTGATTGTGTTTGCCCAGACATGTTTTTTGCTCGAGATTTTTGGTACACATGGAAGATGGATCAAAAATCAAACGCCAAGCTTCCCGTTTTTTTGCCGATATAAAAGATGTTGAAGAATAGTCATGAAACTGGAAGTCAGATGTTTTTTTTGTTGTTGGTGGTGAAAAAAACAGCCATTGGGGAGATCAAAAATTGATGTACTTTCCCATGAAGGACGGCCATTGGGGATTTGGATTGCACGGTTGCTCGAACTTGGATGTAGGGCAACTCAGTGGGATGAGCTGGGGCAGCTTGATGCAACAATACGCAACCATTTTGTTTTGAAAATTACAAAAGAGTAAAGGAAGGGCCTACACGAGATCAATGTTTATATCATGCTGCAATTTGTATCAATTTCATTGATTTCGTGGAGTTTGTCGAAATGTGTTGGAGATACATCGAGATACATGTGATGCCTGGGAGGCCACGTGGACTGCGAGGTCTTCAGTTGGCATTTGTAGATGTACATCGACATCAGGTGTGACAGTCGTTGACGTCGTTGACGGTGTGACACCTGATGCCATTATGAAGTTATCATCACCAGGTGCCAGCACTACAGCCCATTCTCACGACTTGCCATGAAGAGTTTGATCCTTAGCATTTCACATTCCAAAAATGTAGGCAGGGTGGTATCCTTTCTAGAAATGTCCTGCGATGGTTATTGTGTGTGTGAAGATCATTGTTTCTATGAGATTCAATCATCAATCATTGCTCTATGTTTTTTCTGCATATGTTCCTTAGTTGAAATATGATTTGTATCTCTATATTTTTGGTGTCCTTATCCCCCGACCTTCATCGGCCACCGTTTTGTTGAGGCCGGGATTTGCTCTTTTTGGTCAATTGGTGGCCAAAGCACCTGGTTTTCAAGAAGTCGCACAGGCGGTCCGAAGTCATTGGAGAAGCGGGCAGAGCTGGAAATTGATGGTTCAACAAGCGGGCAAAGACGCTAAAAGCTCCAGATCTCTTTTTCTGGAAGTGGTGTGTTTTTGAAGTGCTAGAGCTTTGTGATAGCACTTTGGGGGTCGTAGACATGCATTTTCCTGTGACCTCATTTTAGCCATACGTTTGTAGGGTCCTTATTTTGTGATGCACGATACATGATACATGATGATACATATTATTTGCGATGCATGTTTAGTCGTTTCAAACTATCAACTCTTTTCGAGTTTCATGTTTCTTGTTTCAATTTCTCCCGTTCTTGTAGTTTCACAATGCTTGGTCTATACAGACTAATCTTGTAACTTGATCTTGTAGCCCAAGGACTTCAAAAAACAGGTGTGGAAAAAAAGTCTTTATATGAAGTAATGCTATGATTTGGATCTACCCCCCCACCCAAAATAGTTCCCTACTATTCCCTACTAAAAAAAAAACGATGATCCAACCTAATCAGCTTCACTGTTTCAGGCTCTCGATGGAGGTGATGCACCCTTTACGGTTGGGATCACAGGTAACCAAGCGCAGTGGACCTCAAAACAGTAAACCTCAGGTTTGTACATTCCAAAAAAAAACACGGGAAGTTCTTGAAGTTTTGAGTGATCAGAAAGTCATAAATTACAGGCAAATAATTCTGTTAGTTGCGTAGCCTTTGAAGTAATCATAACAATTATCAGCTATGAATAATATGCATTCATATGCATTCTTATGTTTATATTGTGATCTTTCATATCGTTTCATCCTCACCCGCGAAGAATGTGTGCCCAAACATGGAAGAACACGAGGTCTTTGTACCTCAAGATACAGAACTGCTTTCAGCTCTAGGAGGAGGAGAGGATGAATTCCATGTGTCAAGGCATATTGGTTTCTTCAAAATCGCTCGGAAAAATCGAGTCGTAACTACTATGTCAACGCTCAGGATATATCAAGCTATACTTTACATGGTGGTTTGGAGGATATATCGACTATAGAAGAAGAACCTGTTTGTTGCTCTTTACTCTAAGCAATACAGGTGGGTATGTGAATCCAAACGTTGCTTTGCAGGATCTCTGGAAGAGATGTTGCAGGTTCCATACCTGCAGGCTGTTCTGGCTTGCCACATCATTAGAGGTAAGATCCCCTTCGAGGCAGGAGCAAATGGAAGGAATTTTTGACTTCGAACTTCAGGTGTATTGTTGGAGTGCTTTTTGAGATCCCCAAAATAATCTGATTTTTTTCATCTTTTTTCTAGGCTTAAAGCACTTGATTCACTTAAAGAGAGATTCACTTAGGTGAGTTGCTCACGTTTCCCGAGCACGGCAAGGTGTTTTTTTCCCGTTTCGCTGTAGGCCTTGTACAGCGGCCGAACCGTGAAAGCCATTGATGGCACTGTACTTATGGTGAAAAGCTCAAGCCAACTATTTTACTCCGCCACCCGAAAGTCATCAGAAAATCTGCCACATCACTTTGGATGACTACGATTTTTTCATCACATGAGGTTACCTTTATGCAATGGCCACGAGGGGGACCATGCATCAATGAAATTCCTGGAGGGCACATGGTGGCTGGACGGCAAGCTCGACATGGATCACTTTACACATCTTTACACATCTTCAATTTACATCTTCATACGTATTGTGGAACCAACATTTCAATGGGTTATTCCAGAAGCTACAAGGTCTGCGGGGTTTGATTTCTTTCAACATGTGTTGATTCTTAGATGAACGCGCTGCAGTGTTCCTAGATACCACAAATTGTTGCAGATGTTTACAACATGATAGTCAACACACACATTGAGATATTAAAATGGCTCAGTTCATGAATGTTGTATCTTTGGCATGGGTCTCAGGACATCTATTGCTCCAACGGCATTGTTCATAGCATCAAAGGTGTGCTGATGCCAGTCCAGATCTGAGATCCCGTAGATCCCTGAAGACTGAAGACAAGTAAGAGTTTTTTTTCGTCAAACATTTTACCCATCAATCATCATCTTTCTCCATCTTTAGGCGCCTCGAAGCAATCAGAGGAGGTGAGGATTTGTCCTGGTCAAAATGGCTAGGGAAGAGCTCCGCAGATGACTTTTCTGAAGTTCAAAATGACTTCAAAATGACTTCCCAAAATCAATGAAATCTGCTACAGTTGTTGAAATGGATTAAAGTTTAGATCTATTTGGATCTTTGGATCCTATCCTTGTGGAGCACTTCGATCTTCGAGTCTATCAGAGGAGCTGTCGTGAATTCGCTGTGACGTAGATCGTGGTCTCACATGGATGTTTCACTTTCGACAATTGGCATTCCCTGGAAATCCAGAGAAAGAAAAAAGACTTTCAGTTTGAAATTTCCCAAGATTGAATGTACCTTGTGCTCTCTACAAATCTGTTTTGGGGCATTTTTTGTGAACACATTTTGTACAGCCAGAAGACTTTGTCGTACCTTTTTGGCTTGAACTGTCATATTTAGCTTGGTCGACAGTTTTCTTGGAAGTCGTACCTTTTTCATCCTTTTTCCAAATTGCAGGGTAACTCTCGTGGTCTCTTTGTTAACATGTTGTTTGAAAGTATAGTCATACCTGTATCTTACGTTTAGCTTGGGTTTAGCTACATATCGGGCACGGACCTTTGTGCATGAAAAGTAGCAATGAGTTGGTGAGCAATGTTCTGTCTGACAGCCTCATCTCAACATCTGTGTGATGTTTTATGTTGTCGTACTCAAATCTACTACAACTGCTAGCAAAGCGCCAACGATGATTCGAATCATTTAAGCTACTCACATGATATGATTGAAGGAGCTGCCCTATGTCGAAGTTATAGAATCCTAAGTAGCTTTGGATATGCAAGTTTGTAATGGCAAACATTCGCGTCCAATATCATTGGTAATTAGTGTCATTGCTTCATAAAGGCAAGGATGATTTGTACAGTTACCAAAATGCAGGCTGTTTTTGCACGTGGACCGTGTGAAACGTGAGCAAGCTCTCACTTGACTTGACGAGAAGTTTCAGTGCTGCTTGGTAGGCATACCCGGGCATACCTTAGGAAAGTGTAGCATGTCTCCACTCACATTTTGTGTAATTGCAGGTTTTGCTCAACAGAAAGCTGCTGCGTATTTATTATAAAGCCACCTCCTTCAAAGGGCATATCTTGGCAATTGCTTTCCAAACTGGATGCAACAAGCGCTTTCTCCTTGGCGTGCTTTTCCGCAGATGGCGAGGGCTCTAGGGATATCTAAGGATTCTCACTTCAAAACGAATAGGTCTGAACACGACGCAAAAATTACAGCGTGTGCTCGTCCACAGTGCTGCTCCTAGTTGTATCAATAGTTTGCCAAATTACCGAAACACTTAGATTTTTGCAACATCGAATTCATGAGTACCAAACAGTTTCTCAGAAAGGCCAAGCTTTCCACAGTTCACTATCTATTAAGGCTCGAGGTTCTTGAAGCTTTCAAAATATATGGCAGGTACCTGGAGTTGGGTCATCAGATATGCTAACTGCGTTGGCCTCCTGCTGAAATTCGAAACGAGAGTTGTCGTAGACTTCGAACTGCAAACATAAGACATGTACACTCCGACAGCCATGAACCAAGTGGACTGCAAGCAAACCAAATAAATACTATATGCACTGTGAAGTATGTAAACATCCCTTTTCATCCAGAATCCAGGAACCATTGAAACAAACGCCAAAAATTTTGCGATTCTCTTGGATAGTAGGAATTTCATTGTAGGTTGTATGCCGGTATTCTTTTCCCTGGTAAGCCAGGGAATCTTGGTCTTGTGCACAAGCTCTTGTCTGTAAAATATGCAAATGTTCAAATTCGGAGGAAGGTACGAACTGTGAAAGCTTGAGGTGATGGTTCCGAAGCATACCGGGGGATTAAGATATATAAATTTATGAAATTCGATTTACCTTTAAAATAGATTATATTTATCATTTCTCTAATATTGAGGAAACACTACCCCCAGCGCGATCAGCACGCGATGTCACGGCGCAGGCCTCAAAATTTCGGACTATTTAGGACCAAAAACGAGCAACAACGTATGTATTCGTCGATAAGGTGCCACATCTACGTTTCTTTATCCGGAATTTCTGTCCACGAAATTTCCGGAATTTTTGGACAAAAAAAAGCCTTCGATTTTCTTTGATTTTCACGCCACATGGATTTCCATGTAGCGGACGTGCGACATTTTGGACGGGCGCATGGCTGGTGCTTGTTTTTGGTCCCAAATTTCCCAGAATTTTACACTAAAATCTCGCAAGGCCGGCCCAACAAAATTTGCCGCGGGATTAGGACGCTAGAGCGCCTTGCTCTCTGGCGCGCCTGCATCTCCCCGCTTCGCAGCTGACTGACTCGGTGGCTGCCTAGCTATATGGTTGCGTAGCAACGAGGTTGATTAGCTATGAGGCTGGGCGGTATGTAAATGGCTAGCAATGTGGCTTGGCTGGCATTGTAGTTGGCACAAGTGAGTGAGGACCGTATTTTTGGTGTTTTATGAATCGTCCTGCCCCTTTACCCCTCCCAGGCAAAATTAATCACCACCACATTGATAACCACCACCACACCACCACTAAGATTTTGAGAATCCAAAAAATTTCAGAATCCGTTTCAAAAAAATGTCGGATTGGGTAGTTTTGTGATTGGTTGGTTATTTGGTTGGGTGATTATGTATTTGGCGAATTATAAAATTAATTAATTATTATTTTTCCGATTGGATTATGTATTTGAATTTTTCTATCTTATTGGATAAATTATAAATTATTTATAATATTATAAAGAATAATTAGAAATATAATTTGATTTTTTTTTTTTTTTTTTTTTTTTT
>DF239444.1:15000-114511 GCA_000507305.1 Breviolum minutum Mf 1.05b.01 | reverse complement strand
AAACACCTTTTCTAAGTTTTTTGGATTTGGTCCTGCAAATCCCTCAACCGTAACCTCACCTAGTACGCAATCACGGATCATTTTTTAATTTGATCTGTTATACTATTTCGCACTCGAATGAATGCCTATCTTGATCAAGGAGAAACACCTTTTCTAAGTTTTTGGATTTGGTCCTGCAAATGAGCCAGAAGTTGAATCACATGATCATGTCAAGCTATCAAGCTCATGCCAACAACTATGTCCATCTTGTGACTTGCCATTCATGTACCCCATCTTCACCAAAAAAAAACGCCACAGGCGTTCCATCGGTTCCACAGTTCGGTTGGGTGGGTTCACTTATGGCTTGGCCCTCGGATGCTGGACTGATTGCCCCACGCAATGCCGCTGATATGCCAGACTTAAGTTTTGTTTGGTTCCACCATATACCAGAGCCTCGGGAACTGTACAAAAAAAGCTTTGGAGACAAACGCAAAGTATCACAAAATCATCATGCCACATCATTCGTTCCTCTTTTATAGGAGTGAGACTCCCAAGGCCGTACAGTAGACCTTAAAACCTCCGTAACTCCTTCTTGGGGTCATGAAAAGCAACGGCATTAAGCAATACTCAAGTTAAGTCAAGCAGCAAGCAAAGTGTCAAATGCTTAGTCATAAATGAAAATGTATTCCAAAAGCAAAGGTAAAGGAGGCAAATATTTGAAATGGAAATTGGTCTCAGAAACTCTAGAGCCAAACGCTTTGTTTGGTTTCCCTTTTGAAGGTGGCCTCTTCCTCATTTGCCTTTTCGCTGACGTCCAGCACAGCAGAAGGATCCATGGCGTTGCAACTGTCTAACAGCAAGTAGCTGTACGTAACAATCCAGCATCTACGAAAAAAGATCTTTGGTGGCCTCTGCTCACATCATAACTGATATGTGATATTGCTGTGTGTGTGTTTGTATATACTCAAGTGTTTTGAGTTCATTCATTGCTTTCACCACTTTTGCTCAAGAGATCCTTGATCCAAGAAAGCGTGAGGTTAGAGAGCAACACGTTGAGAACGGCGCAAGAGACAGTGTTTCTAAACGCACATATTCTAAGTCTAATGATTTCAAATTTTTATCTACGGAACAATCTCCCTCAGGCTCCAAGTGGCATCTGGTTCCACGGCTGTGGCCGAAGTTCTGGTTGAAAGTTCGACTGCCTTCCCCACATTTGACCTGGGGTCAAGCAAGATCAACAGGAAACGCGAAATGCCGGTGACCTGGATAAAGCATGATAAAGCACTGTCAGAAAACTGTCTGAACTTCCTAACATCTCGTTTTGACATCTTTGTCATGTCCTTCTCTCGTCATCTCTGTATTTTTCATTTACTGTCTCTATAGTGTTCCTATTTCTTTCTCATGGAATTAGATAAAATCATTCAAACCATAGAAGAAATATCATTACATCTTTTAGTTGGGTCAATTTCTATTTGATATACATTTGAAATTTACATCATTCAACATCTTTACATCTTGACATTTAAAAAAAAAAGGGTAGGCACCTTTTCTACCATTCCACCAATTTCCACCAAGCCATCTGAGTTTCCCAAGCACATCTGGTTTTGGAGGTTTGGTGCAGGAAGCCATGGAGCCTGAACGATAGACACACTGGATGATGATGGTGGAGGCATTTTCACATATGGAAAATGTATGAATGTTATATTGCTTGTTTGGTCCTTGGTTGTTTGTGATGTTTGCTTATATTTTTAGGACCTGAGCTGTTTTTATTGCATCTAAGGCGTGTTTTTGTTTTTGGAAACTTCTCTTCAAATTTGAACCGCATCCGAGGGTAACTTTTGAGTACAACTCCAACGAAAAGAGCAAGAAACTTGCGTGACACCAAATTAAGCTACACAATCTTGTTGCAAAATCCCAGAAGATCTCGGAAGAGATTTTCGAAGCCGGCCGCCATCAAAGGCGTGTCTTTCATGCCGATATGTTCTTCTTTTTCCTGAGGTTTTCCAACTTTGTATGCTATATCGTTGCTTTTACAGAATGAATCCAAATATAAAGTCCAGTTTGGATTTCTCGTTGAATTTATTGGGGTTTGTGTAAGCATCTGTTTCGTTCTCTTCACATGTGTCGTCCACGGAACTGTCAATCAAGTTTGCATTGCTGAGCCCGTAACATCTAACATACCTACATTCAAAATCATTCAACTAAGACGGCTGGTTTGGGTCCCCTTGAACTAACAATCTGTGAGAGCATGTTCCCAATCCAAAATCACTGCAAGAAATTTACTCACCCTCACTTTTCCATATTCTAAGGGTGGATCACAAATGCTCCAAACTGTATTTGCTTTACAAACTAGAAAGACCAGTAAGGAGCTTTATAATCTTACAAGCAAAGCCGGGCAAGCCGGGGGCGGAAGTTTTAGGGGGGAAAGAACTAATAAGCCAAGGAAAGAGTTTGTCCACAGAATGTGCGCAGTTATGCGTTGATGTGGCGTGATGTTCTGATGTGGTGTGGTGAGATGAGGTGAGATGTGGTGATGATGTGATGTGGTGGTGGTGGTGAAACTCCGTGACTCGGAAGTTTCTCAACTAAACTTCCTTTGACAAAGTCAACATGTACATACCTGGACATACACGGACATACCCATGTCCCACAGCGGCTCAGCCTGTGGCTCCTGCGGCTCCTGTCCATATCGACATGCCTGAGCATTGTCTGGCCTCCCGAGACAGGCAAAAAAGGAGTCTCCGTGGAATTTCCCCCAAACGACAGGGAAATGGCTGACATTGGTAACCAGGTTTCTGTTTGGTACATGACTCTAGGAGAACGAAACGAAATGACACTTGCTTCATTGTCATTGTTACAGGAGAGTTTGAGTCAGTGACATTCAATAACATTCAATGATATGAAACAAATTTAAACAGTCTTCAATGGATCAAAATCTGGACATGGATAGTATGGATAGTCAGAAGCATACCCAAAAAAAAACATCGACTTCGGATAGTCAGAAGCATACCAAACCAAAAAAACAAACAAAAACATCGACTTCCCAACTTCCAGCACATGTCAGACCCATCTGAATCGTGTGGAAAGCACCTTCCTCTCGGCTGGAAAGATGGAATACTGTCAGGCTGTGGAGGCCTGTCGTTCTCGCTCCAGCTTTTTGGGGTGTGAAAACAAAATCTGAACAAAGCTTTTTTGGTAGCAATTATATTCATTGTCTTTTTCATACACATATACATACATGTAAATATATATATATATATATGTATGTACGTACTATATTTGCAATTCGATTTTCAACAGCTTCTTGTTTTTTGAATTTGATATTGCGTATCAACGATTGAAACTTCCGATCGCATGCCTCAAAGGGCGAAAATTTCCACGACCCTGCCGCTCATACCGCGCTGCCTGGGATGCAGGCAACTTCAATGAAAAACTTGGAATGAAAATGATAAAATGACGTCAAAAGATGTAAGAAAAAAACAGATCACATCATCTTAATGTAATGTAGAGGCTATTCTACATAGGAGTGAATGGGAAATGGACATGTCAGACTTCATGTTTGAAAACATGTTGTGAAGGTCGATTGTTACCTCAGAGATCCTAGTGGTTTGCTTCTGTGGAGATCCAATCAATGACAAGAGTCAAATCCACTTCTTGCTTGTCACTTGGCTGGACAAACATGTATCTTATTTGTATACATATCATAACAGATGTATTCTTTAATCATATAGAGAAAGAGGGTGGAAACTAGGTAAAGGATGGAAAAGTGTAATATATTGTACTTATACGTATCTTTAGCTGTAGCTTCATGATGCATCAAATCCAAATAGATTTGGGACATCCTCGACATGCTGGAGCCGACCTGATCACTAATCTGCTCGCCGCCCCAGGTTTGTGACCTGTGAAGGAAGTTGTTGTGCGCAGGCTTCTGCGATTTCAAGATGTGAAACGGAGTGAAAGAAATCAAAAAGGAATGTTCAGCTACTCTATTTCCTAAACCTACCCAGTCTTGGACGTAGACAACTTCATCTAAGATACCCAGAAAATAGGTGTTGCAAAGTGGACCTGATTGGATTCTTATTGGATTCTCCGGATTTTTCTTCGCTTCACAAGGTGGAATTTTTCGGTGAAACGTTGATTAGATCATCCAGCGCTGAATGTGACCAACTTGCTCAAAGGTGTTGCTATTTGCTGCATACATCTATGATCTATATCTCAACCAAAAAACAACATAATTCTTTTTAAAGAACTCCAGGTTGACATTTTTTGATAATCAATTGGTTAGATTCCACTTTTAGAGCCTCGGAGCAGTTGGAGGCCGAAGTTCCGTTCTCCATGTCCTTTCAAAGCCAAATGAAGTAGGGCAGAATTTACGAGGCATCAAACATATCTGATGCCCTTCCCTCTTCTCTTTTTCACACCTTTTCACAAAACCACATCAGAAGCAAATTTGGAACAAAATCCGCTGAGTTTGGAATATGCTTGTTCGAAAACCATCCAAGTTTTCTGAGTCAAAGCATAACCACTGGTGGTACCACCTCTTGATGTTTCAGGATTTCCAACCGACTTTCAGTCCGGCGCGGACGGGGCGCTGCGATGATCCGCGGATGAGCTGGTAGTCTTGCCTGAGTTGGGAATCAAAAAAACAAAGATTTTAATCTTATCAACTGTATTATCTATAATCTATCATAGTCATATATATATATATACTGTTTTAACAAACAATCTAGATAATGTTCTTATATTCCGAATTCCCATTGATATCATGTAGTGACATGAAGTTTGTACTATCTACTACCGTTGTAACGTCTCTTCACTTTACTTTCAACCCGTTTGCAAAGAAGAATGCGAGCAGAAATCAATGAACCTCGGATGAACATTTTCCCGAGAAATCATTCCGAAAGCTTAGGTCGGTTTGCAATCGTATTAAATAACCATTCATCTCATGTGCTTGTTTGATGACCGACCATCGTCAAGGACAGCTTCCTATGGTGGCTTCTAAGTCAACAAAAAGCGATTTGCAAACACATCCGACTTGTACATGTATCAGAGTTTTCTTACATGAAGAGAAATCCAAGAAGACGACATGATGTCGATTCATGTCACTTCACCAAATTCATCCATACCAATTCACTATGGTATAGGGATGGATATGACGGATATGACATATCATGTCATCAGATGTCGTGCTGAAAAACCCCAGCCTCTGCTGAGCCTTGCTGCATAGAAGCCCGGTGTGCCTGAACACACGGATATGTGCAACTGCCATGAACTCATCTCTCTCTCTATTTGTCTTTGTGAAACTTCGGGAAGGCATCTCCCCCTTATGCCATCACCAAAGTTGCATTAAGTTACTCTGAATCTCCAATTTAATGAGAAATCTAAGACTTGAAAGATCATCAAATCAAAATGTCTTGAGGTATCTGAATACCAAGAGATCTCGAAAGTGTTCAAGTCACTTTACTACAACAGTTCAATCGTTTGCCAAAAACTTCCCAAAGTACACCTCACATCTCCATACATCTCCAGTCTACTTCCCGATCCCTTCATAGCTATGACACTTGATCATTAGGGCAAAATCCTGGTGTATCAAATGGGGTGACTTCGGGATGTTCATCTTGGAGCGTGGCGGACGGGATTATGTCCATCCAATTCATCTTCTGGTGCCCAAGATGGATCCACATAGCTACATTCCGAAATGAAAGCGTCACCTTTTTTGTATCCATTGAGCTATGCCGCCAACGTATGGCTGTAAAGGTTTTACGTCGACTGTCCCAGAATGAGCAAGGCAGAATCGGGGTTTGGAGGATTTGGCAAATTACATAGTTGCAAACATTGTATCCCAATGGTATTTAAGCTATCCAAGTTAGAGCCTGTCAAAAAAGTTGGTGTTGAAAACGTCCCTGCTAAACTCTAATAGTTCTGAAAAATCCGAGCAATTTATCAACTTTTGAAAGTCTTGTGCCAACGACACCAACGACACCACTCCAAGCCTCATAAAGTTCAATGATTTGCTGCGCTGACAACTGGGACACCTAGCAAAATGATTCACTAGCAGAGATGAGATCAAATGAGTCACAGCAGTTTTTCCAATGGCATGCCATATTTCTTTGCATCTGAGCCAGAAGTCCAAAGCATCTGTATTGGAGCAAAATCTGATGGAAGGGACGTAACAACTGCTTCACATGGCATTCAGCCCCTCTTTTCTTATTTCGGCCCAAAGTGTCATGTGTGGTTTGTGCAGCTGTTCAGCAACATGGTTAAGTTGTCCAAATGTTTCTGCATGTTCAGAAGACGCGGCATGAGCTCCTCTATATCGGTTCCTTCGCATAGCCAAGCTCAGTGTCAAGAAAGGCTTTGATTGATGTCGCAAGGATTGCAAGACGGATGCAAATCATTTGCAGCCAACCCCGGGTAATGACAAAGCCATCAAAGACCGGAACGTGATTTTGCCTCTCAATCATTGCTTCCACTGCTTCAATCTGCTCGTGCAATTTTCCATTACTCTGCCGCTCTTTATTCAGAACGGACTTGAACTCTTTCAGTGCAGATGACAAGAGGAGTGGAAAAAGCGCAGTAGTCAAGGCATAAAAACCAAGTTGTGCTGCATATAGGGAACACGATATCCAACTCACTGGATGTTCAGGCCATTCGCATACATACCGGAATGATTGATAAAGCATGAATGCTGCAGTCATCGGTAAAGGGGATAGAAGTAGCAGAGGCCACCCCCAGGTGGCAAGTTGATGGCTTGACGACCGCAAGAGTTCTGCACAAAGTTTGTGAACACACTCAAAGAAGTTCGTTTGTGAACAGGGCATACCATTCTGGACCTCAACCATCTGCTGTTTCAGTACCAATCCGAAGAGGCACATCTGGCAGGTAAAAGCAAACAGGGGAAAGTAATGCCAGATAAGGCCAAAGCCGGCCACCAGCAGTGTAACATCTGATGCTTTCCAGCTAGTCAGATTAGAAGCGAGGCCAATGAAGCAAAGGGGGATAAAGACTAACTTTGGAGCACAGTGTCAACTCTACCAACTGCACCTTCCGCAAAAACACAGCCGTGCTGCCGTCCAGTTGCTTGCTGCATGCCGGGTAGTTACGGTTCAACTGCAGCCCTAGTAGAAGCCTGATGCAACTCAACAGAATCGCACACAAATGCAACTTGCCTAGCAATGCGGACTGCATGTAAGGCCACTCCAACGCAATGAAACTTGCCCGTGAGCATGTGAATGCAGCGAGGACTATTTGTGGCAATGGGCGGCTGAGTTGTTTGCTGAATTCACACACATGCCCTTGGCTGCTCATGAACAGGTGGCTGTACAGAAGACAAGGCAAAGTGAGAACAAGCAGGCCACTTAACATCCCTGCTGGCATTGCCAAGCAGAAAATCGCCAACTCTACATTCTGGGCCGTACTGCTGGGTGACTCTACTGAGACTTTGAACGCGGTTTTCCCTTGCATTGCTTTGGTGAAAGCTCCGCTGCTGAATGGCTCCGTTCCCACCTTGACAATGTGCTGCTCCGCTTTCAAGCCAAGCTTGTCTGCCTGGGAACCAGGCCTCACCGACCAAATTCTACCCGAACCAAAGTTTCAGTAGATTCCGGAGTGTCCTCCGCCTACCTCAATTGTGACATTCTTCTCCTCTGCATCTGTAGTGTCTCTGAAGGCCAATGTCTGTTGCCCCGCTCTCAGAGCGCCTAAAAGAGGCAGAAGTTGGAGCAAAAGCAGGCTTGAGACCGACATTGAACTTCTTCGATTGCTATCGAAACAAATGTGTGTGTGTGTATTATACTGCAGAGGTATACAGTATAACTAGTATAACGAATGTCGTGTAAGTATAAAACACGCCTAAGCTGTGTGTTTGGAAAGCAACTGCGGTGCAGCCGCGTAGACGGCTGCGGCAGGCAAACACTTAAAGAGTGAGGGTCTCATGAACTCCTGAGTTGATCCCGATATGTCACATTCATACTTATTGATACTCAGTTCTCCTACTCAATCTGAAATTCAGAAAGCTGATTGGCCAACAAACAGTTGCCATTCCTTTTATTCCACCTGGATGGTGAATAGCGGTTGGCAAATTCCCTTGATTCCAGTAGTGCCCGGACAAGCTGGGACGGAAGTTTCAGTGGTATGAATGATATCAAAACTTCGAAAAAGACTTTGCCTATGCAAATGTTGGAAATGAAACCCAGAACAACAAAAGCAACAACAGCAACTACAACCACAACCAACCCTTCAGACGCAAAACACAAGGAGACTACGGGGACCAAGCCCCACAGCAATAACCATGAAACGTCCACTCCAGTGCGGGAAGCAACCCCTGAAGATGCAAAACACAATGAGACACCGCCCTGGCCATTGTTTCGTAGCCTCATAACACCAACAGTGCACCAAGCACTGCGTAAGTCACCAAAAGCAAGTGATGAATTCAACACGCACACCACGAAGCATGCAAGAGCAACAGAAGGCTAAGATCTGAAAACGCAGCAATTCTGCGAGACTTCCTCCAAAAATGCAAGGTCAAGATTTGAGCACAAAATCTGCCAATTGCTTCCGACCATGAAGGGACACTCCGCAATCCGCCTGCTCGCGGAACTTAAACATCTCGCTATGGAAAAAACACAGCATTTCATTCTCCTTCCTCAAAAATTGACAGCTCCGGATCTTACCCACTCTTCTCAGCTGCTCTCCTCTCAGCGACTCCTTCTCTTAGTTACTCTACTATCAGATTATCAGCTGATACTAGAATTTTCTGGGTGAAAATTGAAATTCGTTTTTTTCAAAGGTTTTTTCCAACTAAACTTCCTTAGATAAGGACGGTTCCATTCGTCACATTTTGGCGAAGAATCCGCCTGCCAGGCTCCTGAGCCTTTCCGCTTGTTGTGACACTGCAGGGTAGATTGCCTTGGTTCCAAAATGAGGAAATGATGGAAAAATACAGTCAGATGTCATTAGGTCAGGTCAGATATGATCAGATATGATCAGATATGGCTGGTTTGAGTCAAAAAAGAATTGCATCAGAATTGAGCCATCGATTTACACATCAGGTAAACTATTTATCATCGGAACAGCAGTTTGATAGAAAGCACAACAAATTTCACAGGGACCACGTGCTGGTAGAATAATATCAACAGCATCAACAGCAGATTCTCTCGTAAGCCAGTAGGACAGCAGAATGGCAGGATGGCAGCGCCATCAACTCTCGACCGAGGTTGCAGCCCGTGGCAAAAATCGCACAACCACGATTTCTTGCACGACCTCAAAACCAAAACGGTGCAGCAACGCATAAAAAAAACCCTTCAAGTCAGGCAAAGTTTGACCAAAAAGGTTGACTTTTTTTGATTGACCTCCCTTTGATCTTGAATTCCCCCCCTAAAAAAAGACATGCTTTTTGCTGATTTGAACCACAAAAAAAAAGCAAGCTCCGCATCCACACCAAATGCATTCCATTCCAGTCTCATCTTTTCAATGAAGCTCCATGAGTTTTTGGAATTCAGATTTCTATTTTGAAAAATCACCAGCACGATGCAACGATCTTCACTTCTAGGATTGGAAAAACACACCACATAGTTCAAGTGTCGCAAATCAGTCCCAGCGTCTCAAAAAATACTTCCCCAAAAATGACAAGGAAAAAAAATGTGCAATGAGGTCGAGGACTCAAAATTTAACACACAAAAATTCCTCTGTCAATCTTTCCCACTAAGTTTCCCTACCGGCCGCTTCCACTGAAGGAGCAAACCTGGTTTGGTGGTGAATAGACGGAAAGTTAGCACACTGATGGAGACATTCTTCAACTTATAAATACTCGCGCCCTGAAACTTGCGTCCGCGGCTCTCCCAGGTACTACTGGTATACAATCAATCAATTTAGAACATCATCATCTGCATCTTATATCTACTTCAGTGAACACTATGACATCATATGACTCTATGATCTGATCAGCTGTGATTCACGTGATTTCACACATGTCGAGTCCATCTGTGTCCTGCACCTGGCACAAAATGGTGCAATTGTGGCCCAGGTGAAGTGTAGTACCGAAGGATCGACGTCGGGCTCCCTGCCTTATTAAAAATGTTGAACATGTCTGGGGAAAAAAGCATGTCCTTCTATCTTCTACATTCTTCTGCAAACAAATTATTCTATTCTATCAGGATAATCTTCCCATAACTTATACTTTGTCTTTATCTCCTGGTTTACCTCTCTGATTTATTTCCGTTTACCCCTGCACTTCTGGGCTGGCCCACGACATCTGCGTAAGAATCCTCAGGTTCCACGCACGGTCCACGCATCAAACGACCACACACCGACATGGAAACATGGAACGTTGCGTGGAGTTCACGAACCGAGTTCACAACTGGCAGTCGCTCAGTGCAACCACTGTGCGACCGCTCATGGGACCTGGAGACTTGACGGAGATGTCCAACCGAAGCGGGAAACGGAGCGAAAACACCAAAAATACTCCCAGCTTTCCACCTTGCATTGCCCGGACTCGGAGCGTTTCTGCTTCGAATGGTAAGCCTGGCACGATCTTTTATACAGATTCAGCTTTTGCAAGCCTGAATAAAACAAACTGTAGTGTGCTTACCGTATCACCCCAACAAAAAGAAAGAAAAGAAAGATTTGAAAAAAAAGCCATCGTCACCTGTAATTGCGAACATCTAGGCATCACCCATCATCACTGGCCTTCTGCGAATTCTTGAAATTGTGCTTTCATGATCTGCTGGACAGCCTAGGCTGTTCAAGTATCCAATGATCCATCCGCAACTCTCTGTGCTTGAACTATCCGCAATCATTCACGACTATCCTTCATGAATTCAATTGACATATAACAAATTGAAAATAAATCATGATAATACCATATTCACACTGTACATAATTTTGATAATTGTCTCAAATTCATTTCCATGATCTTTTCCATTCTCCAAACACGACCACCGTAATGTGTCGATGTCCGATTTCCAACTTGGCCCCCTGGACGGGAGACGGATTGGGTCCAACGACGATCTGAACGTCCTGGAATCTTTAATGATCGACTTCAAAGCTCAACTGAAAAAAAAAAACATGGTTGCATTATTCATTGGATAATCTGAGTACCTGATTTAAAGTTATGATGGTATTCGGTATTTTGGTGTTTTTTGTAATTTCCGAAAAATTGTTGCATCTTTCTGAGATGACACTGTTTTTTTAACTTTAAACTAGTTGAATCTTTCAGTACACTGCCGTTCGGGCCAGTGAACCTGAACAGTCAGCTTTGGGCTAAAAAGAGGTAATTGTAAGTGTTTTTTCGGGTGCTTTTGGTTCAACTCTGTTCCACTCAATCCAACATTCATGCTACAATCATCTGAAATCACTATCTGATGGCATGAAAAAACCTGAGGTTTCACGAGACACCATGATTCCCAAGTTAACGCATCTATGTCCCAATCCACGCCCACCTCAAGTTGCTCCTCGTCCCCCTCACAGGTTTGGCACTAGGAGAGATGGCAAAAAACTTGAGTAAAACACAAGCTGAAGATGAAGAACCAGAAACGCAGAGCGCCTTTTAATTCTCAAGTTACATTTTTGGAACCTGCTCCAACGAGTCTTAGTCAATTTGTCTTGACTTTCTACCTTTGTGATTGGGAACCACATGCGAACTATTGATATCTAACTGCCAATCGCAAAAAAAACATCCTTTTAGGACATACTTCCTTTCAATTCCTTTCCCAAATGGATCAACTTAACTTAGAGTTTTCCAAAATTGCTTTTCATTGCTTTTCATTTGAACCTATGAAAACTTGAATCAATTGATTCATTCCTTTCCGGGTCCGTCTGTGGAGAAAGTCTACAGATATTCATTGCTAGGCTCCCAACACTTTCATCACTTTCGGAGTCGGTCCTGTAACAAATGTTGCTTGTCTGAGTGTATGGTAAAAAAACATGTTTTCTTTTAGTGAGATAAACTACTAGTATATATAACACATTATAATACTGTCATCATTTGAATATACATGTCACAGAATCATGTACCATTTTCGGCTTCTCTATTTTTCGAAAGCCAACTTGTAAATGTCGGTCCCTAGATTTGTGAAGTGCAGAGTGGCTTCCCTGAGACCACGGGTGAACCGTTTCTTCCTTCGGTTTGTCCACCAGGGTTGAGGTCTCACAGACATCTACCTGGAGCGAAAGTCTTGTATTTTTCAACTCATCTGCAATTGTGACATGCCTAGCACTCAAGACCATAAAGTTGTTTGCTGTGCTTCTTAGCAAGGTCAAGCTCGTTCTTTAAGTGCTATGCGAAGGCAATCATGAATTTCGTCTAGAGTCAGTGCAGAAAAGCGTAACATGGGCATGCAAAAAAAATAATAAGATAAATGTTCGCATTTCCTGGTGGTTCCTGGATTGGGGGGTTAGATCAAAGAAGGGCAACACCGTTACCATAGCCCTGGGATTGAATGAAATGGCTACATCCACTATGCAACAGGCTGGTGACCAAAAAAATGCGCCTGCAATCCAAAACCCAAAACATCCCAAAACCCAAAACCCAAGGGTTTCCCTGCCTACTCAATACTAGGATATCTTGCGCCTTATCCACACGGGAGATGCTTCACAACAAGCTCCAGCCGACTCAAAACTCATAAAAAAGAATCTGTGAAAGTGAAAGTGAAAGAAATGAAAGACCACACATCGACCTGTTCAATCCTTTTCACCAGAATGAGTTGGTTTTTGATGAATCATTGAACCATATTCAATCATATCATCATATTACCTATATCATATCTTGATGCTACATTCCATCATTTGAAACCCTTCAACTCGGGAACCAAAATCCCTGAGGGCTCCCGGACGACCAGTGTTGACAATGGCTGATAAAGGGCAAGGATCCACAGAGAATCGCAGCGGAGTGTATCACCGCTTTGCCAGAAAGTTGACAGAGAAGCTAAGCGAAAATATGGATAAATTGTGTTTTTCATGTTGCCGAAAATTCATCTCCAAAATCATCTTCCAGTATTTTCATGAACCTGGCAATCAGTTGTTCATATGTCCAGTAGCCTGTCTGCTTGCAAGCTTCTAGCCGAAAACTGTTGCTGCGTACCGAAAAACTGGGGCGATGTTGCCCGCACAGGGCACAGGCACAACTCACATTCGACCCAGTTTTGGTAGTATGACCTTTCACCTCCCAAATTCCTATAAGTTTGAGGACTCTTTCCCTGTTTCACTGCACTAGAGCTACTCCCATAGCATTCTCACCTTTGTATTCATGACTTGACGCTTGCATCGTAATTGGTTGAGAAATCGAAGACCACAACTTGTCTTATCGAGTTCCCTCCCGCCTCACGCAGTTGTTTGCATCACATTGTGCACTGTAAAGAAAAACGTATGGTATGACACGCAAGACCAGGTACAAACTGCCCATGTACAGGGACGTTTATGTACCACCTTGGGCTGCAACACGAACTGCTGCGATTAAAGTCCCGCCTGCCCCCCCCCCGGCAAATCCTGGCACCCTTCCTCATCAGTGAACAAATCACCAGTATAAATCTGATAGCTTAGGTGAAAATACGTGAAAATACCAAAACAACTGATCCAAACAGAAAGATTTCGGAGCCAAGTCTCACTCCACCAGAAACTCACCAAATGTGAGCTTTCTCAAAGATGCTGGGGATGCTTGATGATGCTTGTAACCATCCCTGACCGACCCTAATCATCTCGACCGACTGACCCACCTTTTTCTCTTGCCGGGACATGCTTCATGTAATGTCCTCGATTGCCTAGGTGGCTGGGCCTGCAGAAAGTCAAAAAGTGTTTAAAAAATTCATGGAAAATGACTTGTTTGAGATGACTTTGCCATACACTCTGTCATGACTTCCTTGCCGCATCAATTCCAAAACACCTTCGTCATTCAAGGCCTCAGCATTCACTGTCTAGCGCTTGCCCGGAGTTCCAGCACCTTTCGGAAAACAAACTCACAAAGTTTCACATCGGACTTTTCGAAGTTACATGAAGCACCGAAGCACCCATCCCAAATCATCCCAAATCATCCCAACTTTTTCGCCTGCGGCTTTTAAGGCTTTGGGATCCTCCACGAAATGATGTCTCAGAGCCTCACGTCACAACCAAATCTTGACATCCGCAACGGTCACCGGCAACGAAAATGTCCCGAGTTCTCAGTGCCGGTCATCCTCCGCCGTTATTCGTTTATCAGGATCAAGTGCCTCAAAGGGACGACAACATCATAGGACAAGTGGAAATTTGCAACTTGCCCTTGCCACCTTGACACAAATTCTTTGAAAATTGGGGAAAAGTCATCTGATAAGGATCCCACGAGCATCTTGTCCAGCAAATCTGCAAAGTGTATCCTTCACATAAACAGCCGACATATCACAAAATACCAAGCCGCCAAGATTCCACGATGGTTTGGCCAAAAGCTGAGCTGCGTACGTTTTCTTTACATACTGCTGGTCCTTGTCTCACAGTCATTCATCTTCGTCCGAGTTGAAAACTTCACAAAACTCACCAAGTTTTCAACATGGCGACAAATTTTCTGCCAAAGTCCTCGCGCTCTTGTGACTTCTGCTTGTCTGGGCCCACACGGTCCAGGAGAAACTCCTGTACGGGTGCTGGGTGCTTCCCAAGAGAGTCGGTTCAGTTCATATAAAGTAGATTCAGTCAATTCACATCGATTTCTTTGCCCAATTATTTGCATTATTCACGGCAAAATCAGTGTGACCTTGAGTTCCCTCTTGCAGTTGTTGTCAGTGACGACCTAAAAGCTCGCAACCAGGAACCATGCAATTGCAATCAAAAGTTCCCAACAAATCCCGTTTCAAGAAATGAAACCTCTCCATATTGCTAAGCTTAGTGCTCGAGTGATCTCTTCACCCGTCCTGAGTTCATGTCATTTGCGCCGTGATATTCATACCTTCCTTAATCCCAGTGTTCCAAACGCATGACTTGGCGAGAATTGATGCCAAGGTTCATCGAATCTTTGTCGAGAAATTTGAAATCCAAATTCTCATCAAAGTGGTTCTTCCACACCGCTCCTTTCTTAATCACCTCAGAATCCAATTTTGATGTAATGATTTGGAGTCATCCAATTGAAACATATTGAAACAACTATTGAAAATGGGACTGAAAGGTACCAGGTCAGGTTTTTTTGGTTCTCAACTTGTTGACTCTTAGATCGATACATTCTTTGGGATCTTACCCTTGAGGTCCATGATCCGCTTCAGCATGTCCTCAGAAGACAACATGGAGAAAAATGCCGTTGAAAAACGTGTTTCCAACGGGGGGAAACCACCAACACTCAAATCAAGTCGAGTCGAAAAGTTGAAGAAAGGAAACTGTGGAGCTGGCATTGTTCGTCTTGCCCTGCGACGTCAGAAGTGTGTTGAGGGTGTGTAGTAATTAATAGGAAACGTGAACTCCAAAAACTCAGCTGATTTTACGTGCTTGTATATGATTGGCTGAAAAAGCCCTCACATTCACGGAAAAAATGTCACTTTTCAACCCGTGACGACAACTTTGCTCAAATGTTGTTGAGTCTTCCAACTGAAGTTTGGGAACCCAGCCTGCAACAAGGTCTTCCCAGTGAAAATCTCATACAGGGTACACGCTAGTGCCCATACATCCACTGGCACACCGTACCTTGAACGAGCCAAACAAGTTGAGTCACAAGTTCATTGCTCAACGGTGGAAACGAGCTTTGAACCGAAAGCCGGCGCACTCGCAACCCAGAATGACTTCTGCGGGTCTGTAAAATCGGCTCATTAAATACCTTGGGAGCAACGGGATTTTTGTTCAAAACCGAAGACATTCCGACTGGAAGTCCAACCATTTTTCATAAGTTGGTTTAAAGAAGCATCATTTTCAAGTAAGGGTTTATCATCACCCAAAAGAAACCACTATTCTTGTGAGTGGTGGTTGACTTGCATGGCATTAACAGCCCCCAAAAAAATGGTGATTTGATGTGAAAGTTTTGGACAAAGGGTAATGCTATGTAATGTTGATTTGTTCCTTCCAATTCTTTCCCGTCGAAGGAACTACTCCTTTACCACTCATTTACCACTGAGACACGGGGAAACGCTGGCGTCCTTCTGTTCGATGGCTGTGCCGAAATCACACAGCTTGACCTCGGAGGAAACCAACAACGAAATCAGCAAAAACATGTTTTTTTTTTTCAGATTTGGATTTAACAACCAGGTCCCCGGACAATGTTGTTGTCTTGGCTAATCAGGATATTATCTGGCTTCAAGTCAGCATGGATAATGTTGAACTTGTGCATGTGCCTCACCTCAGTTTTTCCATCAAAATGAAAACGACGAACGACATAATTCGCACCTGGCACCACAGAGAAAACACACACATACTTGCAAATTCGTTTTCGGAACTTCAAGAGCTTTTTTTTCTCACATCGTAGCTATGGGTTTCTGGGGGAGGAAACCCACCTCCGGCATGTCACAGGCACCATTTTTATCACTTGGCCACCCGGCTCCGATGAGAAGCTGCTTGGTGTATGCCCTGACCTTTGATCGCAATCTGAACCAAAAAAACGTATCGTTTCTGCCTTTCTCTATGAACTGATACATCTTTGGGACTTTCATCTGATCTGCAGTTTCACCCTGAGCTCTTGACAGCTGGAAGGGACATACCACGGTTCTTGGTGTACCTCAAATTCCCATAAATTCCCCCTGTTGCTTCTGAGCTAAAGTAGCAACTTACAAGAGTTTTCCCCACAAATGATGCAACTCTAACAGCAATGGGCACTTTTTCAAAGCTCCTCGAAGATCTTCTGCCTAAGCATAATCAAAACAAACTCCGGAGCATTCCAAAATTCTAAAAATTCTAACCTTTGAACTGTCAAAACAATTTGTCCTGGACATAGCAAAAACTTAACTTAGGAGAGAACCATGCACTCAAAGACCATGAAAATATGTTTGCCTTGGCATTGTGCTCAGTGCTAAACATCTACAAAAAAGCAACGTTACCATGTGCAGCATGGATCAGTGTCTTGTGACGATCGCTGCCAAGGCAAGTGCGGTAGTAAAAAGTGTCCTTGGTCACACAAATGCCAATACTTCCATCCCCGAACCCCTGGTAGGACACTGAGAAGAGTCCATGAGCAGGGTAGCAGTTGAAAACTGACAAAGATACCCTTTTTTTCTTGGCGAATCTGACAGTTCAACCTCAAGCCAAAATGTCAGTGGGTTTTTTGCTTTCACCTCTTTGATGCAAAGTTTCAATCAGCCGCACAATGTGCCGCTTGTTGGCTTTGTCCGCATTGTTCAGAGTTTGGAGAATCTCCACTTCTTTCCTGCCACATCCAACATCCACAGTCATCAGGCTCATCCGAACAAATCCCCGAAGACATTTCGAATCTCACATTGAGCTCTGGACTCTGCGGCTTTCTTCATCATATCGTTGGAGCGAATGATCTTTAATGCCTCAAATCACCCCGTGAAAACCATTGATTCTGTGGATTGTTTTTCCCTGATGGTGTTTTTCTTTTGCGAAAGATGCAGACCAGATGCCACCAAAGGTTCACCTTCAGTCTTGGTATCTTTCGCTTTAACCACCTCAATTTTCAGCCCAAACGATTCCCAACCGAGAAAATAAAAATTCGCAGTTTGTCACAATGCCGCGATGCTCTTTTTTTCACGTCTGGTGCTTGCCGCGACTGCGGAAGGTTCGACGCCTCACGAAAAGAACTTCAAGGCACAATTTTAAACCTTCCATGTGCAGTGCATCACACTCTCCTCCGTGGCAAGTTTGTACATAGGCCTCATTTTCCTCGAACTGCGTTTGTTGTGTTTTCTTGGAGTCGTTTACTTACAACATAATGAACCGCATACATGTTTAATACATTCATTAATCATTATATATGCAATTACCGATCCGATTACCCCTAAAAATAGATGCAACATGATGTAATACATGATACATATCAATACATATCATACTATCAATTACTATGAATTGCTACCATTTTCAAGTGGCCAAGTTTTTTCCAGTCAACTTCATCGGCTCGGTTTTGGAAACGCCTTGGAGCTCGCTCCCAACTGCGATGCTTCACCACTTTGTCGTCGTCATCGCGGCCGCCGCCATGGCCATGTGGTCTCAAAGCAGACCAGTAGAGCAACCACCATCTTCCTTTAGACAAATTGCCGGGAAAAACGTGGGATGAGATCGGATGATTCTTTTTCGAGGAGAAAAAAGGCAACAGCATAGCAAACTGAAGGTGTAAGGACAAAATGGATCAAAATGACGGGTTTTAGAAAAACACATATCGCAGCGCATTCTAACTGGATCAACGATCTTCGAGTGACTCTGATTCGTGGCGCGGAAGTGGCCCAAAGTCTGCCACGCCAAACGTGTCTGTCGACGGAAGACTTTGTTGTCCACCAGCACAAAGGCACCAGAAATGGTGTCCTCGACATCGCCGGAATTGCTGCTCATAGGTTTTGTGACATTTCCTGAATTTTGGTGACATCCCATCCCCCTAGGCCCTTGGCTGACTATGTAGAATACTTGAATACTTCCATTGCCAAAAAAATAGTCACAAACAACAAGTATCAACAAGCAATTCATCGCTGCACACGTCCTTTCGTGCTGCAAGGAAATGGCCGAATTGCCGATAGAGCCGAGCCATGCGAGCTGTACAGCCAAGGCCATGTTCCTCACTAGGCACTCGAGTCACCACCAAGGCACCCGACCTCAGAATTTCAAAAAAAAAATCGCTGAGAGGGAAATCTTCACTGCTTCGACGTTTGGAAAGCCAAGTCACAGAAAGGGAGCTATCTCTTCAAAGCTGACAGCGTTTAAGGAGACGTCGCAGGGTAGAAGACCCAAATCTGCAGTAGAGAAACTAACAGGTTCAGCCTGAGAATCGCACCGAAATGCCATTGAAGCTGTCAAAAAAAAGGTAAAAAAAACTCACGAACGCATTGACATGTTCTTCCAGGCCTTACTTCTTAACCCGTCAGTCTTCCCGACATCCTTGGAACATGTCTTGTAAGCTACCTCTTGGACATGACTCCATGACAGAGGCCTTTTTGGACCCTGAGAAGTTAACGAACATGCGAACAAGCTTGGAACAGAAAAATCAGGATGAATGCACCATGAATAAACATGAAGGTGAAAAACAATAGGTGAAACGATGCACCCCGGACCGGAAAACTAACATGGAGCCAAAAAACTAGTTGTTTGTAGATGTTTCTCCTTTTCCAAGGTGGTATTTTCAGGTTCCATGTGAAAGACATAAGAAACCAAGATTCGTTTGGAACCTCTGTTTGCTCTCTTTGTTCTCTCTTTTTCTTCCGACCACGAAGCTTGGAAGGCTTTGAAGTGTCCTGTTGTTGTGACATGTTGTGGGGCTGTGACAAGCATTCAATACATCCCATCCAGCCATCCAAAAACCTTTTCAAGACAAGGACCGAAAACGTAACAAATCACTGAAACACCGACAGTGTATGGATCGTCAGTTATACAATTATGTAAATTGTGTTTGTTACTTTTTTCCAATCTCTTCGACGGACCAAAATATACGTGCCTCCGCATCAATCCTAACTTCTCTCTCTTTTGGTTCCTCTTCCACCTAGACAAATGGGGGATCCTGAAACGGTCGAGCCGTTTCAGTCGCCGTTTCAGGTACTAGCTGACTAGTTGCTACTCAATCCTTTGATGAAGTTGGTACTCATAAACAAACCCAATAATAATCCTCGTGACGTTTGTGTTCAGCTGCGGCCAAATGCAACGCAAGAAAGTGGTGTAGGGAACAAAAAGTTGAAATAATGAAACTGCAACAAACTTACAACTGTTCAAGAACTTACCAAAACTTATATACAAACAAGTTTTGTTTGGCTGAGACTAATTGAAATTCTTCAAAGGTCTCGACAAAGCCTTGGCCAGCGCCACCTTTGGGTGCAAGAGCTCCGAAAATTTTTGAAATCGATCGCGTGCTTGCCTTAGGTCGACTCCCCCAACTTTTGGAGTTGTTGGAGTCGTGAAATTTTTGGTGGTCACAACATGCAGCCAGGTGGCAAGATTGCAGCAACACTACGGTCAGAGCCAACCAACATCAATCCAGGCGCCTCCGATTTTTCGCAAAAAAAATCTCGGACATCTGGAAATCTCCACTGCGCTTCCGACACGAAGTAGTCACATGAAAATATCCCAAGCCTCTGAGGATGGAATTTCAATGTTGGCTCCTTCAACCTGTTGAATCTTTGAAATTTCTTTCTTTAAAAAATCCATCAGAAATTAAAATTGGGAAAAAACTGAGATCTCCACTGTGTGTGGCCGGAGCTGTGCTAAAGGCATCTGCTCGATCCGATGCACACCAGGTCGCAACCTTGCAGACCTTGTTCGGCACCGTGGAGCGATTGTGGTTTTTGGAAACTCCACAAACAACTGAAGTCCCAAAAGAAGCATCAATAGAGCATGGACTTAAGCCATGTCAAAACCCAATAATACATATATCATATACTAATCTACAACAGAAATTCAAAAATAACATGAAAAACAAATTCATTCAATTGAAGCAAGCTTAACAAGCTGAATTAAATCGCTGGTAGGTCATCACACTTAAGCCAGGTCACAAAACTTCCAGGAGCATCTGTCCACCTTAGTCACAGGTTCCAATCAACTCGTTGCAGACTCGATGTGTCCTTTTTTCGGATCGAAATCTGCATCCCAAAATCTGCTGTCCACATTATATATATATATATATGTAGATATAGCGTTTCTGGATTTGTTGTTTTTGGGCTTGGGGGTCTTTGTGTGTTTGACCCTTTTTGTTATTCCTTTTTCATTCTTGTTTCTTGTCCACTTCTCCACTCGTCCTGAGGCCAGCTCTTCTGCAGAAAGGATCCCAAATCAGCAAATCAGCATCAAAAACTCGCTCTGGAATCTGAGCCGTCGAAGACTTGAAATCATTTTGCCACGTGGCGAAATTAGGGTTGAAAAAAAACGTTGTCGGTAAAGATATGTGAAGATGCTCCATCCAAGACTTCCTGGGGTTTTTCAATGTGTTTTGAAAACATCGGATTGCTAAACCCAAACCGTATTGCCAATCAACAGCTACCTGAATGACTCTATGTTCTGCGCTGACGGCAAAAAACATGACAACATGACGAAATCATGATGAACCTGCGCCACCAATGCTGCAGCAAAAGTCCCATCGACGTCCTCGCAGATTTGGAGGTAAAGATGACAAGATCTAGGAAATTCCTCTCCTTCCAGTAATCCTCGCATAATCTGCTATCCATGATTAATCTAATGTTGGATTGTGACGGCCCTGATGGCTTCCTAATACCTTCATTATCCTCCATTTGGCATTCGATCGTTTCGTGTTTCCATTCTTTCCATTCCTTTCTTCTCTTTTTCTGTACCTCACCTTGGATTTCTTGCGAAGGGTAGGCTCAGCAGACGATGGTGGCAACACCAAGGACCAGTTCGACTTCGATGTTTTCGGCATCTCCCTTTCCTGTACAGGTTCCACCTGACCATTGCAATGTTGGATATGTTGGAGGGAAAAAATAACGTCATGGAAACGTCGTCCAATTCGGAGAAGACACAACAAAAATATGGTTTGCAAGCTCCCTAACTATGTCTGAATCCAATGCATCTAACATCATCATAACATCATCAAAACCTCAAGGCTCACACCTCCAGAAGCTCCCGGACACCCAGGTGCGTGGCACACAGCAGCTCTAGGGAGCAAACATTCCTGGTTGCATCGTTGATGGGCTTCCTTCATCACCCCCCTGACACCCTGGAACATATAGGAAAAGTCATATGACAACAGTAGATGTTCACGAATGTTGACATGTTGAGATGGATGTTTTATCAGTATCATCATACTGTACCACTCTCTAACTTATGACTTTGCCACAAGGATCACAGACAGCGCATCACACAACACATCAAAATGTTTGACCCCTAACACAGTTCTCTGAGTAAATTTGCACTCACGCCCAACTCCCATGTCCCATGCCAAGCATCCTATGCAAAACCGCCCGCAAAGTGACAGGCCGCTGCGGCATGGCAGTATACCCAGAAGGACGCAGCAAGCGCCGGAGAACAGAGCGAACAGCTCCCGCATCTAAGCGTGACTCACGCTCCCATGCCACAATGGGACCTAGACAATTGGAGCATAGCCAAAAACACAAAAAACTGTTACTGTTACTGGCGACCACAAGAAAAGCTCCAAAAAAAAATGTCATTTTATGTTTGCCACTTATCATCTTAATCTTTATCAATGTTTATCAATTAATGTTTTTCATTCTTTAGACTTGTAGGCCATTGCAGGCCATTGCAGATCTTCCTGAGGGCACAACCTAGCTGATTCAGGTCGATGAAGTCTTCCCAGGGTGCTTTTTGCACAGCCATCTCCAAGTCACTCAGACTTTCGCAAGGAAAACTCGGTGAAATACGAAGCCAAACACTCTGAACCAGTGAGCTGCGTAAAATCCAATAGATATTTCTCCATGGCCCAAGGATTTCTACTGCGCCTTCGGCTTCTTTTCCTTCAGGTGCTATAAAACTTCCTTCCGTTTCAGCCACCGTCTCTTCTTCAGTGTCTTCCGCGACAATCTTGAGACCATGTGAGACGTGGCCGACGTGGCCCTGAGGCACGGCCAAACGTTCGAAGCGTTGCAGCTCCGAACGCAACGTGGCCTCGAGACCCCGACGGGTCCGTGCCACGAAGCAGAACGAAGCCCATCGTCGTGGACTACGGAAAGCCGCAGGACGGGAGACGGAAAGCCCCAGGCAACGTGGACGCATTTGGGTTCCATGTGTCGGCAAAGATACGAAGCATTTTGCAAAGTTTACTTCTCTGATTACTTGCTGGAGATTTACTTAAAGAATGTTTGAAAAATGATGCTACATGGACATGTCACCGTGCAAGAATCTAGAGTTAAACTAGGTGACTGGACCAATCTACCAAATCATCCGAATCATGTTTCATATGTATATTTATATGTTTTAAGAGTGTGATAGGCATGTCATGTTGTCAGTCAGTCTAGTCTTGGGTGTAGCACTCAGCTCTGAACCAAAAATGGCATCCTACTAGAATTGCACAAGAACTGGCTGAACATCCCCATGGTTTCTGAATGTCGTCGAGCTCCAGGCGTTGGAGAAAACGCCTCTCCCACTCACGGTGTCTTGCACCTTGGTATCAAATGTGGCTTACCGCAATGGCAATTCGATGAGATCATGTGATACGCATTGCTATGCTATATTTGGGATACACATCCATCTATGTCCCAAGTAGTTCCCTTACCAGCCTTGGAGTTCTTGATCTGAAAATGTAATCAGTTCACACCTTTACTTCAACCTTATCTACTCTTTTCGGAGTTGTTATATAATACGTCCTGTGTCAAAAGAATTCAAAAGATTGTGACTTCAAGAACTGACATTCCAAAGAATTCTACCATGTTCCCTGCACCACAAGGCACCAGGTAGCGGCTTTCTAGCAGCTCCCCCACCTGAAACGAGGAAGGATATTGATTCATGGATGTCAAAATGACCATGTGAAAAGATTCTGAAAAGCATGACAAAGTGTTATGAGGTTCAATGATTTGTTGATGAGTTTTTTGTTCAAGGCATTTTGTTCAAAGCACATCTTTTTGTTGCCCGGGTCGGCCCCCAGTCATGCAGGAGACTCAGAGAATTTTGCCTTCTGGCATTGATCTGAGCCAAATCCTGCACAACTTCGGGGTTAGTCAAACTCCTTCAGAGTGAACCCAAGTGGAACAAGTGGAACCCCAACTTCGCCCGGCAAGTGCGAGAAATTTTGCATACTGCAAGTATCAAGCACAAGAGGAACAATATTCTGTTAATAACTAATCACGAACTTAGCAACTGCCAGACAATGCTGAGAGATGAGGATGTGTAGTTGGGATGTAATTTGACGTAATTTGTACAAATGCAGACGCAAGAGAAGCAAAGTCCATCTGTCTCGGCTTTCTCCTTTCCATTTCCGGTCTCCGGCATTTTGGGTTTTTTTTGGATCTAACAATTCTGCTTGCTTCAATGTTGGAAATCACCGGATTCCACCGGATTCGCAGTTACGATGTCACTTCCTTCACTTCCTTCCTTCTCTTGGGAGACTTCGGAGCTTTGGGAACTTTGGGTGTCAGCACTTCCTGAAGTCCAAACACTCAAAACAGAAATCCGAAATCCATTCCGTCCGCTTCCATCTTGTTTTTCCCCAACAAGAAAATGAGTCCCCCAAAACAAAAATATGGAGATTGTGTAGGGGGACTATATACATATATGATTAAAGACATCTCCCGCAGCTGGAAGATTCTATTATCTCCACATCTTCTCGAAATGTCTTGGACCGGAGGCCATCCACAGCTGCTCCGTTGGTTCTGCCGAGCAGCTCGCACCTCGGCTTTGGATTCCACGCGTATCCGAACCTCGGGACGGTTGGCCGGGTGCGATGGCTTCCGGAAAAAAACATGCAAAGGCCAGCAGTGTGCAACGGTTCAATGACTTGCAAGATTATTTAAATACTGTGTATGCATATATGAATGATACCGCTATAGAGACTATAGAGTTGTATGTGCAATACATAACATCTGCAATCATCTGCACATCTATGTTGCATATCTTCGACATGGCGACTCCAGCCGAGTTCCCAAAAAACTATGCTGCGAAGTCTCATTTGCAATGTCCGACACACATTTTGAGTCCAAGAAGCATTGAAAGGGATGGCTGCCTTTGCTCCCGACACTTTGATTTCATTGGAGCATCCTCATCCGGGCGCAAGAGGTGAACATTTGTCATGGCACATGCATGGCACAGTCGTCTTTGAGCAAGCAGATGTACGGAGATATTTGGGGTACATATGGGTACGGTACGTCATATTTTCACCAAGTCTTTTCTCACATTTCTTCCCCACCCAATTCATGATTCCTGAATGCATCTAAGATGCGACTAGAGAGTTCTTGCTTCACAACCGCTGCTTGCAAGAGCTTCTCTTCTTCTGACTGACTTGCACTGGAACACCTGAATGGATGTGAATTGAGTGGAATGGATGATTCAGTGGCCTTAACACTTCTTACATACTCAGACTGGTTTCCTTTTGATATAATACACACACCATGACCAGAAAGCTTGGTCAGTGGCTTCCCTGCCCAGGCACACATCGACAAGGATCGGAACTCGTGGATTCTTCTCCAGAACAGACGCAACTTCATCTAAAACTTCCAATCCACTGTCCTCCAGTTTTTTGCCATCCTGAGCGCCGTACAGGCCGAAATTCATGCTCAAATTCCGAAATTCATCCTTCTCGGAGGTCTTTCTGAATGTGTAAGCTCACTATAAAAAGATGCTGCGTCACTCGATGGCATCTTTCCTGTTTTTGAATGAGAATATAACATAATATCTCTCTCTCTCGGTACAGCACTGTTCTGTCCATGTGCAATTGTCTCACTTCGTCTTTTTTCCTCCATCTTCATCCATTGTCTATGTCCAGCCCAGCTGCGTTTGTGAAGTCTATGCGCTTCCTCGGTTGAGAGTACAGCTGTGTCAATGTGATTTCTATGCCATGTCATGTCCAGGCAATGCAAGTGCCACCTGCTTCAGAGTTCTTTGCAAATGCCGAATGCCAAGGGGGTTTCTTCACTTTCATGAGCTGAAGACTGAGTTTTCCGCTCGTTTGACTGGTGATCCCTTTCTACAGATGAAAGAGAATAAGTTTTCCGGATTCCTGACATCACTTGGGATCTTTTTCAAACAAATATATAACAATATAAAACATTCATATACAAGGCATATTACAAGGCATCAGTCTTCCAAGGCACATGACAGCATCCAAATCATCTTGACACTGCGACAACTGTCGTCGTATCTCAGGAAGCTGCGCTTCAATCTCTGCCATGTCACCTTTGCGACAAAAGTCCACTGAAAAGGTGAAAATCAGCTGCGCCCAACCAGCTAAACCATCTGGAAACATGAGGGTTGCAGCTAAAGAGGTGATCTGTAGGAGAATCGGTACCAAACAACTTAGATTGAAAATTGTGTGAAGACTTCCCTCTTCCAAACTATGAATTTCCAGGAAGGGGTGTTAAATCAGCGGCTAAATTCAAGATTGGACTACTTTTTAAAGTAAAAAGCAATGAATCAATGAACTTCTATCAAATTTGCCCGAGTTACCATGATAGCCTTTCTCGGCCCAGAGTTTCAAACTCCGTTCCAAGGACACCTGGGTCAGAAAGAGTGGCAGAATTGGATATTCTTCGGAAATTCTCCCACCGCGTTTTGCAAATGACTTTCATCCAACACTGCCAGAGCTGCTAGTTGGAAAGAAGCAGCAAACCTCAACTGTTTTGGAGCACGTGCTCACCATCAAAATATAAGGATAGTGTACTCAACGTGCCAAAGTCTGCGCAATCAAACAAACGACTGCAAACCCCTTCAAAAACTTTCTATGTAAATTCATATGACATGATTCATTCATGGATGCATTCATGGATGATCTCATGATTCATTCATTCATTCACATGTAATGAGAGATGTACATATATTCATGTTGATCCTCAAAAAAAAAAGTTTCTCAGCTGAGTTGGAAACTCTTTGATCTTTGACCGAAGTTCTTCGGCCTCGATCTGCCATGCTGCTTCCTGAAGTAGCTCTTGGTCAACACCAGCTGCCACACCTTCCTTGTACGCGTCCTGTCGTTGAAAAACGGCTGAAATACCCTTTGCTTTCAGTGAATTCGACAGAAAAATCCGATTCTTCGTCCATTGTTGAAACAAATGGGTTGGCAGTTCGTTTTTCATCAATGTGTTCAACCTACCGTTTATAGGTTTATCCGTTTATCCTTCACAGCTGAAAAACAGATGTCCTTCAAATCACTGGGATTGGTCAAGGCCGCTTCCAATCGAACCTGTCGCATCGGACGATTTTGAACAAGATTCGGCTGATTTGGAGTGCCGCAGGGCTGCCTGCGCCCTTGATTTCCGCAGTCTTTCCTCTGCAACTTCCAACTTCGAATTACCTCATTCCGAAAGAAACGAGGGGATTCTGTTCACAACGAATGCTGCATACCAGAGGTGTAGTTGATGGTAATATCACAAACACACACGTCCAAAACAGAGAACGGCAACTGTAGTTTTCCAAGTCCATCCTTTCACATTAAGGAGAAGGGGCGTACACCACTTCGCTTGGCTTCTTCAATCCGTGATGGCAATTCCTGCCTGAGCTTCCGACGCTCATGACAATGTCTGACCAGAAGTAAAACTTTAATAGAACAATGGGTTTTCAGGGAAATGGGTCCAAAGGTGCAACGAAAAAAATCGGTTGTGCCATATCCATTCATATCAGGCCATAAGGATTCACAACTTGTGCTTTGGTGAAAGGCGAGTAGCGCAATCAAGGAATGCCGGTCCGTCTTCAAAGCTTCCTTGGCACTGAGTTTCTCCAGAAGGACAGGTCCATGGTCAAATGCTATGCAAGTGCAATCAAAGGACGTTGACCCGCTCAGCAGCCACCTGTTGCCTCAGCATGAGATGAACATGATTCCATGATACACTTTGGATCTTCATGTTTCTTTCGCCTTTCTGATTTCATGGACCGAGGATTTCCAGTTGGCTCTCCCCTTTGAGCTTTCTCACTCTTCCAATCGCTGCAGGTGTCGTCGGAGCCTATCAGAAAATCTCACAAGTCACACCATGTTCTGCTGCGTTCTATTCAAACAGATTGATGCAAATTGAGAACTTTTATCCACAAAAAAACTAGGATTTGGTGTATATGCATTTATTTAGAGAGACATTGGAGCACAATAATGTAATATACATACTACCATAGACTTTTATTAGTATATACACTTGTTTTCGGATATTTCCGGATATATTCGATTGTTTGGTATAGGGTTGTTCCATGTTGCTTCTCAGCGCCTCTCCAAGTAGACTGCCAGCAAAGGACTTCGCTTTTTGTCTGCGACCATGCCAGTGGCAGAAACACGTCTTAAGACTTCCTGAGGCTGATAGACATGGTGACAGAAAAAAAACATGTGTGTATACTCCTTACTCGCCTTGCTCTCCGTACTGCCTTTGGATTCAACTAATGAGACATTCATTTCCTTGCACGTTTTCAACTACACATCCGAAGCATTGCAAGGACCCTAAGCAATTGCTTGCCGTGGCTCTCTGATTTGTGCAACATCTGTGTCTTTGAGTGCATCCGAGAGGACATAGAAAATCATTTGAAGTTTCTCCAATCTGTCATAAGTTTCCAACCTTCGGCCGGCTTTCATCGAGTCATCTTTGAACTTTGATCACCCCAATCTTAAGGCCCTCTTGCAAATCAATGCATTCCCTGCATTCCCATTCTTAAGTTCCCAATCTTAATGCACTTTGAAATCACGTTTGACCTTTGACCGACCTTTAACCCTTTCCCACTTGGTTTTTCGAAACCTTGTCAGCCTTCGAAAGCTAAGGTCATGACGCACTCTCCAATTGGACCTTGCTCAAGCCCAAAGTCTTCCCTGACTTGATGGCAAATTTCATGTCCTCCGGACCACACCTGACCACTGAAACGACGTTGTTTCCATTCTCGTCGTTTTTCCTTCGTTTCCGTTTCTCGGCTCCGGACACGCAGGAGGCGAGGGTGCCTCAGTCCACAAAAAAAATGGAAGAAAACCATTGGACCATTGCCAGTGTGGCATTTGTTTCCTGAAAATGTTTGCTTCGCCAGAATACCATCTCGGCTCTTCAGGGATGACGTCATCAGCATCCATCTGGCAACTGTTTCACCTTGCATGGCAGCCAATCCTTGGCAGGTGAAAACAGGAAGCCACAAAGCTGTTATCAATGTAAATCCATAAATATCCAAGCTGTCGTAAATGTATTCCATGAATTAGACCTCCCATTTAGGCAAAAAAACACACAAAAAGAAAAACAACAAAAAACCTGTTGCCAAGAAACGTTTTTCTGCTGCAGCAATGAGGCTACTGTTTACAAGGCAATGTTTCGATTCACGCAGCAACTCTCGAAGTTTGGCCCCAGATCTCACCTCAAATTCTTCCAACGAGGTCGAGGAGTCGAAAAAAAACATCCCATGAGGCCATGCGTTGAAATGCGAAGTGCGGAAGAGCGGCGTAACTTGGAGAAGTGCTGTCCAAAGCATCAGAAAGTTTCCTTGGAAACCCAAAAAGTCAAACAAAACCGGCAAACTTCAAGGTGTTGAAAACGCAATGATAATAAATGCCGGAGGTACTTCAACAATATTGAATTCAGAAGATGTCAAACACTGTGGGACTTTTGTATTAAACCATTTGAAGACTCACAACGTTAAGCTCTGGATCTGTTTTCCTCTGGAACCTGCTTTTCTGCGTTCGTGTTTTACCACGGATCGCCTTGTTGTAGGTAGTTCTGTGGGAGTTCTGTAGGTAGTTCTGTCGTAAAGCTATAGATTCATGATTGTTCCCATTTACCGTCGGAGTCGGGGCTCGTTTCAGCGGCACTGCGACGTTCTTCGCCTTCCAAAGCACTTTGCCCCTGCTGCAACAATGCGTCGAAGGCGTCCGCATCGAAGGCGTCGTGAGGCTCTTTGGGCTCCTTGTTTTGTTGTTAGTTTCTTCTTCGACAATTTTTCATTGCAGCAATGTAATATATACCATTACCTATATGACTTATATTTATTTGTCAATGTGATATCACTATGACTTCAACATCTCTAGAGTCCTGCGAACCTATGTCAAAAGCACGATGGCCAGTCCTCAGGCGCTTCAGGCCTTGGATCTAAAAAAGGCTTTGGGATGAAATTTTGGGATTTTTTGGGCCCAAGATGTTTTTTTTGGGGGGACGCTTAAAAGACGGTTAAAAGTGAAATTTCTGCTTCTAACCTCCCGCTCAGTCACGGTGAAGCAGATTCAACTTCGCCAACTTCTGTGGCACCTTCACCTAAAAGCATCTGTTTGGATGGACATTTTTTCTGAAGGCCATGTCAGCATGTCATCCATGTCGGCAAGTTGCTGAGATCGGACTTTAGAGCGAAACCCTTCGTCATACGAAGCAAGACCTGATACATTCAGCATTGAATCGATTGAATCTTTGAGAAATGTATCAAGCATACACCCACAAAAAAAATAAAACACGCTTCCTACAGTCACGCTACTCTCAACAGATCCACCAAGGTGCCACTTGACCCTCTGACAAGGCTGAACGCAACTGAAGGATGTTTCTGCTACGGATGGATTCCTCCACCTTCATCTGCACCGACCTGGAAATCAACTGCCACTCAAACTGCCTGTGTTTTTGTGGCAAACGGATCTGACAAATCTGAGATCGGAACCGGACCCACTTCTTGCATAAAACCTGCAGGACATCAATGGCATCAATGGATATCACATAGAAAAGCTCCTTTTCATCTGGAAACAGCATAAAAAAATATCAAAGCAATTGAAAATGTAGTCAAAATGTCAATGTGATTCATGTGATTTATGTGATTCGTGTCATGTTCAATTGCTTCGTTGCTTGGTTCCTGCCTCAATTGCTTCATGCAGTCGTGCTTCTTCCATCTTCTGAGCTGCTTTGGCACAGAGGGCGCACGCTTCTTCACCTGCAGGGCTTTTACTTGGCACCATAACCTCTCCACCCAGTAACACTCACAACAAAACTTTGTGAACACACTGGCACGCACTCAAAGCTTCTGCCAAAGGCGTCCGAGGTCTTCTTTTTCACCACCTTTCTAACCCACCTTCACGTACAGCTTGCTCCACAAACGTCATGCGCTTGGTTGCTTCCTTTCTGCTCACGTGTTGCAACGCATTTCTTAAACAAAAATCATGTATACATAATCTTCACATAATACATAGCATCAACATTGTAACATGTAACAACATTTGTGTCAAATCAAAAGTGGAAGTGAAACGAAAACAAAAATTTGTCAGGCTCAAGTTCGGGAAAGTGAAACTTTGGAGCAAGGCTCCATCGTTTTATCGAGTGCATCCCACGCATCTGCCAAGCGGTTTCGGGCACGCTGTTGTGCAAAGACCGCACTCCGCACTGCCAAACCTGCCCCAACGGAGAACAGAAGTATATTTCAAATATCAACAACTTAAGAATTATATATCATTTTCCTCCATACATTATCATACATTATCATACATGTATTTCATTCACATGGAATTTGTTTCAAAAGAAACAAATCCAGAAACGAAGAAATGCATGAAATGCCATGAAATGCCATGTATTCCATTCCCATGTTTGGACCGTGTTTTGGACCGTGTTTTTCTTGGTGGCAAGGCACGATGCTGATGTGTCTCTAGGCGCTGACGTGCCTCCGACAGCCTCGGGGAGGTGTGTGGGAAGATGTGGGGAAGAGGTGCCAAAAAAAAAAAGTTCCAAAATTCAGGGGAACAACAACGAAACAACAACAAATATATCAACGAATATATCAACGAAATACAAATGCAGCAAATTGGCTCGTGGTTTGGGACACCTGCTTCTGCTGCCTCTTTGATCGAGTTTTCCAATTCCTTAGCAATACAATGAATTTGGGCGAATCGAAACGCAAAGTATTAACCTGCAGCATTTTGAGAGAGTTTTGTCTCCAACCATCATCTTCTCTAGAGCATCTCTCCTTTCTGCTGCTAACTCACCCTAGTTTCAGTGGCCATATCTGTTTGAACAATTTTGCATCTTCATCTGGCTTCAAGTCGTAGTACCTTTGACTGTCTGGCACATACTCCCACGTATTTCACATGTTTCACTTCTTTGCAGCTTCGTGTCATTAAGTTTGTTTTTCTTGACCGCTGCTTCCACACGTGCTTTGGCAACATTGGCCTCAAAGGAGCACCTTGGATTGTGTCTCACAAGGTTTTTGCGTCAAAAGCTTGCAAGACTTACCAAGTGAAAAAAAAGAAAAGCATGAGAAGTGCTTCAGCGGCTCAAAGAAAAATCTTTGACAGCTTCAAAATTAGTTCAGATTTCTTCCAGAAATTCTTGAAAAATCTCCTTTCACGATTTCAAGTCGTCAAGATAAAGACAATGAAAATTCCTAGCTTCCGACGAATTCCAACGGATCTCACATCTCTTGACGTTGCAATCACTCCGAGATACGGTGCTTGTTTCCCATCGGCTGGCCGACCCTCCCGACGGTTCCGTTGGCTCGGTTGCGAGGCAGAACGTTTGGACCTGAGTGGTCTATTGGTGGATCTATTGGGAGGCCGGCCTACCTATCTCAATGCTTCTTGCTTCTTGTTGCTTCAAAAAATTAAGACATGCTAATTAATTATGAAGTGATTATTAATATGTTGGTACAAAGCCGTAAAAATTGAACTTATAAACGTGGAAACTGCAAATTGCAACCACCAAAAGAAAGGTCTGACTGGATATTTTTTCTTCGAGATCTGCATCAAAGCCACGGAGTTGGAGCCAATTTTGGTCCAAAACCTTTCTGCCGCAAGACGTCGCCCATATGCTCCGTGCGCCGCACCTGGCGGCAAAACGGGAAACTCTGGCGACTCAAAGACCTGTCTGAGCGACCTCCGTGGCGACCACACGTGTTTTTTTCCCGTTCGGGCACCTCGAAGTCCAGCTTCTTACCAGCTTCCCAACCTCGGTGCTTCGGAATTTTGACTCCAATTGGGCTGTTTTTCCAAAAAAAAAAAACGGTTGGAAAAAATGTATATCCGATATCCATCCATCGAATACAGCAATCATCAGCAATCCTCTGTTCATGTACCTCAACTCTTAGAAAACATGAAGGGAATCTGCATTCCCATCTTTTTTGGCGAGGACTGTTTTGAGCCTGTGGCTGGATAATATTGCAAACAGGAATGGCTGTGTGCATCAGTGCAAACACAGCGCAATCTAGTCGTCATCATCATCATCATCATCATCATCATCATCATCATCATCATCATCATCATCATCATCATCATCATCATCATCATCATCATCATCATCATGCTATCATCATGCTATCATCATGCTATCATCATGTTTCACCTTCTTCGTCTTCTTCTTCTTCTTCTTCTTCCTCCTCTTCTTGTTCTTGCTCGTCTTTTTCCTCTTGTTCTTTCAGTTCTTGCTGTGTTTTTTGGAATTTGGATTTGAAATTCAGTCCTATTCGTGTTTTTTCGTCTTGGTCTTCATGCTCTGTTCGGCCAAACACTTACTGGTACCCCCCGCAAAATCCATAAAAAAACAAAAACAAAAGAAAATATCAGGTGCTAAATTTCATGTAAGCCACTGGTATTCTTCCGAGACTTCGCCGCTTGCAAGGCATGTTCAGGTTGACTAAAGTGAACCTTTGCAAACTCTCACTGTTCCCACTGCTCGACCCAATCGGAAACATCTGCAACAAGAAACCATGTTTCCTGAAGTCACGGAAGTCAAGGAAAAGTAGGGGAAAACAAGTCTGGAAGCCTACATGATTTTCTCTGGCACAACTCCGACGCGAGTGGAACTCGAAGGTTACAACAGACTGGAACAAAGCAAACGAGGTGACAAGATGGCAAGAGTTTGTAATTCATTCAAGATTCCAGAGCATAAGGTTTCTCCTTAGACAAGGCTGTCGTTTTTTGAGGGGGCAAGGATTTAGAAAAAAAACATAGAAATTCACTTGACCTTTGCAACTTCATGTCTACTGTGATCACTTCCGATCTTGCAATGGTTCCAAGCCAAGGTTCGTTATCAAGCACAAGTGTCCCAAACATGTAACCTCAGAATCCATCAAACGGGAAGGAATCTGTGGTCTAGCATTGCGGCACTAGTAATCACTACAAGTAAAATCCAAGTGGCCAGGACAGCCACTGAAAAGGACATGAAGCTCACGGCTGGTGGCATCTGCAGGTATTCCACAAACAGCAAGGCATGCCTTCAAGGTGGTTGCTGCACTCACCGAACCTTGAATCCTGCTATGTTGTACTCGACGGTATCAGAAATCACATGATTGTCATTGAAATACATTGAATACACGCATCTTAGCCACCCCATTTCAACCACTGCATTGACACTCCTTAGATTTTACGCATTCGCCTTTTCTCACATATATGACAGTGCACAACTTTTGACGGAAAACGGTCAACACTCTCCGCCTCGGCTGGAGCCTTGACGCCGGGTTTGGGCGTGGCTGGCGTGGCCGGTGTATCGGGCACGGCCGACGTGTCGTGCATGGCCGACGTGTCGGGCACGGTCGGGGTGGCCGTTGTGGGCGTCTCTGTGATGCCTGTGGTGGCCAGGCATAAATATGTTCTTTGATGATTTTCTGATTTCCAGCCTTTCTGGCCAAAACAAAAAATTATACCAATTTTCGTGGTATCAAGGCACCACATCCATTCCTCCAAAGTTGGTCGCCACCATCCCCAACCAAAGCACACTGCAATGGCACCACGCCCACTGCCAATGGCGCCACGTCCACTCCCCCAAAGTTGGTCCACCCGCCCCCCAACCATCGCACACTACAATGGCACCCTGCAATGGCACCACGTCCACTCAACCATAGCACACTACAATGGCACCCTGCAATGGCACCCTGCAATGGCATTCTGGTGCCACGTCCAATGCACAAAAGTGGTTCGTCGCCCTCCCCCCCTATTGGAAGTAAGAACCCCTATAGCTATCGCTATCTGGGGAAAAACGAATACCCTAAACTTTTGTTTATTTAGTTGGTATATAAGTATATAGTTTTACGGCTTCGATCCTATGGGATGAAAATCACCATGTTTCACCACCATTTGGTGTGAATATTTCTTGATTAATTTTTGTCCAACCCTCAAACAAGCAAATGACAATAAACTAAATTAGAACTTGATTGTTTTGCCAAGGTATGATGGCATAAATTTGTGCGTTTTATAGCTCACACCTGCTGAGATGTGGCGCATAATCGGAACCTAGGATCAATGGTTCGTCAAGTGGGTTTTAACTTTAAGATGTATATGCATACACTCTATACTATGGTACTCTATACTCCATTTTTTAAAGGTGGTACATATCTCATCATATCTCTATATATCATAAAAAAGTTTACAAAAAACATACTAATTACTTACCCTATTTTTAAAGTATCTCTATCTCCCATTTCTATATATGGCTTATACCTGGATCTTCCAAGAGTGTGTAACATTTCTGCCCAAATTCACCCCAACAAAACCCACCAACAAAACAGGAAATTCTTACATCTATATGGAAGATCCAGGTATCATCATCCCTACCATTTGCTCAAAACAAACAAATCAACAAATCGCGACATCGCTCAGGATGGGATCGTGCCTCGGTTTGATGAATTAACGACTGTGGGAAAAATGCCAGGGGAGTTTTGAACGGGAAAAGATGATGCGGTCGCGGTTTTCGCTGCAAAAGGCATTTACTGTACCTATATTTTCCGAAAAAGCCGACAAAATTTACGAAAACCCCAATAGGAAAGGCAAACGTCTTCAAAAATCCATTTTTTCAGGGGCTATGTTAGTTTTGGGTGGTGGAAAATTTCAGAAATTTTTGTTTATTTTTCACCCCGAAACTTGGGGGAAGATGATCCAATTTGACGAGCATATTTTTCAGATTGGGTTGGTTCAACCACCAACTAGTTTATCTGTCAAAACAATTTCGTCTTCCTCGTCTTCATCGTCTAAAAATGTCAGATTTGCCAATGATTGCGCAATTTTGTCGACCCGACCTCATTAAATCAGCGTGCAGAGAACATGATCCGTGACAGAAACATTGGTTGTTTGCTGTACATTAGGGGATTATACTTCATGCTCCCAAGCTATATAGGGATCATTTCATAAGCGATGAAGTAAGGATCCCTATGACCCAATCAGTATAATGCTTTGGCAAATCTTAGGAGACGTCGCTTATACCCTTTGCGCCTATTCCCTAAGTTTTGCCTAGGGCCTACAATGGAATGTGTTTCCAGGGTTTTTTTCGCAGTTGCTCACATGACCGGTCACGTTATCCGATAATGTTTGTTTCACCATCTTTCAGGTCACCTTGGACGCTTTCCAGGGAGTTGCTTGGTTGATTTTGGTTGGACTCGAGATCAGTGACCAATTGAAACCGATGAGAATGAGGGTGGGGGAAGAAAAAACAAACTACCCTCCCGGAAACTTACATATCCCCCCAAAATGGCATTTTGAAGATGATTTTCCTTTTCCCAAGGTGGGATATGGAGGGTACACATGTTTTTTTTTAAAGGGAGAAGGCGACCATAGGATGCTGCAGGATGCTGTTCTGAAAAAGCAAGGCCTATAGATTCGCTTTTTTTCCAGCCAAGAGGTTTATAGCGCAGGTTTTGAACACTTGAAGACTGCTCATACGTTGATTCTCTTGGAAGTTCTGGGCTTAGCACTGAAATAAATACTAATCTTTGGAGTCTCTCGAGGTTGGACGTTGACTGACTGGATTTTTTTTTGCTCCTTTTGCTTCCTGATTTTTCCAAATAGGAAATACCAATTGTTGGTTGGTAGTTAATTACTAGTGGTGGTTTGCTAATCTAGGGCACATTTTCAAGTGATACCCCCATGATATTTTCACATGTCCGGAAAAAAGGGGCTCAAGGAACACCGTCAGGATTGCCTTTGCCCCCAAGAACCCAATAGCGGTTCGCCGTTTTCGCCACGGTTACTTCCCCAAGCTGGCATAGATCACTGAGACGGAAGAGGGCAAAATCACGGGCTTTGGTGCATCGCTACAGGTGGCGGATCCTTACTGACCACCAAGTCCAACGGTGCAGGAGTGCACTGCATCTACTGGAAGGCCATCATTCGAGGCCTCGATACAAGGTACCAGCTCGACTACGACCCCCTTACCGGATCAGATTCCCTATGCCGCAAGGATGGAACAATTGGGATTGGAACAGATCTCAATCCAAGTCCCAAAGAAGGCCTCGTCCAGTTCAGGACAAGACGAAGGCCGAGCAGACAGATGGCTCAAAGTTCCCGGCCTACGATACCTCATCATTGCCTTCATCCTCTACCAATTCGAGCTCCTCAAGCATCCTGCAGGGCGACCAGGTGATAGACTTGTTGAAACGGATTGCTGGAAAGGACGAAGAGGCGATGAAAGAAGTACAGAAGCTGCTACCCGCAGCAGAGGAGGAGGCAGAGAACGACATCTTGAGACAGCAGCAGAAGATGCTCAATCAGATCCGGAAATTACAAGTCAAGCTTGGAAAGAAGGAAGCCTGATCCTTCAAAAGGATCAGCAAATGCAGCAGTTCCTGCAATCCATACGACAACACGTGGATACAGAGAAGGCAAGACACAAGAAGGAGGTCGAGCAGTTGCAGGAAGAGATTGGCGAGATCAAGACCCAACTAACGAATCTGAAGTCTGGCAAACCTGCGGAAGTCCAGCAGGAAGAAGACTTGGACGACATGCTGGGTGTCGAAGACGAAGAGAAGACGCAGCTGCGACAGCAGCTAGAAGCCGCCAAAGCCAATCAGATCCAGATGCAACATCAGGTGACCTACTTGCAGAAGCAGATGGAGCACTTCATGCACACCTACCAGCAGAACCTTCCGCCAGATGCCGTGGCCGGCCCTCAGATGATGGCTATGTCACCAGGGCAACAGGTCAAACCTCCAATGCAAGGAGATCATGGCCAAGACAAGGACGTTATCAAAGATGTCAAGGCCCCATTTGGCCTACGTGCGCACTCAAAGAATGCACGAGAAGCAGCATCACCTTACGGCCAACCCGCCAAAGGGCCGGAAGGTGGTATGGACTGAAGACATCGAGATGGAGCCTTGATGCTGCTATCCCATGTCACCATGGACAGGACATGAGAGAAGGGAGTGGCTTTGGCAATTCGAATCGTCCCAAGTACAGAACCTTTTGGGATGTTATCTATGAGTGGATGTGCGGGAGTGCACATCTGACTACGAGCATTTTGCTCGCAATCTCTATTTTGGGTTGCTTGTCGCAACCCCGGGCTTTCACTACGTTACGCACTACGAAGGGTCTGCCATGCGGACGTCTGAACCGGATCCACAGCTTATGGTGCCTCGTGATGATGCTACCACTAGTTGCTGCTTCTGAAGACGAACAGATCAGACATGCATTACGGACCCGACAACAGGCAGATGCCCTACAGCCAGATCTGACGTACAATTCCAGATGGCAATGGGTACGACAACATGCAGGATTCCTGCAGCCAGGACGAGATAGGGACTATTCAGCTACTATCCATCGTCCGGATTCTTTGCCTATGCCCTCACCAACAGGAGTCCGCATGCAATTCCAATACCCTAGGGATCCCATGCACTACATCGTCGACATCGAACGATTTTGGAACGATCTGGGACCTATCTATGGTCAGGGATTGACATGGTCAGTGCGACTCATGCCACAGGTCCAACCGCCAAACTCACTATTGACACCGGACCGCTGGTACTACATGTTGACTACATTTGCCGAGGATGGACTTCGACCAACTGAGGTTCCTATATACTTCGAAGTTGAATGGGTCACACCGCAGACCAGACATCGTGGCTACGCCAAACCATGGACTCCAAGGCAGATCACGGTGGTTCGTTTCCTACAACTACATGGACTTTTGGCACAATGTACCACTACACATCGATGTGAAATGACAATTGATGGAAGAGCCCAACGCAGCACAACCATCACACTGCGTAAGGCCTCTTACATCCACATATTGGCAAAACCAATGATTCCGCCCACAGACAGTGAGGACGAGACACACGAGCCATTTGCGATTATGAGAAGCTTGAGAGAAAGGACCTCTTCCACTGACTCAACAAGCAGTGAAATAACTGATGACGATGATTGTGGGGAGGAGCATAGCGAAGGAGGTGAAAGTGTGGGACAGCCGATCTACGTCACTGCAATCTTCAGACCAGCACATGGGTCAGGAGGCCCTCCCTTTATGCATTCCACTCATGGAGCCTCTTCACACAGATGGATTGATGACATTTATACCACATGGCCCAGGCTACGATACGTGGCATGGAGTCATTACGACGTTCACGAAGCCTACAACAGAGACTTCCCTCAATTCGACATGGTTCAGCACAAGGTTCTTGTCACGCTACAGGATCTGACAAGCGCTTTACATCAGGTCGCTTTTGTTGTGGGCAGTATGATGGACATCACAGTTTTACAGGCGTGGCCCCATCCACCACGCACAAGTGCTTCCATTGTCTTATATGAACTGGGACTTTGGGAAATGTGCGGGTCACGACCTGATGAATGCAAAGTTTCGGTCAATGGCCTTGTTCTAGGCCTCAACGAATTTCGAACACTACGACATGGTGATTACATCCTGATACGAATAGCGCCTACAAGGGGAACTGAGGGACGCCATAGACTTCGACAGGCTTTTGGCATACCTGAAGACTTTGAAGGCCTCGAATACACCACAGAAACAGGAATTGCACGTATCAGTGGGGATGGACGCAGGGCACAATATGGTACACCTTCTTTGTACCATGTGCCGCAGTCAAGGACGCATACCATGCTCCACGAAGATTACTGGTTATGTATGGGAGCCTTTGCCTGGATTGCGACATTGCTACTTCTACGCCTGCAAATACGACCAGAACCCCACTTACCCTGTGGAGCCCTCAAGATCAAAGGAATACGACATGGCTTTAACGCAAAAAGGGCGAAGGTGAGGATTCCATGGGTCATGCTCTGGCTGGTGGTCTCGCAACCACTGATTCCAGCTGCCCAAGGACTACAACTGCCATCATGTGAGGGATATGGACGCATTTATACATCTGGTACTGCAACATTCCATTACGACCATGGAATAGCCACAGAATGGAGGCCAGTTGGACATCATGAGAAGTTGCCACCTCCAGGTAATCCTAATGGCCTGGTTGTGGAAGAAGATTGGGATGACCACTGCAACATCCCTCCAGACTTCCTTGAAGCTAGCCTGACTACGTACGGACATTGGCTACGCAGACAACTCCCTATGATATATGAGGCGCAAGATCTACGAGCAAAGCTGGCAGCGATCAAAGCGAGTATCGACTGCAAGGTGTATGGAGACACCGAGTTCGCTCCTACTTCCTCTGACCATGCAGTGCGGAGCACGCTTCCTGGTAAGACCGAAGTGTCTATGCCAGAAGATCCAGTTCCAAAAGCGGACGGGATTCAGCGGAGTAGAGGGCTTGAGCGTAGTGCTGACGTAGATAGTTTTCTGCCGATTGCCAATGAACAGCATGCTTCTCTCCCTACAACAGGGATAGGCCAATGTAGCCGAGCTGTAGACAAGCACTGAAGAGATTGCTCAGTCTCTTGGGGTTGATAACCTGGTTGGACCTAGGAATCTTAATCCCCAAGAATTTTGTTTTCGGGTTGGACCAGACATATGTGATGACGACGACGGTCTCCACAATAGTTGGAACATGCCCGCTCCACCTGATCTTCGAGCACTTCAAGACCTGCATCCTACATCACTGAATTCTTTGCAGCCCAGGACTTCGCAGAGTACAAGGTTTCCGGACAAGGAGAATGAGCACTGGCATATCTTCACAGATGGTTCTGCCAGCCGTCCACCGAAGGAACCAGCAAGTACTTGGGCAGTAATTATCTACAAGTCATCTTCGGTTGAACCGGATGCAAATGAAGTATCATTTCTGGACTGGTACGGAGGGGAGACTGAAGTTGACCCCCCTATCGCCACTCTGGATTGGTGCCACGAGTCACAACAGCAGAGATGCAGAGGCCAGTGCCATCATCTGGGCTTTGCTTTATTTCATACAAACAAAAAGCGACGCATATCTACACCTACATTGTGATCCTCTCAGCGTACTCCAGTCGACGCAGGGGTTGTGGCACTACAGAATTGATGATCCACTACTACGTGCGCGAGCCACCTACATGTTTGTTTGGACTTTCCTTCAGGACAAGCTCTCCTTACAGCATATAAAGGGCCACGCAGGCAACTACGGAAACGAGCTTGCAGATATTGTCGCTGGAGCAATTCGTGAAGGATCGTTACAGGACCGGATCCCACCAATCAACCTGGCGAAATGGTACCATGGCGAGACCCCTTCAATCGTTTGGGCGTGGACACAAATCGATGCTGACATTCGAACGGGGCAGGTTATGGCTTGTGACCAAGGCCACCTCCTATGGCAACATACAGATCCACCAATGGACAACCTACAATGGGACAGTTGGAGACAGGGACCGGCACAACAGCCAGATACTATTCAGATTGACATATCCATGGCATCTTACAATGTTGGATCTCTCAAGGACGCCAATCGCAGTACGTACATGAGGGAACAAGCCGAGCACTTCAGACTACACGTACTAGGACTTCAAGAGACGAGGACTGCACAAGAGGCTGTGGGAGACTCAAATTTCATTCGCATCATTTCTGTGGCAGATGGTTCTGGCAATGGCGGATGTGAGTTGTGGTTCTCTCGAGTTCTCCCATATGCACACCAGCATGGCAATCCACTCTACTTTGAACGCAGCAAAATACATGTGGTTGAAGCGACGGCAGAGGTGCTCATTGTCAGTTACAAACAACAGAAGTTTCCCCATGACATTTGTGGTTGGACAGGCGCCGCATAGTGGCCACAATGTCTGCAGGATCTCCCAATGGTGGAAAAGATGCGAGGAGATCCTACGGAGAACGTCACTACGCACTCATATTGTGGTCTTCATCGACGCGAATGCAGACATTGATCCTGATCCCCCACATGTCGGAGACCTGCTACACAATCACAGAGAAAAACACCGGACAGGAGACTATGCCCTCGGAAAATTGTTGAGAGATTTCATGCTATGGGCTCCATCTACCTTCCCTACATATCATCAAGGCACGACTACGACATGGGTGGCCAATGACTTCACCAAGGATGCCCGGAATGATTTCATACTACTGCCGGTCGAATGGAAGGACTTCGACATCAAGTCATATCCCATTGAGAAGTTGGATTCCGGGATTAGCGGCATGGATCATACAGCAATCGGATTACACCTTCGAGGATGGTTTCAGGCGGCTTTACCAGTGCAACATCGACTTTCATTTGACCGGGACAAGCTGACACGAGCATCGGAAGACACGTGGAAGTCTTTCTTTGCCCACTGGCCGGTAATCCCCTGGCATTTGGATACGACATCCCACGCTGCTATTTTGGAACGACACCTACAGACGCAGTTGACAAAGTTCTTTCCCAAGGACAAACCCAAGGCGAAGCGTTCGTCCAATTTATCAGATGATACATGGTCGGTCTATGCAGAACGAAACAAACTCAAAAAAGTATTGAACGCACATCACCGAGCATGGACCAGCCTCCAGCTACAACAGGCCGTTGACTGTTGGAAGACGCTGAACAATACTATGTTGCCCACTATGACGTCGAGGACCATATGCTACATCCTGCGGATCTGCTCGATGTGGACGAGATGTACATCGTGCATTGACACCGATTATCAAGCGCCAGCTACGACAGGATCGAGCACGCTACATTGATCACCGGATGCAAGATATCGCGGAGCAGGACGCCAAGAAGGTACTCAGTCTTCTCAAACCCATGAGACTGGGCAGAAGATCACAACAGATTGGACGCAAACCCATACCGCTGATCCATCTTGAAGATGGTACAGTAGCTCCTGACCTGCAGAGCGCACAGGATCGGTGGCGCAGACATTTTGGAAGGATGGAAGGCGGCACTACTACGACAGCAGGGACGCTCTTAGACAAGCAAGGCAAGCTACCGCAAGGACAACATGTCGAGGTGGACAAGATACCTAGCATCTTTGAGTTAGAACTGCACATGATGAAGAGCAAGTCCAAAAAAGCGATGGGACCCGATGGAGTCCCATCCGAGCTTTTGAAACATGCACCAGCCAGACTCGCATACCACTACTGGCCACTTTTCGCCAAGTCCTCCCTATGCAGACACGAGAGTCTGCAGTTCAAAGGAGGCAGACTGGTGGCTGCATACAAGCAGCGAGGCTCCACACGGGAGTGCGACAGCTATCGCGCTTTGCTGGTATCCTCATCACTGGCTAAAGCATATTCATTCGGTGTACCGCACAAGAGTCATGAAGTATGTACACCAGGGAGCTGGAGACTTACAATTCACGTCCCACAGATCACCATCCGTGTCCTTGGCAGCCCATGTCATCAGACTGCATCAACAGGCTATGCAACGCAGAGGACGGTCAGCTGCCACACTCTTTATCGATATTAAAGAGGCGTTTTATTGTGTGATTCGCCAGCATTCCCTACCAGCCACCTTCGATGACGAAGACGTATTTCGCTTTTTGGATCGCATGGATGTATGTGACATGCACATCGATCAAGTTGCTCGTCTTCTTGCAGAAGGACCTTCACTGGAGGCTTTGGGATGCGACGAACATCTATTGGACATGGTGACGGAGTTCCACCGGGCGACATGGTTTCATCTAGCATCTGATGTTCAAGGTCCTTTGGTGCATACAGAGAAAGGGACGAGGCCGGGGGACGGCTTTGCAGACGTCCTCTGGGCTTTGACATTTTCGAAATGGCTCATTCGTTTAGAAAACCACCTTGCAGCTGAAGAAGTGCTATCAGTTGTGCCGTGGAACGATGAGAACAACCTCATGACGTCACCAGGCCACTCTATGATTACTAAAGGAATAGTTGCATGGGCGGATGACGTGGCAGTCATGACGGACGCTGACGAGCCCCTCAAAGTGGTCGACAAGCTTTCTTATCTCACCGAGGTCTTGGTACAGGACCTGCAGGATTTTGGTATGACACCAAACTTCGGACCTGGGAAAACGGAAGCTGTACTCGACCTTCGCGGCAAAAGTTCGCATACTGTACGCCGAAAAATCTTCAATGAGAACAAAGGACAGATCCCCATCAACACCACCTTGCACAATGTCACCTCCTTGCGCATTGTCCAAAAGTACAAACATCTTGGAGGATACATCACCCATGGATGCAAGTTACAGCCAGAATTGCAACACCGCATCGCGCAGGGACGTAAGACGTGCTTGGACTACAAACAAAAAATCTATGGTAATAAGGCCATACCACTGGGACACAGACTACAGGTGCTCAAGGCTACTGCGTTGACATCTACCCTCTACAATTCCGGTACGTGGTCGAGGATGAATGCCAAAGAGACGCAAAAGTGGGTCCATGGAGTTCTTTCGCTCTACAGGATCGCACTACAACACCTCGATTTGCGACACATGCCGGACCTGGCGGTCTTGGGCATGTGCCAAGCACTTCATCCACTCACAGACCTTCGAATACATCGACTTCGAAGCTACGGACAGTATCTCAATAGACATTGCAAGCTACTCTGGGCCCTTCTGGCGGAGGAGCAGGACTGGCGACAGATGGTTCTCGAGGACTTTCAGTGGCTCTACGACAATATTCAAGGGATGACCATCCACCCTTCCCCGACACATGACTTGGCTCACTGGAACCATTTGATTGTGACGCAACCGGGACGTTGGAAGGGCATTCTTCGACGAGTTTCAACACATGCAGCACTACAACTCCGCATACATGCAGATGTGGCAACTATGCATCGCACGGCCATCCATATGCTACATGACAAAGGGGTCGGCCCCAATCAGCAGGTCGAAACCAACCTTGCTTTCACCTACAAGTGTTTTATTTGCGACGTTGAGTTCGACTCTTACACTGGTTGGGCAGTGCATGCCTTCAAGAAGCACGGCCGGACGCAGCCCGGAAGGCAACTTCAAGAAGGTACAACATGTCTTGCTTGTGCTAAGCAATTCACCACACCAGCACGCCTAGCCCGCCATTTCCGAACAGTTCCACGATGTGCGGAAACGGTGGCTGCACAGGGTTTTGACGTACCATTGCAACCAGGCTTTGGCAGTGCAACAGAGGCTAAGTTTGAGGAGGAGACGGCAATGCAAATGTGGACACGGAGCAAGGCGACTACGCTACCTCCGTCATCTACAGGGCCACTACACCGCACGCAAGACGACTACTACAGCTTTGCCGGGACGATGCCTGGACATCAGAAAGCGAAGCTACAGAAGGTATCATGGGTTTCCTCAAACAGGAGCCAGTTTCCTACGACGAAATATTGACAATCATTCAACACCTGGACAATGATGACGACTCGCCCTACAAGCACATCACCTGCGAAGCTCTACATGCCATCGCACTTTCTGCTCGTACTCAGGGCGACACCGGCTACATTGTACCCAATGACATCGATCCAAATATTTTTATGCAGAACACCATGAAGATTCCGGAAAAGCTCAACAGGATGCCTACTGCCTATCGATACGTGCTCCACTATATTCTCAGGGGTCAGAAGGGAAGGCGACCTTCATGGAGCTCTTCTACAATACCAACCACCTGACGGAACATTTCTCTTTCCCATCAGCATCGACATCGTGTTGTCGGGCGAGCATTGTGACCTACTCGACCCGAAACAACAGAAGAGATGGCTCAACTGGGCCAGAGAAGGTGCCATCTTTATGGCCATTGGAGGACCGCCATGTGAGACGTGGTCCGTCTCACGACTACGGTGGTACGAAAATTTTGAGGGGCCAAGACCACTGCGTGACGGCAGTAGGCTACTCGACTACATTTGGGCTCTGCCGCAATTACGTATTCGGGAAGCACGCCAAATCAGGGTCGCAAATGCTCTTTTACAATTTTGTATCCTCCTGTTCCTGGCGCAGGTACTCACGGGTGGCATTGCAATCATTGAACATCCAGACGAACCGGCCCCTCGCGGAATGCTTGTGCCTCCATCGATCTGGAACATTCCATTGATGCAATTTATCAAATCGGCAAGTACAGTCTTCCCTTTGCACATCAAGCAAGGATACTGGAACGCCCTTTCACCTAAACCGACACTTTTGTTGGTCACAGTGCCGGACTCGCACGGATCAGATCTACTGAAATGCCTGGAGGGCTTTCGTGTACGAGCTGACCTACCACCGCCGTTGAAGATGGGCAAGGCCACCAAGACCACCTTTAACACAGCAGCTTTGAAACGCTATCCCCCAGCGCTATGCGCTGGAATGGCAAGCATTGCTACAAACTACGCGGTGAAGGTCCACGAGATCTTACCCTTGGCATCACTGCTTAGAGCAGTATATACCAACAGTACGACGACTGACGACGGACATGATTTTGCAGGGGACAGAAATTAATAATCAGGTGCAACCAGAACAACCCCCTTTAGGCCGTGTCTCGAGCTAGACTCTGTATGCCTGTAGGAAAAAAAATGTCCGGAAAAAAAGGGGACCAGTTCAAAAAGGAAGTTTCAGCTGAATCAAACACAGGTTATTCAGGGGAGAACATGTTGGTTTTCGGGAAATCAAATCCCATTTTCATAGCGGATTTCTACTGAGATAGGCTTAACCTAACTTTCACAACAGCTCTGACCCACCTGAGAATTCAATGGCTTTCTTGAACGCCCTATAAAGAGATAATGGAGGGTAATGAATACCTCTTATTCCTTGCCCTCATGTTTGAGAATAGCAAAAACAACGTATATAATCCCTTTACATCCCCTTATCAACACTTTACTTGATATTAATCAAGCCCTTATGTTAAAAAAACCCTTCTCCAAAAAGTGACTTGAGAATTTTTTTTTGACAACCAACAAGTAAAGTCTCCACTCTTCAATTTAGATCTTGCCTGCAGAGACGCCAGGCTTTGAACTCGTCACATCTTTTGCGCAGTCTTCAATTGTGGTATCAGAGGATTGGAGGCCAAAAGCCCCGCAGCAAAAACCGACGGCCGTCCCCCGGCACACGGGCTGCCGGCCAGGGGTGAAGGGAAGTAGCCTTCTCACAAACAAGTTCTTGCTGGTTATCTCCTACTCATGGGACTCATGGTAAGAATACTAGCTGGTGGCAACTCAAATATTTTTGGTATTTTCACCCCGAAAATTGGGGAAATGATCCCATTTTACCAGCATAGACTTCAAAGATTTCAAATGGGTTGAAACCACCAACTAGAATATCATCTCTTCAATTTGTTTTTATTTCCAGGGTCTGTGGCATTAATCTTCATCGCTACATCCTGCAACAGGCAGGGCTTATAGATGTTATAGCAAACCCCCCCTGGCGAAGCATGTGTGCCCCATTCGCCCAACAGACCTTCGCCTTGTGGAGTCTTTGTTGGTTTTTTGCCAGGTGCTAGCTGGTTGAATACTTGGCTTTCGGATGAAAGCGATGAAGTGGATGTTTCGGAAGTGCTGAACATCTTGTCCAACGAAGTGATTCAACAGGCGCGTCCCGAAGAAAAACACGGTAAGAACTGGGAAGATGGTTCAACAAAAATGATTGTAAGGGAGCAGGGAATGGATAGAATAGAAATAGTGGGAGTTTTGGGAAAATTAAGTGCCTTTGATTTTTGCACATGTTCGTTTCTTTTTGATGGGATCTTCATGTTTCAAGCATTGTAAGACAAATGTTTTCAGCAAAAGTGGCCAGAAATATCCAATGTGCAGATGCTGTAGATGTTGACGATTTTGACACTACGAATCTTATGGGTGTCAAAGCCCAAATTCTTATGGTAAGTGATCGCTTTCGCCCTTTAAACATCTTAAGTACGAAAGCGTTTCTTAAAACGAGACCAGATCTTTCTTAAACTAGCATGTAATATGTGAGAGGTATCAGCATATTAAGGTATCAATGTATTAAATATATACATACGTTGATATTGGGTATCAATGTAAGGTAGCATAGGGCCCACAACTTTCAAATTTTCAGCAGAAGCATATCCACTGTTTTTTCATGTCGCTTCTTCGATAGGACATTTCCAAAAAACAGTTCCAGGCGGCTCAAAGAACCCACGCAAGAAAAAATTCGGAGCAGGAAAAACTATGCCTTCATTTTGAGAGGCATTTCAAAAAATATCCATCATTACTAGGTGGTGGTTTCAAATATTTTTCAACAAATTGCCAAACGCCATTTTGGGGAAGATGATCCATTTTGACTTGTGCATATTTTTGCTAAGATGGGTTGAAACGTGAATCTTATTCACCACATCCTCCACTCACTGGGTATTTTGTTGGGGCTCCTGGGCCCCAACATTTTCCCCCGAACTTTTTTGGGAGGTCACCTCGTTGGTGAAGCTACGTGGTGTCTCGTTGAAGACCTACTTGAAACGCTTACCACCGTTACCCAGTGCATTGGGAGCACCACCGAATCTGTCCGAGGAGCTGTATGTTTCTATGTTTCTGGAATCGAATCGAATCGAAAAAAGTGGAGATGTTTGAATTTTGGGTGTTTTTGGTGATATGTAATGTTGGTTGTAAACACTCCCTAAAACTAACATAGCACCTGAAAATAGGCGATCCTGAAAGGAAACTAGTATCCCAAGCATCCATTTTAAGGGGCTATGTTAGCTTACCGGAGGGTATATAGTAGTTAAGAACCCATACTATCCATGGGACTGGTATATTTACCTATATTTGATCGTAATTAACAAACCTGGAAAACTCCACCCTCAAAAAAATTCAACGCCCCGAGTTGTTTACCCTCTCCAGAACTAACAGCAAAAGCAAAATGGTTGGAATACGATGAGCTTTCCTGTTAAGGAACAGGATGGCCTATTTTCAGGGGCGTTTGCTGTTAGTTTCAGGGAGGGTGGTAGTTGATAAACTTTTCCTTTTCAAAACACACACCATGATTAGATTGATTTGAGGTTTAGCAAGCAACGGAGGCGTTCCGTTGCCATGCATTCATAAAGTCGGGGTTCCACTGGTCTAAATTTCACATGAAAAGACATGAAACTACGCACAGAACAGTTACGTTACGGCATGAGTTGGTTGAAACCTTTAAGAATCTGTAAAGTCTATAATTATGTACGCGTGTACGAGGTGCGCCCTTACCAATTATAAGTGGAGTTATAACCCCTGTAAGTAGGTTTACAACCCCATTTACCCATTTATAAGGCCATTCATAGGAGTTATATCAACCCATTCGTAACTGGTTTTTGTGCCCACCTTGTAGAGAAGCACCAGAGTTTTCCAAGGGTCCAAGGACGACGAGATTCTTTCCGAACACATTGCGATAGTTCCCAGTCAGTGCCATGAAATCATCGCCATTTTGAGCCGCCACGAATTTCCAGATTTCCGGACGTGTAAGTGTTTTTTGAAGCTACCCAACTGGACAGATTCCAGGATTGATTTTGTGGTCATGGTGGATATTATAGTTGGGTGGTATTTGGTTGTGATACGTAGTTGATGGCCGAAATCCGGCGAAAAAACCAGTTGAGGTTGGTAGTTTATCCCATGATTTCATAACAACAAGGTTTTATACATCTTTTCGGTGGTTTTTTTAGCCAGATTTCTGAACCATCAACAATAGGATCCGAAAAGGTGGCTCTCCGGACAGGGTTTTTTCCATGTTTTTCAGAAGCCTTCAAAACTTGTATGTATCCTGTTCCCACAATGGCAAACAAATGATGCACCCCCGAAGATTAACATAGAACCTGAAAATGATGGTTGGGAAGATGATTTTCCTTTACCAGGGGTGTCTTGTCAGGTTCCATGTTAATCTTCCAGGGGGTATCTTCATTTTTTTGGGGGGAGGTTTACCATAAATATCAATCTTCACTTTCTCATGAATTCTGGTCAAATTAGCTCGCGACCTCACAATCCCCAAAATCCCCAAAATCCGGGTAGTGTTTTAGGTTCCGTGAAATCCCCAGCTATTTACAAAAAAAAAAACATCGATAGGTTGGTGAAACATATATATATATATATATATTTACCTTTTATCTATACCATAAGTTAACAACCATGTTGCTGAAATAAGGATCGGCATTTTTTTCCCCTGAAAATAATAGGGGCCCATTTCCCTCCCCCTTCTCCCAACCCCCCAAGATGTGAACGCTCGGCAGGATGCCTTGCAAGAGGAAGCTGCCTTGGAAGCAGCTATCGAGTTACGTAGGCCACGAAAAAAAGTCGGGGAAAATTGGCGAGCTCGTTTGGTTCTTCCTGTTGTGTTGGTGGTGGTGGTTGGTTGGTTGGTTGGTTGTGTGTGTGTGTGTGTGTGTGTGTGTGTGTGTGTGTGTGTGTGTGTGTGTGTGTGTGTGTGTGGTGTGTGTGTGTGTGNTGTGTGTGTGTGTGTGTGTGTGTGTGTGTGTGTGTGTGTGTGTGTGTGTGTGTGGTTTGTGGTTGGTGGTTGTGGTTGTTGTTGTTGTTGTCGTCTGGGACCAGACCCTAGTGGATATATCTTTTGTTGGACGTTGGGATTGTTACATGATTGTCTAAGTTCTTTAATCTTCAAGTAAAAGTGACAGCCAAGGGATTCCTGGAACTCTTCAACGATTTTTGGGTGTGATTTTTAGGGGTGTGTTTGGGGTAACCAACCAATGGCATGCTGTCTATTTGAGTATCGTTTGACGAAGTTGTTTGCTTTCTTGCTGATTGATTGGTTCACACACCACTGATCATAGAGATGCCTGGCAAAGCTTGGATTTTTATATTAAATGTAGGGGAATACAGGAAAAATACTACCCCCCAGTTCTGTAGGGAAGAATTGCAGCCATCATAAGGAGCTTGAGAAAAAAACAACTTACCAATAGAATCCCAAAGGTGAGCGGATTGGATGTGTTGGGCATTCCTGCATTCCAAATGGAAACATCTCGTTTCAGCTTACAAAATGTCCTTATCATTCTGTTGCAAGAGAAGCATTTTTCAAAAAAAAATCAGAAGGGGCCCCTTCTGGAAAGGCGAAAATGTTCAATCGCATTCTTGTTCTTTTTGTTTGGGATTGTCATGGCTCAAACTCAAAACTTTCAACTTCCCCAACATATCACCACCGTTGGAAAAAAAGCTGGAATTTCCCTCCCAATCACCAACTTGGGACGTGTGAACTTTCGGAGGCAACTGAAGGAGAGATACGACAACTTCAAAGAAGCTTTTGAAGCCTTTGATCCGAGGTTCGGACCGGCCGCGCTTCGTTGGGGAAAAACAAAAAAACTGTTCGGTCACGAGAATTCGTGGTGGTGGCAACTCAAATGAGTTTTTCTTTCCATTTTCAGCCCCTAAAGAAATGATCCAGTTTTGGACTATACTGTCATATTTTTTTAAACATGGGTTGAAACCAACAGTTAAGTGTTTGATGGCTGAAATAATGCAATCAGTTGATGGATAGTTTTTTCTTTTGTTTACAAAAGGTGGTTTGTCGGATTTCTTCCATCAAACAGTATTTTCGGGAAATTTTGGCAAAACATGGGAGGCAGCAAGGGTTCAAGCCAAGTACTGCTAACATTCTGATGGTACATCTCTGCATTTGCCTGGTGCTGACATCGCAAACAATGCATGACACATGTACAAAATCTTCAGGCATGTTCTTAAATTTGAAAATCAATCACAATACAACTACACAATCACAATATAGCTAATTACACATGTTACAGATGTGTGTTTTTTTTCTCGCAGCTTACTATTTAGCTCTATTTGGTACTTAACATTCATTTCTATTGGCATTTGCTTCAGTTGATCAGCATGGCACCATAGCCAAAGGGACCCTGGGACTGTGGACCCGAGCCATTTGATACGAATAAATTGCCAAGGTCACCACCCCAAGATGGCTCGAGATTTTGAGAATTTCCTGGTTTTTGGCCCAACAAACGACTCGGTGGTGGTTTCATTTTTTTAAAATTTTTACTCCTACCTGGGGAGATGATCCAACTTGACGAGCATATTTTTCAAATGGGTTGAAACCACCAACTAGACGAGGTTTTGAATTTAAAGTCAATTACACACTTTATCTGCACTTGTCCTCCTAATCATCCAATTCTTGGGTTGTAAAATGATGGTTTGCCCACACCCATACAAGTATGACCGAAGAGTTTTTCCCCTGTTTTGCTGTACAACCTTCAAGTATCAATGACTTTCTGGGTGTTGCTAATAGGCGCAGCCCGGTATTGATGAAGAAAATCAACAGAATACTTTCAAGATGGGCCGGGCCCCTACCAGATATAAATCGGGTTATAACCCTATCTGTTAATTTTCCCTTGGAAGTGGAGTTATTTCACCCTACTTATAACTGGTGATGGGGCCCACCTTGAAGTCTTGCAATTTTGCTGAACGCCATCTTGGGCCTTTTTTTGTTGATGTTTTTGTTCTTGAGCGACAAACGGAGTTGTTGGAGTATCTAAAATTCCCGGGGGCACTGGGAGCAATGAAGGAGATGTCACTTACCATACTTGGGTTTATATTGTAAATATGTGTAAGAAGATTTTGAGTTGTGGATCACCAAATGCAATAGATGCAATAGCTATCTTTGCTTAAACATTTAAGAAGTCTTATTGTATAGCTGCATGTTGTTATTGATTTGGTTCCATTATTGTTTATAGACTATGTATAAAGTATAGAGATGAATGTTCAATTCGTGCCCGGAATCACCCCTGTCCTTAATTACATCCGACAATATTGTCGAAACTGCAGATCAATTTGTGATTATGAATTCATCATTCTCATCATTCTCATCCCCGCGACTCTTAGCTCTTGCGCTTCACAGGGAAGAAGGGGTCACCCTGGACGAGTGGGAGGAGATGTTTGACGATGTTTGGTATCAAAATGTGACAAATTACTCAGGTAATAATGTTTATCTCTTTCAGGATTTTCCGGTTTTGGGTGAAATACTGTTGATGGTTCAGAAATCCCAAGGCCAACCACCTGGGATGCATGAAATTCCCTCTAAATAATGGGCCCTCAACTGGTGAAGTGCCCCGCCGGATTTCTGGTTGCCTTCTGTCCAGTATCACCAGCTTCCCATTGGCCTCGCAACTTGTGACCCGTCCTGGGGTTGACCGGTTGAGCCTTAAAAAACATCGGCGGAGGGTGGCATACAATTTTTCTCCCTGAAAATACTGGCGGAAATCGTCGTATCGAAATTTGGAGAAAAAATACCCCCCCGAAGTTTAACATAGCCCCTGAAAATAAGGAATCCCAAAAGGAAACTCATCTTCCAACCATCCATTTTCAGGGGCTATGTTAAACTTCCAGGGGGTAATCATCAAATGAAAACAATTGACAAGTTGAAGACCCTCCCTCCCCTCCAACTCCGGTGAGGTTTGAACTTGTTTCTATAAGAACCGTTTTTTGGTTTTGAGGTCCTTGGGGGTCAATGGCGGTCAATTCGTTCACGTACCAAGGGAAACACAAACACCTTCAATTTTGATGAAAGATCAAAATTTGCAGAACTTGATCCATGGAAACAGTGAGTTTTAACAAGTTGTCGGTCGGGCGAATTCTGATGGTTATTTAGATGACTGGATGGGTTTTGGTCAAAACCAAGCATCCCCAAGAGCTTGCTCCCAAGTGTTTGTAAGAAAAAATTAGTGGCTCCATAAATAAAACTTGGGAGGCTTTTTTCAGAGATATTTGATTTCATCTATTTGGCAAAATTTGGCCCAGTGTTTTTGTTGCTTGTTTTTGTTTCAAAGATGTATTTTTTTTTCTAAATATCATGTCATCTATTTGGCTCAGTGCTTTTCTTTAAATCAAAGACTTTTTGGATGTTTTGGTTTTCGCAGGAGCAGCGGGAGCGGAGATTTGCCGATTTTCCCGAAGACACCTGGGTCCCTTGAACCTTCACATCCATTCCCATGGCGGGAGGTCACTGTTGATGGCAACCAGAAATCCGGCAAATTCACCAGTTGAGGGATAGGTAGTTTATCCGTTTATCCCATTATTTACAGGGAATTGTATGCATCCCAGGAGGTGCAAGATTTAGGATATTTTACATCAACCGTATTTCCAGCCAGCTGTGTGAGTTTCAACAGAGGTAGATGCACTGAGATTCATAATCACTTCTGGTTAAATTGGCTTGCGACCTAAAAAAACGAGTTTTGGGCCCGCAAAAGGTAGCGGTTAGGTTCCGGGAAATCCCATTATTTTCAGGGAAGTCTAGGTTGGCAAAATATTATTCCATTTGGCCAGATCACTTCGGAAATGATGTCTTCATGATTAAACAAGACATCCTTCGTGTCATGACAAGGAGATAATATTTCACCACTCTTTTGCAACACCCAAACCTCAAATATCCTTTTGAAAAATGGTACTTTGAAGTTGGAAAATGACTCCCTTTGCTTTTTGGTTCTTTTAAATCTCCAAAAAAACGGTGAGGAGTGCTGTAATAAGTTGGTTCTTCAGGTGCTACACTTGTTGGCGGACAAAATCATGCCAACCACGTGGGAAGGTGGTAGTTTTTTCGCTACAGGATGCTAGTCACCACAAGGATTATCATATTTTTAGGATCAGGGATCCCTATAACCCTTTATTTGCCAATGTGAATGGGTGTAGATTGAATTGATAGGGTTTTGTACATCCCAGGTCTTTAGCCGAATATCTTCGCAACTTCAGAAGGATTGAGTCCGTATCATGATTCCATTGATGCTGCGCTGAAACGGTCCGGACGGTGGTTCGAAAAACCTTGATATAAAACATGGGCCCTTAAAACAAATGGACTTTTATTGAAAAACCCATGGGAGATTTTAGGTTGACACCCCTGTCAGTTTTCAGCACGTTGCAAAACTTTCTTCCATCATTTTTTCGACGGTAACGCACTGTTGATTCAAACATCGCCGAAGTCATGCGAACTTCCAAGGCCTTGATTTATGGCAGGATGGCGACCAAACAGTCGAAGGTGGGGGGCCGGGCCCCGTTACGGAAGTTTGACAGGTTGCCATGTCGTGCAGAAGCTGAAGACTTTCACCAAATGACAGTGAAGATGGACAAAGTACATATATATATATAATATATGTAAATATCAAGGAGATCTAGAGACAGCATTTTCAGACACATGCTGAAAGCACAAGATGGAATATGTGAAATGCAAATACATTGCAGTACAAGAAAGTACAATCTGGTTGTATATCGCAGGTAGGCCATCATCGTCATGTAAACAAACATCAAGTTTTTTTGTTTTTGGTTCCTTTTCGCCTTTTGCACCAGGCACCACCCCCAAGAAAAAACCTAAGGATTGTTTCGACACTTCCTTGACACCAACAGCTATCCTCCCTGAAACTAACATAGAACCTAAAAATGGATGGTTGGAATATTCGTTTCCTTTTGGGGCCCGGTCTATTTTCAGGGGCGTTTGCTGTTAGTTTTAGGGAGTGTAATCTTTCACTCCAATTGGAAAAAGAAGCATTTTGACCCAATTTGTGGGTCACTCACCACCTCGATAGTCATGAATCCTGAGTGCATGAAAATACCTTTTTTTTTCCCATAAACTCCTAGGTCGTGGTTGTTTCAGGGATTTTGTTTAACCCCGAAACCTTTGCGAAAAAGCATCCAATTTGACTTGCGCATATTTTTCAAAATGGGTTGTTGGTTCAACCACCAACTAAGGTTCTCATCAAATCTGACCCCAACGGTGTACTTGGATGTCCCAGGAACTTAGTAAAAGGTTAGTAAGTGGGTTATAACCCCAATATACCCCATTTATAAGTAGGTTATAAGCCATTTACTAACCATTTACTAACTTCCTGGGACATCCAAGTAGGTTGGACTGAAAGATTTCGCGAAGTCTTTATCCTTGGCTGTGCCAGTGGAGACGTTGTATGCCTTACGTGGCTGGGACTGAGCGATGATGATTTTTTTCGGATGGAGTTTTCTAGCTGGTGGTTTCAAAGATTTTTTATTTTCAGCCCTATTTGGGGAAGATTTCCAATTTGACTAATATTTTTTCAAAGGGGTTGAAACCACCAACTAGATAATGTTCTCTTATGCTCCAATCCCTTTTGTAAGTGATTTTGGAGTGGGTTTTGGGTGCCTAAACACCTTCTCAAAAGGTATTTGGAGCACTAGGGGTCATTAGTGGAATAATCTTGCAGTTTTTTTTGCTTTAGGCATCGTTGTTCGGATATGTTACTTCCCTGGAAGGTAGATATATAGAGATACACATATATGTATATATATATATATTTGAATCCTTCTTCCCTCTGGGACCCTGGCTAGAAAATCCTCCATGAATGAAGATGTATTTCCTATTGCTATACTAGTTGTGTATGTAGAAATGCTACTGTACAAAGAAGGAAACACTGCTTGTTTTCATGGTTCCTCCCCAAAATGGGGGATGGTCGTGGAGGGATCCATGTACCGACTGAACCATGATGATAAGGAGCATAATAGGAGCAGTAGTGATAGAATTGTGTCATGTGTAAATCTGTAACACTGCAAATGATGACTTGATCTTGAGGAAAGAGTTCGATGAACTACCAAGCATCTAATAAGCTTTCAATGTTTGGGGAACCCTTCTAGTAAAGTAATACAAGACCCCACAACCCGATCCTTATGGAAACTTATTAATCATGCTTGTTGACCACTTACAAGTCTAAGTGAGATGAAGTCTCCAAGTAGAAAATCGGCCGATTCTCTTCGGACGTTTCCGTCCCTTTGGACGGTTCGGTTAGGTAAGTTTCACCTCTAGAAATCTGATGAAAAATCCTTGGGGTGAGTTACAACCCCCACCCAACCCATTCGATCCCATCACCCATGGGAATCCCCCAACTTCCTTCCAAGGCCTTCGAGGCCATCGACTTCATGGATCCATTTCGAAGGCATGGAGCGCTCATTTTGGCGATGCCGATGAGGTCGCCACGGCTGCCGTAAGGGGCGTAAGGGGCGGGAGGCTTGGGGCTTGGGGGGAGATTTTTTCATGTTTTTCTCTGAGGAATTTCCTACGGACTCCAGCAAAATAACAACATAGCCATATGGAGAATCCCCATAATTATTTTTTTCTTGGTAGAATAGCATCAAGGTGGTGGTTTTGTTCTATGTTACTATGTTCGTTGAGAGGAGTGAAAAAACAGATGATACCACTTGAAATGATGAAGTAATGTCTATGGCCCTGGCTAGGGAAATCAACCTTCACCACACCAGGATGGGACCCCTCTGAAAATGGCAGGTGAGTTTGCAAAAATGGCAGCAGTGCATGTTGAAGATGAGCATTGGTCACATGGTTTCTTGGTATCTCGCTGGTTGTTGCAGATTGATTAGGGACACCAAGGGAGATCAAGCATTTGGGGTCATGTCTATATGGATGTTTCGAAGAATAGGGGTAACCCCAAAATGGAGGGTTTATAATGGAAATCCTTATTCAAATGGATGATTTGGGGGCAAACCCCTATTTTCGGAAACATCCATATAGTATTCAAGAAGAAAGTTCTATCTTTTAATTGTCCATTTTGAGGTTCACTGATTTTGAGAGGCGAAGGCCACTGTTGATTTGGTCCCGTCACGGAGGAAAGACACCAGATGATGAACGTGTCATCTGCGTGTCAGGAAGGAGGCTCAAGGAGAAAGACAACTGAAGGTAGACCAGGTAGATGTGATTTGGTCAAATCATAATGCCATCAAATGACGCTTACATTGTACTGTAAATATCAGGAATCCATCTAATTTCTAGTTGCAATAAAATGCAGCTTATGATCAACCGCAAACTATATATAACTTACCCAAACCACTCCTTGCACAGTATTTCCCCAGGTATTTTCTACATTTTGTGTGACCGATTTAAATTTCATTTCAATCTAACATGTAAACTTCGGCGGAACTTCAACAGCAATCTCCTCCCATGGATCCCGGGATTTCGAACTTCAAATCGACTTATGAAGTTTTGAAGCACTGAGGATGCCTTGCAGCTCTTTCGTTTGATTCTGACCAGTCCTTTTCATGTCGCCTTCCCTCCGTTGGGGAAGCTTGTGGGATATGGTCAAAAGGTCGATATGTGTCCAGGCAGGTGAAAAATGAAGGAGAACCATCTTCCAAAACCTTAAAAGAAATTTAGAGGTGGACCCACGAGTTTTCTTCATATACCAAGATTTTTAGTTCAGAATTCTTTATTACACAATGACTGGCAGTTTTGGTCCGGTAGCCTGGAAGTTCACGTAGAAAGGTGACGAAGTACAGTCTTCTCAGAAAATCCTCTCCAAATGACCCAACATGTGAGAGTGATCAGAGTATCATCCTCTTGATTGACATGAAATTTGTGTATCCCCACTACCTCTCGCAGGTGGGATGCTTCATTTTCAGAGTAAATCCATGTTTCAATCGGAAATTGTACTGTAGAACCCTGCAAAGTCACCCTTTACATAATTAGTAACTTTTAGTAAGGGAATCCCCGCCACGAACAGACCAACAAATTCAGTTTTAGGAATTATAGGACAATTTGCCCATTCTCCCCCATACCTCCATGTAAAAATGTTTCATTTTTCAAAGTACCTCTTCATGTTTCAATGTAGAAACTGTCAATTTATTGTAAGGAAATTCCCCCTCAAAAGCCCTCGACAAATTCAGGTTCAGTAATTAGTTTGCCCCGAATTTTTCAATCCCATAGGATCCATGGAAAAACGGTATATTTACCTATACATTTACCATAAACATCAACCATTCATGTAGGTAAATATACTAGGTGGTGGTTTCAATTATTTTTTATTTTCACCACTACCTGAAAAGATTTCCAATTTGACCAATATTTTTCAAAGGGGTTGAAACCACCAACCAGATAACATTTTTCCATGGGAATCCGTCATGGGAATGTTGAAAAACACTTCCACCGGCCTTGATTTTCTTGCCATTGAGGTCGCAGATTGTCAGTGAGGGAATCTCAGTTTTTCGGGATCTCCGTTGATTGAGCCGAAACGACACCTGGAAAGCTATGGAACGAACTTGAAAATCACTGGGTGGTGGTTTCAAATGTTTTTTATTTTCACCCCTATTTGGGGAAATGATCCAATTTGATTAATATTTTTCAGATGGGTTGAAACCACCAAGTAGTTGAAAATCAGCATTTTTCAGCTTGCAGGATGCAACAACCATACAAATAAAACATCGGGAGTGTCTGAAATTTTATTAGGAGTAAGTAACAACCTTAAGTAACTTTTTGGCAAAAGTACACTCTGGTAAACTGACATATATATATATATATAACTGGCTGTAAAATCTCATGAATGTAGATGTATTTCCCTATCGGAAAAGGTTGATTTCCATTTCGCAATATTCGTTTACTGGAGGGTAGCAAACCTGAAAACGACCATTTTCCACTTACAGGAATAAATCTTGGAGGATGTAAGTTTTATTTTCATCATATGGGTGTTTCCTTAAATGGTGGTACCCCCCAAACACCCCAAAATGATCATTTTTAGTAGGAAAACCCATGGTTGTTAGGTACCACCATTTTAGGAAACCCCCATATCTGAATCCTTTCATTTTTGTTGATTCAGATTAGTAGGGGTGACCTCCAACTTGAATTGCAACTTCCAACTGTGGCAAGTGAAAATTTGAGTAGGGGAGGAAACAAAGACACACGGTTTTTTTTTCTGTTGCCAATTGTCACAGTCTTCAAGATTCACGTGTATATAATATAATGTATATAGGTTGAGAGATACATGTTTTTTAGAATTGATGTGGCTTTCTGATTACATTCGATGAGAATAATATGCAAGCTATCTACCCTCCCTGAAACTAAACAGTTTGCTACCAAAGCGATTGCTGTTTGGAAACAAGGATCATTTCCTTTTGGGGTTGGGGGCGCTTAGTTTCCCCCCGATTGCGATGTGAGTTTTAGGGAGGGGCCAGAACTGCTGGATATGAAAAGGCCACCTTTCTTCGAATGTGAAGGGGAACTTTCTACGTGGTTGGACAATGATGACAATGGGGTCTATTTAAGGTACACCTGCTAAGTTTAACATAGCCCCTGAAAAATGGTGGTTGGAGGATTGTTTTCCTATTGGGAAGGTAACTTTTTCCGGGGTTATGTTAAACTTCGGGAAGGTATGTTTATTGTCTATTATCCTGCATAGCGGGTCCCATTTGTGAACAACCGAGGAAAGTTGTTGCAGGTTTGGTGATTTTTACTTTCTGCCGCTGGAGTTTATCATGGGTTCATCTCCCCGCCTCCCTTTATCATTCAGGCATTATTTTTTGATGCTTTTAGGTAAATAAATTCTTATAGATTTACTTCCTTACATGGCCCCAAGTCACCCCCCCAAAAAAGACAAATACATGAGCAAAAACCCTAGGAAATGATTTGATGTTTTTCAAGTTCGCTTAAAAAATCTCCATTTTTTCAGATTCCCATAGGGTTTTGTTGGCCTTCGGCCTTCGGCCCAGCTACAAAACGCCTTTGAGGTGATGGATTGTGTATCTCTCGTGCAGCCTTTTTGGCCGCCTGGGTTTGCCCAGAGAAGTGGTTGGTTTCGCTCCAGGGAACGAGCTAACATATCCCACCTTTCACGGGAAGGTCGGAACATCATCGACTTCCTTCATGCCTTCGGATGGAGGGGGATATGTGATGTTAATTTTCCCTGGATGGGTCATATTTTTTTTTGATAGTTTATGTCTATCTCACCATTTTTTACCAAGTTTATCTACATCCCCAGATGGTGCCGTTGAGGTACTGTTGATTTCTGCTTTGAAAAACAAATGCTTCCCATAGTAATCTATCAATTGATTATTTCATTACATAGATTTATTGAGATTTATTGAGATTACAATGAAAAAGTTGATGAATAAATGATCGAGATCTATTGCTATTCTCAATATACTACATTGAAGAATATCATTGATTCATTAAGAGTCGATCGAATCCGTGTGACTTTCATCATGATGTAACGTGACGTAGTTTAGCAGGGGCATCTTCCTTCAAATCTGCTGAGGTACCTGTTGATGTTTCAGACATCCAACTAACCAAAAAGTTGGTAGCTTATCTCTAAGTAGTGAAATATTACTATTGAATATCCTGTGTGACATTTTTTCCTTCTATAATGACCTCACTATATCCCATATCTGTTAACAAATGGAAGAATATGGAAGAATCACATATTCAATTCAACACTAGAAGATATCAAACATAAGTGATGTGTCCTTCATTTGCGACGATTGCATCCTGGGAGGAGGATCACACCCCCAAAAAATACATAGCAACACCACCGTTTTCCCCGGAGTCTCCCCGGACGTGTGTTTTCTACATTGACATTCCGCATCATCATCCTCCCATCCATCCCTCTCTCGAGGCAATGCGAGGTCATGCCATCGAGGCAAACAACACTATGTAAGTAAACCTCAGTGGTGAAAAAAGCACGGGAAAATCTTTCGTTCGGGGTGGTTGTTGTGTATGAACCTACCATGGGATTGATTACCACTTGAAGAATATTATATATATATATATTCCCAACTGCATAGGATATGTAATGTGACTTGGTATGTTTACCTGGTAAAATGGAATGGGGAAAGGTAGTTTCCATCCAATCCCTTAGTCGCTTCCCGTCCCTCGTAAGCTACTTTTCCGAAACCTTGGCGAGCTGAAGAAAAGAAAACAGAAAGGTGAACATGAGTGGCTGGATAGATTGTAACTGGTGTGAACTCTTTTTAGTGGTGCATTTTATGTACGGGAAGTTTCTTGAATCAAAGGTTGTTTCAACACGCCTTTGGAACACACCCCTAAACCTCTACGAAAAGGCTAAAGATGGATTTCTTTCATAATTGGCTTGGGGGATTGCCTGGGGTGTGCTCTAGGGGTGTGTTGAAACAACCTTTGATTGAAGTTTAGTCAATACTTAGGGTGAAATCACTCCAGTTGCTTCAAACCTTCCAGTTGGGTCCCAGCTGTCAGCGTCAACTTACAGCGTCCACTTGACTGGTGGTAGTTAGTTTTGGAGTTGGTTTCGATTATTTGGTTGCTGCACTTACTGGCACATTCTGTCCAACTATCTATCTACCAATCTATCTATCTGTATAATATATATATATGGATCTACTTGGAAAAGGATGTAACATTCGGATGTGCTTAGGTGCCACCATATTGCGGAACCACTGGTTGCTAAATGACAAACACCCGCTAAACTGAAGACTTTTGTGAATGTCTACTTGGAGGATGCTGCAAAGTATGGCTAGTGTATGTTAGTTCCTGGCGGGGTATTACGAAAATAGTTGTCTGGAGTGCTACCATGGGCCCGTTTATCACTTCAACGGTTCAGGATACTTCCAAGATGTAACTCCCTTTATAACTGCACTCCCCAAAACTAACATAGCACCTGGGGCCTTCCTAAAAGGAAGCTCATCTGAACCAACCCCAGTATTTCAGGTGCGAACTGTTGGTTTCAGTGAGGGCATCTCCCCATCTTGTCATATGGCTCGGGCTCATATACTGCAAGCGGGAATGCACCGCAGCACCAAGAGTTTTTATAACTTTTCTCGGATCTTCACTCGCCGAGATTGGAACTGCTGCAACAAACGCGGCATCTTTTTCCAGCACGGAAACCCACGGGGTTTTTTGGTGGGTTATTTTGTTGCGGGGAAGCTTGAGATGTGGGGCCCCAAAAGGTTTCGTTGTTTTGCAGATTTTGTCCGCTTGAACTTGGGTTGGATTAAACTGGACTAAACTGAAACAACTCATTCCAAGGTGCACCACTCGTTTCCAACGAAATGTCGTTGCAGTACTTCTAAGATTATCCCAAAAAAGTCAGGACCGTTAGGATCACCCACATGTCTAAGACATGAATGGCCATTTAGAGTGGGAACAACCCTAGGTTCTTTGGGGACTTATGATCACCATAGTCCATAGTTATGAGTCACAGAAATAAACTGAGCAATGAAAAAACCCTGGTTGTTCTGGGTATATAGGGGATTATACTACCCAGTTATGTGGCGATTAACTATACGAAATACAAACCTTTATAAGGATCCCATATGAAACAACCAGCGTAATGGAAAGTAAGAGTTTTTTTTTTGCGTGGCTCAACTAGAATGATCCTCCCAGTAACTTTTGTTCCGGCTTTGGAAAAAAAACGCTCGCTCGGAGGTCTCAGTGGCTTTTGAACATCACTCTTTTCCAAGGCGGCATTTTGTATGATGAACACTTTTCTTAGTCAAAGTTCCGAAAAAAAAAATGCTTCACTTTAGAGTCTAATTGTCATTCGACCAAACATTATCAAGAAGGATTTCGGTATAAAATACGAAGCAAGGAGGAGGGAGAACGGTTCTATACCCATCATCCACAAGGATTGTATAAGAGGAGCCTTGGCTTAATCTTGAGGTTGAGATCTACTGGAAGCTAAGATAAAAAACGGTTCAGATCGGCAGGTGAGAATCACTTGAACAACTAAGTTGCTGGGTCCCACATTCCATGAGTAAACTCACACGACTCACAATGTTTGGGGAGATTTTGGAAGTACGATTTGTTTGGTGCCAAAGTTTTATTGAAGATATAGGCAGTTTAAGGAGCATCTTCCACTGGAAGATTCTGAATGTCTATAATTCATATATTTTTTTTGGGGGGGGAAGGAATCTATCCAATGTTTAATAAGTTTGATATTTGATTTGGGAGTTTTTTCAAAAATCGATGGTGAAGTCAGGTGGGTTGGCCACAGGGATGTTAGCAGTATGAGTATCCCCCTGACTTCCAACACCAGCCACGTTGACGCCCCCAACAAGGTGAGGCTTGGGGGAAATGGGACCTGAAATTTTCAGGGAAATCTATAGGTGGGTGAAATATTTTTTTTTGTTGACCAAGATAGTTGGAAATCTGTTTACACCCCTGAAGTTTAACATGGAACCTGAGAATACACGCCTGGAAATGGAAAATCATCTTCCAAACCATTATCTTCAGGTTCTATATTAAACTTCGGGGGTGTACACTCTGAAAGAACGACTTAAGTCCTTTTTCGTGTGTTTGGTTTATGTTGGGGTCCAAAACTTTTCGGGGAATTTTTTTTCCATTTTTTTGGGGAATTTTTTTCCACTTTAAGCTTTCGGTCCTTTTGGAAGTTTTTTCTGTGAAAATTGTCGGAAGCATCGCACGAAACGATCCTTTTGGAAGTTTTTTCTGTGAAATTGTCGGAAGCATCGCGCAAAACGCTCGTTTTGGAAGCTTGTTCTGTGAAATTTGGAGGAAGCCTCGCGCGAAACGCTCGTTTTGGAACCTTCTTTTGTGAAATTTCGATGAAGCCTCGCACGAANGCTTGCTTGCTTGCTTGCTTGCTTGCTTGCTTGCTTGCTTGCTTGCTTGCTTGCTTGCTTGCTTGCTTGCTTGCTTGCTTGCTTGCTTGCTTGCTTGCTTGCTTGCTTGCTTGCTTGCTTGCTTGCTTGCTTGCTTGCTTGCTTGCTTGCTTGCTTGCTTGCTTGCTTGCTTGCTTGCTTGCTTGCTTGCTTGCTTGCTTGCTTGCTTGCTTGCTTGCTTGCTTGCTTGCTTGCTTGCTTGCTTGCTTGCTTGCTTGCTTGCTTGCTTGCTTGCTTGCTTGCTTGCTTGCTTGCTTGCTTCCTGCCTGTTTGGAAACCAGGAAATTGGAAAAAAAATCCCCAAAAAATTGGAAAAAATTCCTCGCTAAATACCCTACCCCTTATGTTGGGTCTTCCTCCCAGAGTTTGCCTGTCACAGTCCGAAGGCTTGAATGAAAAAATCATCGTTTTTGACTGTTAGTCCTATAAGCCATGTGCTATTGGAAGAAGAGATTCGGAACTTTGTAAATTTCGGAGTTGATGATGATGATGATGATGACGATGATGATTGGAGAGATGGTTCGGAACTTTGTTACAAGGTAGTTTCCACATGTGTATTGATGATTATTAGAATGTGATGACTGAGTTTCAAGTTGTGTTGGTGAGTAGGGTTCCGGTTATCCTTGCCCCCAAGTGACTCGGTTGCGTAAATGTCTTCATGTCGCCCTCGTGTTTACAGGCATCCTTTGGAACAATACGATTTTGCCACCGCGGTGCGGTTTTTTCATGGTGGTGGTCTCCTAAGGCTAAGGATTTCTACATAGATCTACATAGTATATTGTATTTTCATTTGGGCAATCATGGAATTGAGACACACCCAAAGGATCATATTTATGTACAAGGTTGTCCCCTAGACATTTTGACATGTTTCGGAAATGGAGGCTGCTTCGGAACCTAGTGATTTCAACAAGATGGTACAGAAGGGTTCAGGCTTTGAGTCTTTGGTTCAAATCAGCAATTTTTTGATTTTTAGTTCTCACATTTTACAAACAAAAACAATGCAAGTGGATACGAACAATAACCAGTAGGTTCCCATTTTGTATGTATTTTGTTTATGGTGCCCAAGAATGGTCACCTCAACATGTTCTGGTTGGTACACATGGATTTAATTAAACTTCATGGATGGGTTTTGAAGGTCGGGTGTGTTATTTAGAGGTCATTTGGAGGTCAAATAAGAGTTTTCATTGGGGTTCCTGCAAAGCTTAATATCTGTATAGACAATTTTCTTTGATTTGAATCCTCCTTGACCTTTTTCTGGGGTGAGAAAGTGATAAACGTAGTGTTTAATGGGACTGATGTACTATACACGGGAAATTAAAGACCCACTGCATGGAATTTTCCCCATCCTTTCGGGTGTCCTTCAACTCATCTCACGTTCGCTGCAAAGCTCTAGGCACGTGACAAGCTTCCAACAAAAACAGAGCACCAACATGGCAACCTGATGTCGTTTGTGTATTCCAACTGTGATTTATGTGTTTCAAACTTTCTTGTATATACCTGGAACCCAAATGACCCTTGTTTTGATTGGAAAAGACCTTGTTTTGAAGGGTTCAACCACCAAAATAGAGGACAAACAGGTTCCAGGTATATATATATATATTTATAGCCATACAATTAATTTATTTCTCGTTTTCCATTTCAGACTTCATTTTATTGGGGTCCCAAAATTTGGCTGGGAACATTTCTTTCCCAAAATCTGGTCCTCATCACTAGATTTCATTCGAATGTATGATCTAATCAATCTAATCCGCAGATATGGATCTTGCCGAAAAACCCTGGAAGAGTCTGAAAATGATCAACTCATTGGCTGAATTATCCAACTCATTGGCTGAATTATCAATCTAATCCCGCAGATCCGCAGAGTCTGAAAATTATGGAACTCAAAAACGCTGGATTTTGAGGGTCCATTGACCTCAACGTTTAAACATCGGGAGCTTTGAGGGAAAAAGATGGGAACTCATCAATTTTGGACTTCCCAGAATTGTGACTCTGAAAATTGGACCGGGGTCCAAGATATACCCTCCTGGGAACTAACATATCCCCTGAAAAGTCCATTTTGAAGATGATTTTCCTTTTCCCCAGGTGGGATATGTTAATTTCCTGAAGGGTATGCATTTTTTTGGGTGTACCCGAGAATTTCACACCTGGGGTCAAAAATAAGCAAGGTTTGCTTCCCGGGATCCTTTAAGAAAAGAGATGTCACAGGAGACAAAATCCGAGGCCAGTAGTGAATCATAAGGGGAACCTTCCAAACAAAGCCTTTCCTTCAGTTCGGTGAGATATGATTAGATTTACCCAAGCAATTTGAAGCCATATACCAGACAATACCCTCCCTGAAACTAACAGCAAAAGCCCCTGAACATGGATGGTTGGAATACTAGTTTACTTGTTTCCTTTTGGAAATGATGGCCTATTTTGAGGGGTAAACTTGCTGTTAGTTTTAGGGAGTGCACTTTTTTTGAAGTCATATGGGGGTTTCCTAAAATGGTGGTACCCAACAACCATGGCTTTTCCTACTAAAAATGATCATTTTGGGGTGTGAAATGGGGGTACCACCATTTAAGGAAACCCCCATATCTTACATACCAGAAAATTGGGTTGGGTTGTGAAGGTGAATTTCCCTACAAGATGGGCCCCGGAAATCTCAGTCATAAGTAGGGTTTTGGGCTACCATAATCTCCACTTATCTTTGGGGTCAAAAAAAAATCCCAGTGAGTTTTCCAATTTAATACGGCCATGTATTTCAGGGTTTTCCCAAATCTTGGTGGTGAAACTTCACATATTTTTTCATTTTCACCCCGAAATGTGGGGACAAATGATCCAATTTGACTCTGACTAATACTTTTGAAATGGGTTGGTGAAAAACCACCAACCTAGAAATCCATTTATTCTAGATAGGCTCTTACGGGCGCATCTTGTGATCCCATTTAGTAAATGGTTAATAACCATGGTTGATAAGTCCCCTAAGTAGGTTTGTTCCCTTTCCAAATGGCCTAAATGGCTGACAAATGGGGGTGATCCTAACTACTTACGATACCTGGGATGATCCTCCAAGTAGCCCTCCGCTAGCCGTTGGGAGGTGTTACCCATCTTGCAGCGCTGTCGCAGTGCGTCACAGATCCATCCATCGGAAGCGGCGCTGCGTGAGGATGGTCCGTGAGATTGTTGGCTGATGGAAATTTGCACGAAGAAAATGGTGGTAGTTTGATCTGGTTGGTGGTTTCAAAGATTTTTTTATTCTTCGCCCCTATTTGGGGCAGATGAACCCAATTTTGACTCATATTTCTTTTAATGGGTTGAAACCACCAAGTAGTTGATGTATTGAATAGTATAGTATGATACTATAGTTTTTGAAACCATTGTCTATTATGATTAAATAGTATATTATGATAGTATTCAATAGTTTGATGGTATAGATTTTTATAATTTATGTATGTATTTCTCGGAATTCAACTTGCAATTCCGGCAAGTTGGAGGATTGTCGAATGTGACTAGATGTATGATACCCTTTTGAATTGTGCCTGATTTTCAACGTTGAGTTGTGTTTATGCTGATTTCCTTTGTAGTCATAAGACAGCTCGAAATCGAAAGTCCTCAGACATCCGAGTTGGACCATCATCTTCCCAGAGTAGATGGATCTTCGGGTGAATTATCATCAGGTGACGGGAATCCTCTCAAAGGTTGTGTTGGATTGAGGGAATCCTCTCAAAATGTGAAATTTCACTTAGATAATTCACATAGATAATTTACCTTGAAATGTCCTTACACAAATTAGCTCGGCAACATAGGATAGATAGTTGGAATTTCATTCATTTGTTGACATGGTTGGATGTCGGAATTTCACCCCAGGAATTTAGAAATGTCATGGTATGAAGGCTTGCATTGCATACATGGTATGATACATGATGTATGTTGTATCAAAACAAAATCTCTTCTACATCTACATGTACTATACTTTAGACTCAGAGAACTCTGACATTCTTGTAGTGCGCAGGTTGTTTGAAATTGAATTCTCCTTTTGCTCCCTTCCTGATCGCCACCAGGAAGGAAATCTTCTCTTCAACTATTTGGATGTCTACAACGAGGCTTGTAAATTGTTGACCTTGGAGAAAGGTATTAAAACAATTGTTCTAAACTCTGACTACTACTACTGCTACTACTACTACTACTACTACTACTACTACTACTACTACCACCACTGTAGTATCCGATAGAACTTAGATGCCAGTGAGTTGAACCTCATTCAGGATGAAGTTTTACGGAACTGAGTCTCCACCAGGAGAAGTTTTCATGTACTCAACATGCTGAAAACCCACCAAATAGGGATGACATGACACCTGATACGGTTGATGGACAAAATCCTGCACCACCGAGGATGATGATTATCCCATTGTTTATAGGGTTTTAACCATCCCAGGTGGTGCAGGATTTTGTCCATCAACAGTATGTATTTGATTGAACCTAGTTGAGCGCTGATGTTCACATATTATGATAGTTGCAATAGTTGTATTTCATATCAGAGATATATGTATGGAGGTATACTTTCAGTACACGTTTCCGAACTGGGTTCTCTCTCTATGTGTAAGCTCTGTACTCAAACATGTTCAAATATAATTAGAAGATATTAGAAGTTTCATATTGTGTCATCACCATTTTCTAGTTTATAGAATTTTGAGTGGCTCAGCTAGAAGATTTCGAATGATGAATTTCCTGGAATTTTCTTGGAGTACCTTACCGTTTATTTCAAGGATTCCAAACCCATGATTCTGGCCCGGGATCTTTCTATCCAAACCCGAAGGTTCCGAAGCCAAAAGGGATCCCACAATTGCCCCCACCTTGAACCCTGGGGATCGATGGTCTACAGGTGTGTGTGATCCTTGAGAAAAATCTCCTCCTTTCAGGGCTTCGTGATGGTGGAATCTCTCTTGATCTTGATGACCTCTGTCCAGGTTTGGATCGGGTTTGGCGGGAATTTTTTGGAGATACGGCTGCCAGGTCCACGCAAAATGGATGGTTTTTTCCTGAAAATAGCGAAAGATTTGATGTTTCCAAAGGGAGTGAACTTTTTGAAATCAGCATTGTATGAATGGTATCAATTGCTGGGTGTGTAAATGGGGCTTGGTATCCAAAGTAATTATTAATTACTTAACTTTCATCATTTAGTACTTGAAATAAGCAACAAAAATACGCCACTTACTAACCATTGATCCTGGACATCTAACCGGTTTAAAATTTTGGAACAAACCCTCCAACCTCCATGGGAAGATACTACGGAAGATACACCAGTTTTCATATTTGATGTTCACCGAACGACCTCTCAATTTTCACCTCCAAAAACACTCTGGCCATCTGGCAGTTTCCACAACACAGGCAGCATATCTCTTTACGGAGGCGTGGGAACTCAGAGAAGTGTTATCAGCCCTAGGTTTTTCGATGGAAACCGGGTGATTGCAACATGTCTTTTTTTTGTGGTTGGGGTGATTTCACCCCGGAAGACTTTGGGAAGATGTCAACTTTTTGACTGAAAACATTTTGGGGAACTGGATTCCAAAAGAACTCACTGTAGTAAAACTGTCAAAGATCAAAGTTATGCAGCATTCGAAACTTGATTTTTAGGTCCATTATATAAACATCACGAATTTAAAACAACATATTTCAAGCATGCAACTAAAAAAAATATATGCAATATACATGGTTTTGTATACGTCTATATGCTCGTAAATATGTATATTTACACATCCCATGCAATTGAAGAATATAGATCTAATACCATACGTTTGACTATAGTATATATAACACATTATACAGATATACATCTTCAAGTTGGTGGTTTCAAACATTTATTATTGTTTATCCCTATTTGGGGAAGATTCCCATGTTGACTAATATTTTTCAAAGGGGTTGAAACCACCAACTAGATCTTGAAATTTCATTCCCCTTGGCACCATCAGTGCCCATTCCCATTCCTAGGATCGGATGAGCCCGGACGCCTCAGATCTGGGTCTGGATCCGGATCTGGTTTCTTCCGAAGCGGCCGGTTCATGGAGACGGGGAGATCAATGGATGTTTTGGTTGTTGGGTTTCCATCGTCTTCATATATGGTATATATATATATACAGTGTATCTGTATATGGGTGTTTCCGTAAATGGTGGGTTTCCCCAATCTCCACCCCAAGTGCTGATCATTTTTAGTAGGAAGACCCCATGGTTGTTGGGTACCACCATTTTAGGAAACCCCCATATGGTGTATATATAGTGTATATGCTAGTTCATGAAAGTTCATAGTAGCGATCTACCACTTGGTTTAACAGTTTTGTTGGGGTGTCACTATGTTTTACCTACGCCAAGCTTCATGAAGGTTTTTGATCTTCAACATATAAATCTTGACTTGTAGACACTGTTTTTTTGAAATGGATACATTTTCAATGATCATTGGTAGGGACCTACTGTAGAGCGATCCCCTTCCCTACTGGTTTATGTATATTGGTAGGAAGGGGTATTTCTATCTCAGTCCCTTCATTAACCCTTCTACGTACCCCATAAATAAAATCAAGGTTGACCATACCCTCCTGAAAATGAACGGCTGGAACCTACAGCCATCACCCAATTGAAATCCGGAAAATCATCTGAACGGAATCCACCTCCAGGGCCTATCACCACTTGCATCAATAGTAGGATCAACTAGAAACCTGTAAGTGCTGGAGGTCGGATAACATTATCCTTAAAACAACATGTATGGATTGTTACCCCTTATGATTTCGGGATTGTTACCCCGATTCGAATCCCAAACCAAAAAAAACCCAAACCACGAATTTACCATTAGTTGAGTTTGGTTGATAGGGATCCTTATAATAGCTTATTATAATCCCTATATCACTGGGTTTCGGATTTATTTGGGCTGTAACTCTTTGTATTACCCTCCGGTAAACTAACATAACTGGCTGGAAAATGGACCCGGATTGAAGATGTATTTCCTATTGAAAATAGGGATATTCCAGCCTGCTATGTTAGTTTACTAGAGGGTAAGGCTTTATTTGGATGACCTGGATCTTCGCCAAGGCCCAGCTTTCCCCAGTTTTTCAACTCCTTGCAGCTCCATCCATCGCTGGAAGAAACGTCCGGGAAACTCGAAAAATAGCGATACGGGCGATACGGGGCGATACGCGGTACGCGGTTGGGGTGAAGGGGTTGGCGATGTATGAAGTGAAGGCTGGGTTGAACCATACTGTTGATGGTTCAGAAATCCGGCGATCACCAGTTGAGGTTGGTAGTTTGTCCCACATTATTTACAGGGTTTTAGCACCATCCCAGCTGGTTGTTTTGGATTTCTGAACCATCAATAGTGTGATTCTACCCCCCCACCCAGGATATTTTTCCCATATGGATCTACAACAAATGATGAAGTGATTTATCAAGACAGATTTATTAAAAAAGAACAGCATTTGGATCTACCCCCCACCCAGGATGCTAGTGATAAGGGTGATCACTGTTACATGGAAGAGAGATGCTTGAAAGGTATACATCCTTTCCACAAATCCGGCTTTGAATGAGATACTGTTGATGGAAGCAATCCTGCACCACCTGGAATGTATAAAACCTTGTAGATAAATGGCTTATGGTGAGTGTCCCTTGTTTTTTTAAAGATAAAAAACGTGACCAAAATGAGTCAAACCGCCACCTGGGATGTAAAGAAACCTTGCAAATGATGGTAGATCAACTTACCGTTCCCTCAACTGTTTTTTTTCGCCGGATTTCTGGTTGGCATCAACTGAGTTTCCTATCATCCATCTACCGAGGTCAAATGCGACGAGGTGGTTCGGTGGACACACCGGGGCATCGGAGGGATATATTTTTGGTTTTTCGTTTTGGAGGATTTTGGTTGCGGGTTGAATGTGCGTGGGAGTTTTTTAAAGTTGTAACTACTAACAAGAAACCAGGTGTTTTGGGGTCGTGTTTTTTTTTTGGAACGAATTTCCAGCGAAGTTTGAGGGGCGTTACATGTTTCTGAAAAGTAACCCATCCCAAACGCTCTCCTGTTGAGCATCATTTTGTTCGGAGGCGAAAAATTGATGCTATCGAAGCAATTTCTGGGGGGAATCTTGTTGAAGGTTGCTTAAGGTTCAAATCTTTGATTTTTGTTTCTTTCTTTTTTGAAGCAAGGGTTTCTAGAAAGGTCAAACACCAGGTAAACATTTTGTACTCTCTCTTTCTCTCTTACTATAGACCTTTCTGACTTTCTATACATGGTGATTCGTGTCTTCTTTTTTTTTGGTTGGAAAACACACTTTCATTCCATGTTGTTGTTCATTCATGATTTAGTCTCAGGCTTTAGACTTCTTAAAAGACACAATGCCTTAACCAGGAAGTAAAGACTGTCGACAGTTACCGACATCGAAGGACCTATCGGTTACATGGAACGATTTTTTTTTGCCTACCGGCCCATGTCCGTTTTGGTTTTACCAAGAAATGAGGCCTGAAAAAAAGATGGCCTGCGTTTTTTGAGACAATTGGTGGTAACTATGCAATAATCCGAATAATGAAGGCCTTATTAGGGGGGCTTATTGAGTGGGATTGGTGGGCATGCTGCCTTCAGGTGATGATGATGCGCGTGACACCGTGTCCACGTTGGAGACCCCAAGCGTTTTTTTTGACAAATTTTGGGGGACAGCTGAAAGCTAAAGCATCTTTCTGCCCCCAAAAATGGTGAGGTTTAATGTAAGGAGTTGGAGTTCCCTTCCCCCCCAAAAAAAGATCTGACTTTTGTATATATTTCTGGGTCGTTGGTGAAGTAGTTTGTTCATCGGAGTCGGCCCCCACAACCAACAAACATAGGAACTTCATCCAATTCATAGGGAGAATCTGGGTACCGGGGTGGGGAGATACCGGACGTAGATTCCTATGGTTTCGTGATTCCTAACCCCAGCCAACCATATCAATCACATCTACGAAGCCAAATATCTTTGTTCGGCAAATGTCATCTAATTGTAGGTCCAATACGTGGTGTAAATACCTACCCCATATCTCTACATACAAGATGGGCCCCTATAGTTATATTTTTACATACCTCTATGTATGTCAATGTACGCCCCCCCCAAAAAAAAAACCTCTAATATCCTGGCCGAAAAAAAAAACGCGTTTCACTGTATTTTTCTTCCAACCCCTGTAAGTTGTATAACCCTATCCTTACTGTTGATGGAAGAAATCGTGCACCAGCTGATATAGTAAATATCCCATTATTTACAAAGTTTTATGCATCCCAGGTGGTGAACGCCGGATTTTTTCCATCAACAGTATAACTGCTTGGGCTCCCGGGGCCCCATCTTGTACCTTTCGTCGTACTGGGCGTGCGTCGTATCCCGAGGATGCCGAGTTTGGACGGTTCACCGAGCGATGCACAGAGCGAGTTCACCTCCAGGACTCCGTGGTGTTTTTTCAAAAAGTGTTCATAGGTGGCCTTCGGGGGTGGTTCTTGGAGGATCATCCCAGTTTTGAGCCATTTAGCCATTTATAAGCCATAAAAAGCCCATTTGGAAGGGGATTAACCCGATCCTTAGGGGACCTACGATCACCATGGGTATTAACCACTTACTAAATGGGATGATCCTCCAAGTTGGGTTATATACAGGGGTCATGAAATTAATCTCCAGGACCCACTAACATATCCCACCAAACGGGAAGTTCGGAAAATCATCGGCTCAAATATGCCGGAAATCAAGGGGATATGTTAATTCCCTTGGAGGGTACCCATTTTTTTGGCAATCAAATAATGCAATTTTATTGCACTTGTGAGGGATTTCCCGAAAATAACAATGCATTGTGTGGGCTGGTAATTATAATGACCCCTGAATATAGGGGATGAACATACTAAGCATGTTTATATAGGGGTTACGATAATGCCATTATAAGGATCCCCAGTAACCAACCAATACAATGCCACAATGGTTTTGATCATGTTTCATTTGCTAACATGCGTTTTGTTATCGTTTTGTATGTCCATGTTTTTTTGTTGGAAGACGAGCTTTGTATGAATTGATTGCATAAATGACTGTACGGTATGCTTTAACTTCATAAACTATATATTGCTTATCTCGTAAGTGTGTATACTGAGTAGATCCTTATCTGAATCATTGCATTATGTATATGAATATGTATGCATATATGTGTACGCGTATGTGTATATATATATATATTACACTATAAATCTATTCACATCTGGATATGCACATATGACGCGGACATACGTAAAGACTACATATATGCAATCTGGTGGGTAGGTGTCTGGTAGTGGTAGATTTGCCCATTCTACTACAATCAAGTAAGATCCGGATCTCCGAATCCAAAGGGCCTATGAAAAAAGACATATTTTTCATATTACACCCCTGAGAATGAACGAACGTCCCCAAAAGCCGGGACCTTTGTAAAAGGAAATGTCATTTTCCAAGCAGCATTTTCAATCTTAGTTTTCGGGGGAGTAGTTTTACTCAATCCCATGAAAGCAAAAACACTTCATTCAACCTCATAGTTGCATTTGAATTGCCCTCCGCCAAACAAACGCAGCGGTGGAATGTTCTCCTTTCCAATAGGAAATACATCTACAAATGGTTGATTTTCCATTGTCATGTTAGTTTCTGGGGGAGGGTAGCAGTAACTGTCCTTATATTTGTTTAACAGTGGTCACTCTGACCTTAAAACGATTTCATCCTTTTCTAACCAGGCCAACCACGATGGGCAGTCGTGGTACGCAGAGGCATGGGAGATGCACATGTGTGACATACGTGGATGATCCAAATAAATGCTGATCATAAACTTCCTGAGACTAACATAACCCTTATGCTCCAATCCCTCTTGCAAGTGGTTTTGGATTGGGTTTTGGGTTCCTAAACACCTTCTCAGAGAGTATTTGGAGCACTAGGGTCATAGTACCTGAAAATAGGATAAAATAAGCTGGGTCCCAAAAGGAAAGTCATCTTCCAAAGCCCGGGTTTCAGGTGTTTCAGGAAGAGGGTGTTTAACTTGGGGTGATTGTTCAGGATTGCAATCCATGACAAGTTCGCTTGAAGTCTTCGCGATATGGGAAAGATATCGATTATGTGGCCTGGTGGTCATGAACCCATCATCGTTTGGAAGATCACCCTACGGGATAACGCTCATACCGCATACCCAGTCTTAAGGTTCTCAAAAATTCACAGGTTTAGGGCCAAAAGGAAGTGATTTTCTTTCCATTCCCATTTTTTGCGTGCGCGCCATAGGTTGCCTGGCAGCCGTGGCAGACAGGAATCTGTGTCTTTTTGTGCGGTGGCGGGGGCGGTAGGAGGATGATGATGTTGATGTTGATGTTGATGTTGATGTTGATGTTGATGTTGATGATGATGTTGATGTTGATGATGATGATGATGATGATGATGATGATGATGATGATGATGATGATGATGATGATGATGATGATGATGATGATGATGATGATGATGATGATCATGATGATCAGGATGATGATGATGATGATGATCATGATGATCAGGATGATGATGATGATGATGATGATGATGATGATGATGATGATGATGATGATGAATATTCTCGCAGGATTTTCAACCACTAGTTGTCTTGAATCATCATCTGAGCGCTCACCATTAGCACATCCAGGAGGCACAGCGACCAATGACGTCGCCTTTCGAGGTGCCCGATGGGTGATGGGTTGGGGTGGGAGGAGACAGAAAATTAATAAAAACCCAAAAGATGCTGATGGATGGAAGAATCTTGCACCACATGGGATGTAGAAAACCTTGTATTAATAATAGCGTAAAATTTCTATCAACTGAGTTGCAGTTTTTTTCCACCAACAGTAGTTTCTGAAGGCAATTCGTTGAATGCTTCCAGCGATTCTGAAGAAATACAGGTTGATGAAAAATGGACAGATTCAAGAAAAGAAGCCACTGGCAGAACGAGTGTAGAAAACGGTTAATTTTTTTTTGAATAATGCTAGTGTAGCTAATATGCAGGTCCATTTACAGTAGCTGTAGCTGTTTCAGATTTTTGGGGGTGCTCGAGTTTTCCCACTCTTTGGTGTAAATCAATATTCTTGTTGTTCACGCTTGGTAGTCGCTACATGAAACAGCTCACCGTCGAGGTTCATAGAGGATACACCCCTGAAATTGAGCGGATTGATGCCTCAAAATAGCCGGATTTGACGGTGAGAAAGGTCTTTTTTCCAAGGCCCATCCATTTTCAGTATCCATCCATTCGTTAAGATTTCCAAATTGTGACCATTATAAAAGAAAGGATCCTACGTTTAACCAGGAAAACTCCGTCAAGTTGTGTCATCAAATTGCAGTTTTGCACCTGTAACATTCTTGCTGGAAGAGGTGAGGGAAAAAAGGCACCTAACATCTCTTTCCAACCAAATACGTCTATATAAAAAAACCATATACACACAGGAATGTGTATAGTATGTAGTACATATGTATATATACGTATTTATTATACCTGGAACCCCCCGGAAAACTAACATGACAATGGAAAATCCACCATGAATGAAGATGTATTTCCTATTGAAGATGCGGATTTTCCATTGTCATGTTAGTTTTCAGGTGGATCTTCCATATATGTAAAATTTCTGCCTTTTGGATCCTTTTGGTAGTTTTTTTGGGTGAAAAGGCACAAATTTTACACACTTGGAAGATCCAGGTATACATACATCTTGCATACGCATATCAACCCAAAAAATCGCAGCTTCTCGCTGGTTGATACCCATGGGACATCTGAAAAAAAAACTTCGCCCCAGGTTGGTGGGACTTTGGCGCCTTTGTTGGGGGGCCCCATTTGATGGAACAAGAATCCGTCCTGAGAACTATGGTGATACGGTGAATATATATATATATATATTTACATATATATATATATATGTCCAAATTATGTCCAATATCCATTATTTACGGGGTTTGAAGATGTATTCTCTATTGAACATGGGGGATTTTCCAGCCAGCTATGTTAGTTGAACCTGGAGGGTAACCCAACTATGTGGGTGTTTCCTTAAATGGTGGTACCCCCAATCTCCACCCCAAAATGATCATTTTTTAGTGGGATTTTCAAAATGGTTGTTAACAATTACCACCATTTTAGGAAACACCCATTTAGTTGGTGGATTTTTACGGATGGTAGCATGGTTAAAACACCAGGAAAAACCACCAGCATATGGGAGTTGGGTGACTTTTTTCCCCCGGCATTTGACCAAACAAATCCAAGTTTATGTGTGGAAAGCTCCCAGTAAGAGTGAGTTTCATGAAGGTTGGGAAGGGGTATCCCTGCTTGTAATCTTGTTTTCACATAAAACAACTGAGTTCATACTCCGTTGAACTGCACCTTTCAATCATTGAACTTGAAAAAGTAGCGGTTAGGCAAAATAACCATGGATTCTTTGGTCAGCTCCTTCAGCGATTTTTTTTTGCCAAATCACTAAATCACTCCGCAGCTCATCATCCCGTAGTGGTATTATATTGATAGATTGACGGACCAAACTCCATCATGATCCTTTCTAAAGATGATAGGCACTGATCTTTAAATGATGATCAATCCTGATAGGAGCATCTATTGTAATTTATGATGATCTTTTAGTGTAAGACCGTAAGACCTGAGGTTACCTATAATTTATACTGTTGACGGAAGAATTCCTGCACCAGTATGAAACCCGAGTGCAACAAAAATCCGGAGATTCTCCATTTCAACTGGTGCGGGTGCTCGCCGGAGTTCTGAACCATCAGCAGTATCAAACGTTAATCAGAAATAAGGAATCCCCTACTAAGCTACCCATAACAAATCATGTCAGGCCTACTATGGCAAGGAAATACCACTCCCCCCAAAATTTGAATGCTCTTTACACATTTTTTTGTTCACAACAACACTATGTGCAACGGACCCCGGAATTTTACACCCATAAGATCATTTTGCTCCGCGAACATCGAATCTTGGCCATTGGCCTTTCATCAAAGGCAAGAAAGCGATGGGGGCGCTGCTTCTGTTTTGTCGGGCATAAGAAGCTCCACCAATGCGGTCAGGGGGCCATTGGGGATGGCTTTGGTGATGATTGTTGGTCATTTGGTCACTTGGTTTGAAGGACTTTTTGTTCAGATGTAAATATTATTTTTGGCTATATAGCCAATTATTCATTGTATTTTTTGTTCCTGTTTGTTTTCGTCGGTTTCATCACATAGGTTCTGTATCGTAAATAGGGTATTCAGCAGTTGATTTGACACTCACGGAGTTTGGAAAGGTGTGTTGTTTGGGTGGAAACAGGTGCTTTTTCTCCAACTTGTTTTTGTTCCTAAATGACAAAAAGCCAACAAACAATCTATAATTAGGTTGTTTTGTCATTGTTCAATATGTTTCCATATCATTTCAGATCGCATTCATGACTTTGTATGGAACGGGTTATTCTTTCAACTGATTGTGTCCCCCATATCATTGCATATGATTGAATTTGATGATTGTTGTAGGTACTAGTGTCTTTTGCAATGTTTTGTTTCCAGATCTTCTCACCTCATATCATATCGTACCATGACTGTGGTGTTAATAGTGATTTCGTTGTTCAATGTTTCCTTCGAACAACGCCATACTAGTAGCAATTTGGTAGGTTCTGTTCTACAAGTAGGGAATCTTATGATTGGCTTCAAAATCGACGATTTTGTGAGCACTATTTGTCGGCATGGTCGGTTGGTGTTTTGCCATCCCAGCCCCTGAAAGAGTCAACTCACCGGAATTTGCTACCCAGCTACCTTCCCGTGAAAGAAAAAAAAACGCACTCGCTGGAGGTTTCGAAAAAAAAATTGCCCCCTTTTGAATTTTTAGCCCCAATTTGTATTGACAATTCACCCCTGATTCAATTAACGGCTGGAACCACAAAAATCCACCCAAATTTAAAAAGAGAAAATCATGTTCACCATCCACCTCCCATCTTTGGGGCTTCCTCAAGCCTTGCAGACTTCTGGTGTGTACTCTAATAGTTTTAAAACGGTTTGTACCTCAACCACCAACCTGTCTTTTCAGGTACAATTTGCCAAGAAGTTGCAGTCAAAGGTGCGGAGATTTGTCAAAATTTTGAGTTGAATGTGTTTTTTTTTTGGAAAGCGGAAAATCAATGGCGAAATTTGGCGGGGTGTTTTTCTTGGATCTGTGGAAAACATCCTACAGATATTGATATACATCATGTTTCCTCTAGATGTTTATATTTACATATCCATGGTTGAGTTCTAGTGAGGTCATGCGAGATTTCAATCAAAGGTAGCTTGCTTAAATTGGGTGAATCCCTTTCTGGAGAAAATTTGGGTGATTTTTTTTTGGGTCTTTTGGGTTGATGAAATATCATCATTTCATTGGTTTGTATTAAAAATGACTAATTATGGTGAATACCCTCCAAGGGAATTAACATATCCCCCTGATTTCCGGCATATTTGAGTCGATGATTTTCCGAACTTACCGTTTGGTGGGGTATGTTAATTTCCAGGAGGGTACATCATGAATCTGTATCTAAGTATATGTGACTACATCTTTTGGCAGGGACCTATAGGCTTTCCAGAACGTGCACGTTTTTTCAGTAAAAAAAAATCCAGCATCGGATCTAACAGCGTTCAGCACATAGAAACAGACATAACATTCGGCATCGTTTTGGGCATGGTATTCTTCTTGGGTGCCAATTTGTATGAATTTTTTGGGGGTGTAAAACCTCATGTGTTTGGCAAAGTCCGGAATATTGAGGAAAGCTGTAAAGGGCTTTGATGTAGAACTGAATGGTCGAAAACACTGCTGATGGAAGAAAGTTTTGTGAATCAGTGGATATGGAGAATGTCCAATTTATTGCAGCCAATATGCCACTATATCTCAACCGTGAACCGTGGCAGGGTTTCTTCTATCAACAGTAGTATCATATGCTCCTCAATTTGTTTGCAAAGCAAAAAAGGACCTCTCCAGGCTTGAAATGGAAAAAAGCATGAGCAATTTTCAGTCATCAATCTTTACTGGCCACCTGTTTTGCTTTAGACGTTCCGTGCAAGGTGAATCATTTACTTTCTACCATGGCCAACATCATCATCGTTTTGGAAGTTTTCTTTGTTTTGAGGTTTGTCCAAGCATCAAACAAGCAAACCTAAGTAAGGTTATTCTATATCTATGCTGTGCATCTTGATGAGCAAATGAGAACTTGGGATGACCAGTTTCCCAGATACCCTCCCTGAAACTAACAGCAATTAAAAGCACCTGAGTTCATAACCATGGTTAGTCTAGTTCCCCAAACTCGGGTTGTTCCCCTTCCAAATGGCCTTTCCATGGCTTGTAAATGGTAGTCACGAACTACTGGATCTATCTGGGATGGAGTCCGTTGGTTCATGCTTTGATTTCCTTTTGGGGCGTTCAGTTTAGGCCTACGTATTTTCAGCTGCGATTTAAATCGCCTCGCTTTCTGAGGCCGCAGCTCGTCCGGGAAAACGGACATCCACCGCGCCGAGTAGCTCCGGAGGTGAATTTTTCAGAAGGGGGTCGTAACACAATGACTAGGTGGTTGGTGGTTTCATTTTTTTTAAAATTTCACCACTAGACTACTTGGGGAAATGATCTAATTTGACTGATATTCTTCAAAGGGGTTGAAACCACCAACTAGATGATAACTATGATATCAAAAGGGGTCGTAATACACGGGGTCCACCAGGACAGGACCTTGGAAAACATGGGAAAATCGGGCCCCTAAAGATTGACTACGGTAGCGTTTGTCCCTTGGTGATGGTTTCGGGTTTCTCAGAATTTTTTAGGGTTGTTTCAGGTGATGATGGCGAACCCTGATATAATGATAACTATGATATCTATCTCTCTGTGTATGGATGATAATTACATGACGTATGCTGTATATATTTTCATGTATACGTATATATATATACATCATTGCAAGTAGCATGAATCACAGCGGGATATTCCCCGTATCATCATGCATTGGGAAGTATGTGCTGGTTGATAACACCTACATGTTCACACTCGTGCACCATCAATGTTTGTTCTTTTATCTACCTGTCTACATGTGGGCATGTTTTGTGATTGAATATATGTTTATAGACCATATCTTGGGTTCCATCTTCTTGTTCAAAAATTCTTCTTACTACGTATTATTGTTATCATTGAATTCTTCTCCTTCTTCATTGTTTTTTGTTGTTTGTTGTTTGTTTTTTGTTGTTCGTTGTTTGTTGTTTCTCTTGTTGCTGTTGCTGTTGTTGTTGTGGTAGCTCGAAAATCACCATTGCACACCTACATACACCCACCGTGTAGGTTCTGGAGAAGGGCCCCTGGAGGTGAAACAGGCGCAGCTGCTGGTAGGTTTCGTTGGTTTGTAGGATAGGGCTGTTTGATTGGTGGTTGGTAGGTGGTGGTTGGTACCTGGTTGGTGAAATCAGCAGAGTTGGTTGGTTTCGGCGAAAAATTAGGGTTGTCGGAAAATTTCCTACCTGCGCATTAGGGTTGATGCTTCTACTTTTCTGTGAGAAGTCCTATCCCCAATATTATTCCATCCCTTTCCAATCGTTTTTGTTTTTCGTGCGATGAGGCTCGAAATAAAATTTAATATGCAGACTGAGATAACCAGAGATCATTTGAGTAGTGTCCAAAACACTAGTCTTGTCTACTGTTGTAAAGGAGGATTCTACTTTAAGACTTCAAAACCCCACCCAAAATGCCAATTCTTGGAACCGTGGCAAGGCAAGGTTTCTTGTTGGGAGGGGTGACTCACACACACACACACAAGATGTGTTTTTTTGGGTGGTCAGAGTTGCCAACTTATACCTTCCAATGATGGATACGGTGACCACCAGGACGACACAGGAGGATGGTTGTATATACAGGGTTGTACCAAGTGGCTAAAAAATAGATGGCTAAGCTCCCGCTACATCCTTGTGCTGGCGGACCTGTTAGCTACTTGTTGGGATCTTCTAGGCTTGAAGGGAGGTAGAAAGATTGATTGTTCCCATGAAGAAATCCCATGAGCTACTGATGAGCATTTTGTGATAAAACTGATGAATGATTATGTGAAATGTCATCCCAACCTGGATTTATAGACTCCTATCTGTTGTAGGGGTGGGTAGGTGCGATTTCACCAACCGATGCTCCACATCGGAAGGCAAATCCCAGCAGGGAACATCTATGGCTTTTACAGCTTTTAGTATTCTTTTGAGGTCGAAAATTGAGAGCGGAAGCTAGTAGTGGACAACCTTTTTTGCAGCAACCAGATCACAGAACACCGTATATCAAAATACTGATACTGTATCTTCTCCGCTTGAAAATTTCCAGAAAAAGCCTTTGCTCGTTTTCAAGCACGTTCTACAATACCAGGTTGCTATATATGTTTTTTGTGATGATTACCCGCCCCAAAAAACTAGCCTGGCATCAAAAGTCAATAGGAACATCATCTTCCGCAATACGACCTTTTTTTTTCGGCGATCATTTGTGATTGTCTTATGATATTCTATATCTGTTGATGTCTAGACTAAACATTGACAGTTCCATTCCCATAGGATCCATGTATGGTTATATTAACTTATTAACCTACATTTGGTTGATATTGTATGCTAAACGTAGGTAAATATACCAGTAGAGCCGCACGAGGCGGTGGCGGAAGTTTCAAAAATAGGAAACCTATAGGAAAGATTCGTTGTTGTGAGTCACAGTCGTCAGATCAAAAACATTGACTAATTGTTCAACTGTCCAACTCACTAACTGACTAGTTGACTAACTGACTAACTAACTGAGTGCTTGACGAACTGACCGATTGATGAGGTGACTAACTGATTAAGTAGCTAACTGATTAACTAACTAACTAATTGAATGAAAAGAGGGGATGACATTTAGTTAGTTAGTTAGCTAATGAGGTAGTTTTAGCTAATGAGGTAGTTAGTTAATTAGTTAGTTAGCGAGTTAGTTAGCTAGTCAGGCAGAAACCTCTCAAAATGCTGCAAAACGCAGGTGTTTTGTACATTTTGAGTTGCAAATGTGCTTCGCGCCACAGCGGCGTACGATTTTTGGACATCGGAACTTCAAAAAGTGGCCCGAGAGTGTGGTGGTTTGAGCATTTTGACTTCCAAATGTGCTTCGCGCCACAGCGGCGTGCAAAACTTCAAAAATTGGTCCGAGCATGCGGTGTTTTGTACATTTTGACTTCCAAACGTGCTTCGCGCCACAGCGGCGTACGATTTTTGGACATCGGAACTGACAAAATTGGTCCCGCACTGAGGTTGCTTGCGCATTTTCTACTTGCAAATGTGCTTCGCGCGATCGCAACTTCAAAAATGGCTCCGACCCTGAGGTGTTTTGAGCATTTTGACTTACAAATGCGCTTCGCGCCACAGCGGCGTGCCATTTTTCACCTGTCTGCTGAGCAGCTACCTCCGCACCCGCCGCTATTTATTCGAGGCTACTTTTCGATCATCAGGAACCACGAATCATTGAAAAAACACAACGATTCTCGGCGTAGCAGACATTTCGCGCAGCTTTCTACCGACCCGACACGCGTGTGGATCTCCTTTCTTCTGGCTTGACATCTCTACTCTGCTTGACACCTCTACTCTGCTTTTCAACTCTGCATATTGTCGGAAGTTAGACTTCTAAACTTCCTTCGACCAATGTCTCAATGTTCCAACTCCGATACTTGTTCCATTTTACCCATCATCACTTTTGTGTCTCGGTGAGGCACGGCGGGAAACCACACAGCGAGTGCCCAAGTTGTTGGGGATTCCCAGAAAGGATTGGTTTCGGTCAACCGGGTGAAACGGGCGCAACGAAATGCCACCACCATTTAAGCTGTGATTTTTGATGGACAAGAAGTCCGATTTCAAGCAGTTGAAATGCTGAATTTCCTGACTTTGCATGGCAACGGGTGTTTGAAAAGTCCATCAGCAATTTGTTTTGGGAAGGAAGGGATGAGGAGATGTTGCATGTAAGTCATGAAATCTTCCGAACTTTCATGATGAAATTGAGTTTGTTCTTTGAGGTGCTATGGACATCTTGGATTTGTTTAGTTGGTGATTTTTGCGGATTGTACCATAGTAAATCACCATGAAATCACCATCTGGGGACAACCACCTTAAGCAAATCTAAGTTGTTGGGATGGTTTCCAGGCGGGGGAAACGTTTCGTGGCTTGCGCCGCTTGAAGACACCGGGGAAATTCTGAAAGCAATCTCAGCATAAATAGGTGAATTGGATATTTCCCATCCATTTTCAACAATGCTTTTGTTAATCACTGTGGATTCAATCATTATTTTGAAATTCTTGTACTCTATTTCAATAATTGTCAATTTTGGCCATAGAAGTAGCATAGTCAAAACCTGGGGGGTTTTGGTTCTCCAAAGATCCCAGTTTTGAGTCCATAATCACCACGATTGCCGGACCCAATGTTGCATGACCTCTCAGCAGCACGGTGGGATTTTCATGTGAATGGTACCTTAGGACTTTAGAAAATCAGCTTCAAGAAAAAAAATAAGCCAAGACTTGATTCACTGGTGGTTTTCAATCCTTATCTTGGATGGATTGAATTGAAATTAAACTCAGAGTGGTGGCTAGGTCCAGGTCCGTTAGGTTAATGGTTTCAAGCATGGTTTTTTTCTTCCCCCATCCACATCCCCCCCAAAAAAAAACATGTGGGAAGATGAAGCCCATTTTTAGACGCCTATTTTTCAACAGGGTTGAAACCACCACGTACTCGTAGATTTCCCGCTTTGAATCGAGGCCTGCACTTCAAGAGAAACAAGAAACAGAGGTGGGAACGGAAGAGATCTTTCGGGCCCCCCTTTGGCTGAGGGAAATGGGGCATTCTTCAGTGCTATGTTGTTAAGAAGAGAAAAATATCATTACAGGCTTAACAAGTTGAAATGTACCCTCCCTGAAAACTAAGAGCTCAGCCTCTCAGCTCCTGAAAATTCCAATGGTTGGAAGATGAAATTCCTTTTGGGGGAAACGGCCTGATTTCAGGTGCTTTTGCTGTTAGTTTCAGAGAGTGTAACGTGCCTCTAAGAATCTAGGAGTTCTTTGCTGAGAAAGATATCTTCTTTCAGATCCGGTAGGATGATTAGGATGATTGAACCAACCCGAAGCTTTGAAGGGATATGATTTGGGAAGGGATAGAGCATAGAAAATCACATGCTGGCTGTGTTTTTTCAGAAAGAGACTTTCTTTAGATTTCTTTAGATTTTGTTGACTTGGTCACACCATTTGAGTGGACATTTCCCTCAAGTCTTACCAAAAAGCTGATATGACACGAGTCGTTGATCATCATCATCACCATCATTGTCGCTGGTGTCGTCACCATCAATTGTTGAGGCCAATGTTCCCAGAGTTAAAGTCATCCTGTTTCTGGGTCCACCATAAGAACCTTGTTACATTGGAAAATCAACCAGGTACCCTGTTTTTTAGGGTTGTTTCAGATGATTATGGCAAACCCTGTATTTGATTGTTTGTGGTGTAACACATAATTTACATCCGATCTATGCATGAGTATGGAGTTAATTGAACGTGTATTGATGAATCAATCGGTTTTTTTCAATTAAATACCTAACTAGCCAACCAACACACAAACTGAGGTTCCAGTATTTGAAAAAAACTGCTTGAATGAAACAACTTTCAGAAACTCTCAAGCTAGCTATGTATAAGTACCTAAACGTTTAAAACAACTACCCACCTTTTTGTAAGTCAGTTTTGGATTCCGCTGGGGTTGGAGAGTTGGATTTTTCTCAACCAACCCGCCACCATTTCCCGATCCGACTCCGACCCCGAGACCTCCAGCGGACCGAAAACCGATGGCAGGCGCCCAAACCACCCGGACCGGGAAGCGGCTTTGGAGACCGTGCTCCCTTGGTCTTAGGAATGAAATCCGCTCGCTCCAAGGATTGAAACAAGTCGGATCAAGGTTGACCCCGGAAATTTCCCGTTGGGTGGCGAAACGGTTAAGGCTGGGAGGTTCCAAAAAGCAACAAAGATGATCTTAAAGATGCTGTTTGGGTTGTTGATATTACAAAACAACTGGTGATTGGTTAAGATTGCTTGGTGAAATTCTGTGTTTTTGGTGTTTTTTCGTAGTTGAATCTCAGTAATTAGTTAAAACTGTTTTTTTTTTGAAATTGGCTAATTGTGAGCATCCAGTAGCTTGAGCAGCTATGTTCCCTGGATGTTCCTTTAGGAGAGTTGGCTGGATGTTGGTTGGTTAGCTCGTATTTCTGGGTGAACGTCATCCGCAAAATTAGGCAATGATATAACGGGGGAAATGTTTGGCAAGGTTAATACACCCTGGAAAATTAATATGACACCCAAGAATGGAGGTTTGAAAGATACTCTTCCTTTTCAATTTGGTGACGTCTAGGTTCTATATTAATTTTCGAGGGTGTACCAACCAAGATATAACTTGCATGTCGTTTCTTTGTTTTTTTTAAATAGGATTTTTCGGATTCCGGGATTAATTCAAAAACATCAAAAACCGGGATCCGCGAATCTTTGGGGGGAATATCTTTGAAGCTTTTTGGGGCCAATCTTAAGCAAATTTAAGTCAATGAACCCCACGTTCCAAGAAGTAGTTGTTTCTTTCTCTATTTTGCACAATTTGGTGTTTCTGTGATGTTCTAGGAGACTGGAGACTCATTTATAAGGTTCTTTTAAATTTTATCTAACTGGTTATGGATTTGTTCCACGAAATTGTATTTTTAAAACTGAGCCTCAACGGTGCTTCGATTCGAAAAACTGCCCAAGGCAGATGATTTTTACCGGCGAACTGTATGTGGAGACCAGAGTCATGACCCATACCATCCATGTATGGTATATATATATATATACCTACATTTACCGTAAAAATCAACCAAATGTAGGTAAATATACCATACATATGGGTGATAAACCAGCTTTTCAACGACCACCGAGTCAATTTAGTCAGCTGTCTCAACATGTCTTTTGGGTTTCCGTCAGTTCAATTTGCAGCACTTTACAGGAAAACGTGATTTTGCAATGGATGAGCAGAAAACAAACATATTTTTCAGCTGGAAATTTGCATTGGATAACAAATGCATTGGGTACATCCCTGATTTATCTTGACCTTCCACTGCTACAAGTAGTGGGACCTTGATACACCCAAGTGATACTTTTCATGAAAATCTGGGCCTGCATTAATTATGATTGTTTCAAAACATGTAAATCATGTGATATTATCCTGATGAACTTGCATTAAATCAGCATAAGACTTTGTTTGTATGTCCTTTGTCAGCTGTTTCCATCCTTTGCAGTCTTTGATCTCCAGATGTTCAGTTCGCTATGTAACGCGGGGAATGGAAAGTTCTGGGCACTTGAGTCGGGAATTGATGGAAACCACTAGCCAGCAAATCAAAGATCCTAAATCGAACCGTGCAAAGAGAACGGTCTTGGGAGTTATCATAGTTATCACGCAAAAACCTGAGAGATAGGAACAAAAAAGAACACAAAAAAAGACAACAGAATAGAACACATTCCCGTTTTTAATCACCAGTTTGGGGAAATTTAGCTTAGTGAATTTGTGATTAGCCAGTAAAACAAATGCTACGTAGGGTTTGAACATGCATTGAACACCGGTGGGTTTGAAATCCCGACTTCAACTCCGGCAAAAGTCCAACTCTGAACTGGCTTGTGCTCAGAGGACATGTCAATGATAATTGAGGGACATCTAAGTTGTGTTTACCCTCCCGAAGTTTAACATAGCCCCTGAAAAGTTAGCTTCCCAATAGGAAGTAGTCTTCCAACCACCATTTTTCAGGGTCTATGTTAAACTTCGGGGAGTAATAACCAGTTATAAATCGCCCACCTTCAATTCAAAATTATCATCCCCCAAATAAATCAAAGAACATCACAGCTCCCCCGGAGGCGAGTAAAACCTTTTGGGGGGGTAGGGTTGTCCATGCTAGTTGAAAGGAGGTGTAACTCTTAGGGATTGGGGGATGATGTTCTGGTTAGGTGATACCACCATCCACCCTTGGACCCCAAGTGCCCATGAAAAATGAAGGTTTTACACCCCAAAATATGGGTTATAACCCCTAAAGATGAAGGTTTTGAGTTCCCATGGCAGGAACTAGTTACTAGTTGAATTGTTCTTATACGCAACAGTCTTCTCGGAAGAAATATCAGGGGTTGGATTGTCAAACTGAAATCAAAATACAATTCCAATCTGTTTTTCTAAGGTTGTTTTATTGAATGATTCTTATTTAGACCATAAACATCTTCACCAAGCATACAAAGAAACATGTTTTTTGAAAACCCTTCCTCGAGCACAGCTGGGTTGCTGAAATCATGGCGCAACAGATCTTGGATTCGTTGGGAGGCTACCCTGAAGAGCGGGGTGAACTTTCTTTGATCGGAAGGATTTGCTTTAAACAAAAAGGTGGAAAAATTCACCGGTTTTTCCTTGGTTTGGGCCGAGGTTTTTTTGAAGTCGGAGTTTTTTTTTTGTTCAGCAGTTTTTTTTGTTGTGAGAAATTTTTTGTTCGCTGTTTTTATTTCGTTTACACTCCGATAAACTACCATAGCAATGGAACATGGACCCTTTGAAGATGTATTTGCTATTGAACATGGTGATGTTCCTTTTCTATGTTAGTTTACCAGAGGGTATAATTGAATGCTTTTTGTTGAATGTTTTTAGAGACGTTTTTTAAAGGTGACTCGTCAAACTTCTACCTTTTAAGATTCATCTATTGGAAAATCCCAGGCTATCAGAAATGCTTATTCGTAAAACACAGTCCTTCAACTTTGATTTACTTTTCATGGAGAAAAAACACTCCGGTAATGTTTAACATAGCAATGGACAAGTACCATTTTTAATAGGACATACATCTTCAAACATCTTTTTGGGGATTTTTTAGCTTTTCGGATTTCCAATCATCTTCGCCAAAATGCAAATCTGAGTTGTACAAATGACCACAGCTTTCCCCCTGTGTTCGCCTCGAGAAAGTTGAAAAAATAGATCTGCTTGAAGGCTTCAACGTGTATGAACCTTGCGAGCAAAGGAACGGGTAGGAATCGATGTGGTACACCCTGGAAGATTAACGGCTGGAACATAATCATGGAGGTTTTTGGAAGATCATTTTCCTTTCTAAATGGTTGATTAGTAGGTTCCATGTTAATCTTCCAGGGTGTACATACACACATATCGTACACATAAGTACCATTTGCTTGGAAGAGGAGTCCACCTTTAGTCAATATTACATTCCTATGACCTTTCTCCCCCCCAAAATCAGGCATTCTAGGCACGAAAACATGTGTGGTTTTGCCTTGTTTTGATCTTGAGGCTTGGAATATTATTGCAAAGCCCGCCTTCAATAGGGTTGTGTCTCGCAACCACCACAATCAAAACAGTTTCATATGTTTCATCAATCATGATGTCATCTACTTAAGATGGTTGCTCTATGGTCCAACCACTCCACACAAAAATTGTTGCTCAGCTCAAACCACACCACCTGCATATTAATTTTGGTGAAATTATATGGATCGGTGGATCTAGTAGGTTAGTTGGTGGTCATCTAAAATCTAAACCTAGTGGTTGGTTGATGAAACCCAGTGGTCGCTTGATGAAACCTAGTGGTTGGTTGATGAAAGAAACAGTTGGAGATTTGACGATAGCAAACCCAGTTGTTGGTTCCCTTGCTGGATAAGAATCAGTGCAAGGCACTGATAGGCTGCGCTAGGAAGCAATTGATATTTCAATGTATTAGGATGTTATTGTAGAGTTCGGCATATATATATATACATATCTATATTTACATATATATATATACACCGATTCACGTATATCATATCTAAATATACATATAAATATATGGTGTGGTACTATATAGTTGCTTGATTATCATGGCCCTTTTGACTGCGTAGATGGGTTTTAGGTATCTACATAGATAACAGTAGTGACTTCTCAAGTTTGCTGAAACATCGCAAGTTCTTGGATCAAATTTGCTATCTTTTTTCTCGCCTCGCTTGGAGGTACGCTCTGAGACTCTGTGGTTTTGTAGGAGGAACATGTGTTTGATGAGTAGAATTTCTGTGGTTTATAAAACTAACTGCGAAAAAACATCAGGAAAGTAGGAGCTGGAAGGCAATCATTTCCTTTTGAGATGGCGCAACCTGCCAGGTGTAAAACTAGCGCTCGAGCAGCATCTTTTTTTTTTGGAATACTTGGTTTTCGAAAAAGAATAGGTGGTGGTTTCAAATATTTTCATTTGCACCCCTAGTTGGGGAAGATTTCCAATTTGACTAACATTTTTCAAATAGGTTGAAACCAACCAGAAAGCTTCACTATTTGACCAACATGAACCATCCAGTAGAAGCATTTTTTAACCTTAGGGTCCGCTGCTCAATTCGAGACTCTCGTTACCTGATAGGTTGTCGATGGATCTCACGACCCCAAAAGTTTACAATGCCGAACCCTTTTAACTTGATGCTGTAGTTTACATATGTTTAACAAATAGAATATACATATATCTGGCATATGTATACGCATAGATATATATATATATATATTGTAGAAAATTGGCAGACTCACCTACTAAACATAGCTGAGTTTCAACAAATGACCTCCTCACTTCAAAGGTTTCTCCCGCAACTCCAGTTGAATTTTTGGCATTTCTCTACCAACTATACGTTTTTTTTTTTAAAATAGGGGTGCACCAATTACTATACCTTACAATTGCATACCAATTCTTCATTCCTATACCCAACTGGCCTATACCCCCCAAAAAACCTTCGGGGTAGTTGGATTTACAATTTGCTTTTTTATCATTTTTTTCCCTTATACACCTTGGAGCCCCTGAGCCCGCCTCAAACCCGATCCTCCAGAAAAGTGAAGGCAATTTTGGGCAGTCAAATTGTTGATGCTTCTGAAAAAAAAACATCCGACCAAACTATGGGTTTTCGGTGGGTTCTTCCAAGGGTTTTATACAACAGGGGTTATTACATTACCCATTTTGGGGGAATCAAACAATACAAATCTATGGTGATTTTCAGGGATTTCCCTTATACAATTCATCGTTTGGGTTGGTAATATAATGACCCCTGTTTTGTAGAGAAAAGGTGCTGGGTATCAGTATTATTTTTACCAAAACCAGATGGGTTTCCTGTAGTTTACATGGTTAATTGGTTGTTTAGTCGTTCGTTATTCTACGGATTTTTGTTGACCGATTGCCAAACCAATAGTGCAGCAGTATGAGGGGTTTTTGCAGCACTTCCCAATTGAATAGGCTTATTGATGATTATCGTAATCAATGGTGGATCGGTTTCGTGGTTTCCCTCCATGGTTTTAACGTTGCTCAGTTTGATTTTTGTTTGAAGGTATCAGTTTGCCTCAATTGTTGGCGACAGCGGTTGCCTTTTTGGACATGGATTTTCCTGATGAATTTCATGGCGATCAACCTGTTACAAATGAGCAATGATCAGAACATTGGTCGCCCAAATATACAAGGATAGTTACTGTACAATGAACCGTTTTTACAGGGCGCATAAGGATCCCTGCTAGAGAACTACGGTAGTAGAATTCATGGATATAAACATAATGTAAGAAGGGCATTGAACCCTTTTTGGGTGAACTTTCATATAAATTTGATGGGGCCATTTTTTTTTTCCATGGTTGGAATCCGAAGATCCCAAACAAACAAAGCATGAGGATATTTTACCATATGGATGTTTCCAAAAATAGTGGTACCCCCAAATCATCCATTTTAATAGGGTTTTCCATTATAAACCATCCATTTTGGGGTATCCATTTTTGGATATTTTACTAGGTGGTGGTTTCAAACATTTTTTATGTGCATCCCGAACCCTGGGGAAATGATCCAATTTGACGATGATATTTTTCAGATGGGTTGGTTCAAACACCAAATAGTTTAACATATTTTTACCCCAGGATACTGACAATGGTGATCCCATCATAAAAATTGGTGGGATAAAGTTACCACCCTCAAGTGGGTGTTATTTGGGATGAGCCCACGAAGGGTTCAACAGTAACCTCTGGTACACTAACATAACAGTAGCAACAAAAATCTTCATTTTGAATAGGAATTCCATTTACACTCCATTACCAGTAAACTAACATAGCAATATTAGCAATGAAACATAGACCCGGATTGAAGCTGTATCTCCCATTGGAAATGGGGGATATTCCAGCCAGCTATGTTAGTTTTAAAGGAGGGTACACATTTTTTATAGATTCAGAATTCATGGGCCATTCACCAGCTTGCTTTAGAATGACTGTTATCAAAAAGCACATTCGCTTCTGCCGAGAGCCTGGGTAGCTTGGAAGATGGTTTGCCGCCAGGTGTCATGTAGTCGCACAAAAAGCATACAAAAAGTGGATGTTCTTTGGCAGGTGCGACTTGTGACTTGTGACTGAACTGAGCGACTGGGATCTGGAAAATCATAGTACTTGAACAAAATGGGTGAAGTTTTCTTGTTTTTTTTTGCAATAAAATATATCATGCCAATCAGTTTGATACGGAAATGTATGGTAAATATTCCATACATGGAGCATTTGGGTAGATTGAGGGTTTGGACTTTGGACCTGCCTCTTTGTAATGGTGCTGAATTGCTAGTTTTGTAGCGTTTTTTTTTTTGATCCACTTATCATTCTGTGGGAAAGTGATGTGAAGCAAATTGTGGTTGCATATTGGTTGACCCAAACGGGGTCCGCCTTCATTTCAAGGGGGATGATGGATTTACTAAATCAGACATCTCCAATCGCTTACTAAACCACTAGCTTGATGTACGCAGGTTGTTAAGAGATTTACACTCCCTAAAACTAACAAATCGCTCTGAAAAATAGGTCATCTCAACAAAAAAGTAGTCTTCCACGCATCCATTTTCAGGTGCAAATTATCAAATTGATCAAAGTGTTAGTTTCAGGGAGGATACTACCTGGATGTCCACGGAAGTTAGTAACTAGTTAGTAAGTTGGCTTATAACCTACTTATATAGGGGTTATAACCCAGTTACTAAGTACCATGGACATCCCAGTAGGCTTAAATCTGAAATCACAACTCATTTCACAACTCCCATTCTCATCCCTAGAGCTAACTGCTTGTGTGGGGCCAGCGTTTTTGGCGCTCCGTTTCGGAGGAGCTTGGTTGGACGTTTGCGACATCTTTGGGTGGCGGAGGTGAGGGTTGAATCCAAAGAAGCGAGCAAACTTTTCATACGGAATCCTGGGGAAGGGGTTGGTTTCCCTTACATAACCCGTATCCATACAGCTTATGTAGGTGGTGGTGAAAGTGCCTCAAGTATTTTTTGGAATTTTCACCCCGGATCCTACCTGGGGTTTGATGATGATCAGTTTTGACGACTGTGCATATTTTTCAAATGGATTGGTGAAAAACCACCAACTAGAGCTTATATATAGGTGAGGATTCCTCCATTTTAGGTACCTGCAATCTTTGGTGTTCTCTTTTGTTTTTGGTGTATCAGATTGTAAACTGTAAGGATGTAATCCAAGGGGTTCTACGTACAGGAATCTCCATGGAATCCGACGAAAAAGCCAGACCTGCATCTGATTCTAAAAATTCTGCCGGTGAAAGGTCGAAGCCGATTCTTGTGTTGATTCCGATGTAGGTATACCCTCCAGTAAGCTAACCTATAGCTAGGTGGTGGCAATTCAAATATGTTTTATTTTCACCCCGAACCCTGGGGAAATGATCCAATTTGACGAGCATATTTTTCAACTGGGTTGGTTCAACCACCAACTAGCTAGCTGGATATTCTCGCCTGGTTTTTTTCGGGAACTCCACCAACGTCCAACCGCCGGAAAGGACCGCAACGTCGACGTGACCGACCAAGACAGCCGACCACCGCCATCTTCACGGGTTGTGGACGAGGAGCTGTCAAGGGGCCAAACCTCCCCCAATTGCCCACCCAAACACCAGGTTTTTGAGACCGAGGCCCTATTGAGGCCACCATAATCCGGGATGATGGTGGTAGTTATATCCTCTATTTTTGATAAAGGCCGTAATTATTTCTTGGGAGGGTGAATAGGTATTGGATGGTATTGGGGGGGGATTTTCCCTCAGATTCCCTACACAAAAAAACTCAGCGAAACAAGACAACTGACTCACGGGTGATTTTCCTTTGGGGATCTCCGGAGTGTAACATAAGGAATTCGAATTTTGCCCGGCTGGGTAGGGTAGCGTTAGGCCCTATCGGATCCAACTAACCAGGTAGTTTTCTTCGATTTGTATGTGACGACATAGATTTCCCCAAAAAGGTAACTTAGTTGGTGAACCAACCCCCGCCCCAAAAATGGAGGTTGGTGAACTGTAATTCCATTAACTCATAGGATCATTTCAAGTTCAAATCTCCATTTTAGTCATTTTTGCTGCCCTAATTTGTGGAACATGTTCCCTTTTGTTCAAGTAAATTGGGGAAAAACCCTCCAAATCGTCAAGATCGGATCTCTTTTGGAATTTTCATCCCACGAATCAAAGGCCGAATGGGGTGAGGTAAGGACGTCCAAAAATACGACTGCCTGGCAATTCATTGTGACCTTTTTGGGATGGTTAAGTGACCCTTTTGAAGGTTAAGTGACCTCCAACTAGGGGATAAAAAGGTCACATTGAATCACCTGGTGTAGATGGGATTGAATGAATATTTTGAGTCAATCAACTCCTAGGTGGATTTTCTCCAATATTTTTGTTCATTTTCACCCCGCAAAATTTGGAAAAGATGTTCACCCAATTTTGACGGGCATATTTTTCAAAGGGGTGGTTCAACCACCAACTATCAACTCACAATTCTTGCCTAAAGTGACGGTTGAACCCAGTAGGGATTTTGCGCCCCAAAATTGGAGACATTTCCCTGAAAGAACCTTGGGGGTTCAACATGTTGCTCCACCGGGTCCACCCTACCTTTGTCTCATGGAACCCGTTTCGTGGATCCACAAATCGGGGGTTTTATAAAACGCCGTTTCGACAGCACGTGGAAACATGTCAGTATTGGAAGCACTGAGTGTATCCAGTGATTTCTTTTTGAAGGGGGTGTCACAACCAACTCCTTCAACAGAATTTCAACAGATCTTTTTTCAAACTGGGGGAGACTTACGAGACTTATTGGCATCATTCCGGTGCAGGTGTAATTTCTTTTTGTTTAATGGCAGATGTTGAAATCACATACCTGCAGCTATAATTACTAGTTTTTATTTTTGCAATATTTTTTGATGTTCATCTCGATTTTGGAGATGATCCAAATTGACGAACTTGCGCATATTTTTTCAAATTGGTGGGAAAAAAAACGGACCGAGGAGCCCAGCTCTTCACTAGGTGGTGGTTTCAAATATTTTTTATCTTCACCCCAAAATGGGGAAGATTCCCATTTTGACTAATATTTTTCAGATGGGTTGAAACCACCAACCAGTTCAGTTCTCATTTTTTTCGGGCGGGTGCCATCAGGATGCTTGGGAAGATGCCGGAGCAGAGGAGCGTTGTTCGTTCAAAACGTCCGAAGAAAACACGGGTCGCATGGATTGCGAGGAGGATCCCTTTAAGGGAGGATTGGTAATTTTTTCCACGTGTTTTCTTTTTCTCCCAGATCCAAACAAATAAAACGACTCATATACAGTTGATAAAAGAACTGTGGCCTAACCAGTTGAGGGAACGGTACTGGTAGTTTATCTACCCATTCTTTAAAGACGGGTTTTTAAAGCAACATCCCAGCCCGGTAGTTGGGTGGCCAACCGGGATGTCGAAAAACCATCCAACAATCAACGGTAGTTTTCATTCAAAAGCCGTGAGTCGTGGAAGCTCCTTTTCGCCGGGATCGTCAGGATACATGGGATTGGGTTCTGACAAGCCTTGAAGATGCTTCACCTGCTGAGGTGGATTTTTCTTGGAATTTCTGGTGGCTGGGGGCCGGAAGGTTGTGGAACACTGGTTGGAACCTGCGGCGAAAACAACCCAAATCTATTTTAAACAACATCTTGCGTCAATCCTTGGGATGTGTTTGGATTTCAAAATGATATTTATTAGTTGGAGATATTTTGCTGGATCCACTGGGTTAGCATTTTTTTTGGGTCCATCACAAGTCAGCAGGCTTAAGAAGTGAGATTGGAACATTTGGAACCCAACATTTAGTGGCTGTTCGAAATTTCATCATTGATTCATCATTTTTGGCAACTCATTTTGAAGTGATATTTTGTTTTCCCTGGAAGTCAACCACCATTTCATCTTACAGTAAATGTTTCATTTTGGATGATGGATCAATCCATATACCTTATAAAGAAATCTAGTGGGGAAATCGTAGTCGTAACCTCCAACCGGACGTCCAAAGAAATGCTGGGAAATCGGTTGGAGTTGTCTCCGATCCAACCCAGTGAGGCTGACATCTTGGGGTATCTCCACGAGGACGGAGGATCCCCACCGCAAGGATGGATGACGAAAAAACAGGTTTTTTTGTATAGAAAACATATAGATTGGGGGCGGCCTTGGGTATTTCAAACACTGGAAATGTAGGAATTTTTTTTGTCTTTCAGGTGGTTAGGAATTATAGGACATTTTGAATTTACTCACCAGGTGATTCAATGTGACCATTTTTATCCACCTAGTTGGAGGTCACTTAACCTTCAAAAGGGTCACTTAACCATCCCAAAAAGGTCACAATGAATTGCCAGGCAGATGTTTTTTTTTGTAGGGTGGGGTTGGCAACCCAAAACGGTAAATCATCTATTGATTTTTATGACGGGACCTTTATGAACCTTCACGAACTCCACTGGCAAGGAGTGTTGAGGCAGGACCCTCTAATGTAGTCCCTTTTCTTGGAGGGTGGAGAAACCTCTGAACTGACGAAAATGGAAGATTGAGACTCAAACTCAAACTATGTAATTACTAATTGTAGAGTTATACTATCCTAATATATATACATATGATACATTCATTTGTAATTTATTTATCGAATTCTAGCAACAAAGCCATCTTGTATCAGCAAAAAAAACATCTATCATCCCCAAGCAAACCATGAGTGATATCTCTAGCCTCGAGCTACATCTGATGGATTCTTGAAGGACATGGAGCTGGACGAGAATGAGGTGCCAGCGAAGACATGCCGAGCTACCCAACTAGCAAGCTGATTGTAACCCATATCCCAAGGCAATCATGAGAATGCAACCCAATGCAAGAATTGCGGGGTTTGAATTTTGCAGTGAAAAAAATATGGTTGGTCGTGTTATTTTCTTTGCCCTTGATAAATTACTATCTTGGATTTCTTTTGTGTCTGTTGAGGGGGGTATGCGTACCTCGGCTATTTCGGCATGTTTTAAGCGGCATATTGTTTTAAAATGGTCTCGTTTTTTTTGTCCAACCATTGAAGAATTGCAACATCAAATTTTGTTTCGCCACAGGATGACATGTTCTGATCCAATTTTCGTAGCATCAACAGGCAAAGAGAGACGAAGAATTCCAAGCAGAGGAAGAGGTGTGGCAATTCCAAGCTCTTGCATGAATGTGTTTTTTCAACGTTTCTGGCTTTTTGTTGCTTGTTTTTTTCCAGGGGTCAAAAAAAACGGATTTATCTAGATGTTTATGTGACTTTTCCATCTAACGTTTTTTGTAAGTGAAGGTTGAACCCAGAGAAAACACAAGGGGCCCGGAACACCACACTTCACCGATTTTTCATGGCTTCTTGGATTGATGACTTCCAAATCTGAGCGGAAAGATAGATTTGCCATTTTCTCCTTCATATGAAAAAAAGTGTATGAACTTGAAGTTTAGCCTGTTTTTGGCTCACATGGTGATTACATTGTTGCTAAAATTCATGACAACAGCTCATGACTCGCAGATGTTTTTTTTTTTCAGATTCGATCCTGAAATCGACCCAGTGACTCTGACGGTTGGTTGAAACTGAGAAAACTTGTTAGACAAATGGCACTCTTGAGGGGGGAATTTGCCTGTAGAGTAGTATTTGTACGGTAGAGGTTTTTGAATCTTCTCGAATGTCTTGGTGAATCTATCCTATCATTCAGTCTGATTTGTGAGGCTACTCACCGGTATGCGCATGTAAACCATGCAAAAGGATGTTCTTCAAACTACATACATATCCTGCATATCCATACATATCCATACATACCTCCATACATATCCATGCCATGCAAAAGGATGTTCTTCAAACTACATACATATCCTGCATATCCATACATATCCATACAGATCCATACATATCCATACATATCCATACATATCCTGCATATCCATACATATCCATACATACCTCCATACATAATCCATACATATTTCCTGCAATTCAAAGTTGAAGGTTCCGGCTTTTTCAACAAAGGTTGTAAAAAAATGCTTGTTTGTGTTGATTCTTTGTTGCAAAAGCACCTGAAAGGAAAGCTAGGTGGTGGTTTCACATATTTTCTAGTTTCACCCCTATTTGGGGAAGATTCCCATTTTGACTAATATTTTTCAGATAACTATTGAGGACTTTACACGTGTTTGTAATAGTTGATGAGTTGCTATGGTCACCATTGCTCACAAAGCTAATATACATCGATAGACTGTAAACTGTTTGGGGGAGCTTTTTGATTTGAAGTTTTTTTTTTTCAGTTTTTGATGTCTGGAGTTACTGTTATTCCTTTCCTGCTTACTACATAGTTTGCATCAGTAGAACCCTAGAATAAAACTCCAAATTGCCAGAGAGGAGAAGGAAATGGAAGAAAAAGTCATAGAGATGAGACTCAGACAGCAAGAGGCAAGGGACCTCAGCGTGGAAGGTGGTATTCTTTTCAAAAAGTGATGGTTAAAATCTGTGTTTGATTTGGTTGAAGGCCTATATGAGTAATGAGCATTGATCTAGACTTCAATAATTCTGAAGCGGTGTTTCCGGTGCCAATAAGAAAATTAAGATTCAAGAGGGCCTTGCTCTTACTTATGAAGGGGAACGGCGGAGGGCCTTTTTAGAAGAGTTTGTTTTTGCATGTCGCGGCTCTCTGTGGAGACACTCGGAATCCTCCTTTTCAGTCAATGATGGGTTCGCATCAGCCAGTCTTGCTCACCATAGATTTCAACCGTGTCGTAGGTGGAGGACGCCGAAAAGAAAGAAAGCAAGAGGATGCTGAAGATAGAACAAGAACAAAGAGAGGCAAACATGTGGGACACTGTGTAGGCAGTGAATATGGTTCGGGCTTTTCAACAAATGTTGTTGTTGCTGTTTGGATCATTAGTTTTGCAGAACTTGCTTCAGATTTTGATGTCTGGAGTTACTGTTATTCCTTTCCTGCTTACTACATAGTTTGCATCAGTAGAGGCATTTGGAATCTTCCTGTTCAGTCAATGATTGCGTGTTCGCATCAGTCAGTGCTGCCCACCAAAAATGGCTTCAACCGCATGGTAGGCAGAAGAAGCCCAAAGGAAAGAAGAGGAGAGGAAAGAAAAAGAGAGGAAAGAACAACAACGAAGAGAGGCAAACGTGGGGGACACTGTGTAGTCAATGAATATGGTTCGGGCTTTTCAATAAAGGTTGTTGTACGATCCTCTTCAAATTTTCCTTCAGCAAACTTCGGCATTATTCTTTGAATTGTACTGGTATCAAACTTCGATTTTTTTCGGTAAAGAAGCTATGGCTGTTCGTTTGGGTTGCCAAATCTTTTCGCAA